>OU896713.1:31484890-31532871 GCA_918026855.4 Phaedon cochleariae
ATTCTTGTTGAGTAGAGTTTCGATCTCAGACCAACGTAGTCGATCATCGGTACTCCGGTTTGCTCATCTTTTAACATTCCCAGCACTTTCTTATTGACTTGAGGAATATTATAAATGTTATTCGATTTATAGTCGGAGGTATCGAAGCGCTGATGACAGTCCTTCTTCATAACCTCATATGGATCTTGACCAACAATCTCATAAATCAAGCTGTCAGTATCAGTATAGAGAACTGAGCAATCACGAAATGTGTTGGACATATAGTCGTAGTGAAAGTCATATAATGTTGTCTTAGCTAAATCTAAAGTAGCTTGACCAACATAAATGGGTTTGTTAAGATAGATTTCCAGTTTTTTCATTTCTATAGCAATCAAATTTTCATTGAAGACTATACAATTCTTGAACTCGGGTTTTGAAATGTACGCCTCAGCACCATATTTTCCCACCCACTCTGTCAAAAGTCTGACATTAACTCTCTTCCTAATGTTTTCCATTGTCTTATCAAAAACAGCGTTGTTCATGAGCTTGACGTCGATATTGGTGTCAGTCCATTCAAAACCTCCATATGGTAAAGCTTGAGACATAGCTTATCCGTATTGGTTATTGACGTCATAGTACATCAAGAAGGAATCGGCTTTCGAAGGATCATAATCAGGAATATATTTATTGTTTGCATGAGCTCTTCTTTTTGAACAAACTTGACTGAGACCTCCTCGGATGCCTTGCTCAACAAACAAAAACATGTCAGGGTCAGTGATAAGTTCCAATTCCTGATTCGTATATTTCAACATGGCATCCCAAGTGAATCCTGGCAGGGTGTAATAGTGTGCGGGGTCAAGATTGTGAGTTCTGAGGCAGCTGGTACGAAACTGTTCAAATACGTCTGCGAGAAGGAGAATATCAGTCATCATGTATAGATCCACGTACTGACCCAAGTCTCGACAATTGAACTCATTCCACACAAGATTTGCACGAAGATAGAGTCTGCGAGGGCAGGCCTTATCGTCTTATTTATTATAAAAAGCATCAATTGGAGGTAGCCGGGTTTCGCTGAAACGCTCAAACGAGTCGAAGTAATCATATGGCATCACACCTTTCTTAGTTAGAAGATGAAGTTGATCTTCGGCGACGCTACAGAATTGAGACCTCAGATTGGGGAATTCGGTTAAATAAGATGCTAACTTGTCCAGAGAGGAATTCATAAAACGGAAGCTGTCGATGAATCTGAACTGAACACAAGTTCCGTCAACATGTTTAGTGAAGGAAATGTACTTCTCCTTCGTTATGGGCAGTAAGTCGATAGTTCCTTTCATTTTAGTGGCAATGTCAGCTATTACAAAATTTGCATCGTAACCACTCAAATTATGGAATACAACAGGCACCACAGGACTGTCCTTATAATTTATATTACAAGAATCGTGAGCAGCTCCTCTGTAATTTTTTTCTGGAACTAGGTGATTATGGTCCCTTACTCTCACATCATCAAGTCCAAATTTCTGCTCACAAATGTGACAATGTGTCGCATTTCGAAAATCTGCTTCTCGCAAAAATATTTACGTCCATTTTCTTTCCTCAGTTGAGTTGAAAGGAGCCTAGACATGTCTTCAATCCAAACGTAATGGTGTCTACTTGGAGCGGTGTTCTCATGTCCTGCTTTATTGGAATGATCATGAATCAGTAGCAGGTTGACGTGCTTTTCTTCTTTATCTCTGGTAAGGTAGGTCGGTAGAGTAATCAGCTCCTTTTTATTTTGCTTCAGTATATAAACATTGATTGACATTCCATTCTGCCGCTCGAACAGGGGTATTTGATTGACTGTCATCGGGAACTGAATACCTTTCAGATTAAGAATGGTAGATGGGTGAGGATAGGAAGAAGTTCTGTCGTTATGTACTTCGACTGGATACAAAGCTGAGATGACTGCCCAAGAAAAACATGCATTATCATCATTTTCAACGTTGATGCAAGCTTGTTTTTGCTTGATTTGCGGGGGTAACTCAATGTATGAGGATCCAAGTTGGGGAGTGAACTTGTTTATGTTCACACCTAGATTGATGATGCTCTTCAATGCCCATCCGCTGTCACGCTCCTGGAACTCCTCTAACTCCTTCATAATAGGATCAATCACTTTCTCATTGAACCACTTGTTAATGTCTGTATTCCTATAGATGGGTGAGTCAGGAGTAGTGAAGTATTTGTAATCATTCTGTATGAGATCTCCTTTAGTGATCTCAAATTCTCCGCAGAACACAGCGTTAACTTCGACTGCTTCATCTTTTTTAAGTGCATTCTGAATACGTATCCGGAAAAGAGCTTTACAATCAGCCATGAATGCTTCAGGGTCCTTATGTTTCAAATTTGAGATAACTCCAGTTCTGATGCGAGACTGAAACGCAGATTCTGAATCATTTCAACGAACTCTATCCCGTGCAGTTTCTTTTCTGGAAGATAACCCAGCTCCCCTCTTCTGAATTGCTTTGAACTGGTTTCGGAAGGTTTTCATATTTCTAAGGCAATCCTCCAGATGCTGCTTCTCGCCCAAGTTTTTTGAGTACCGCAAGGCATTATTTAGTCGCTTTATTCCCTTCTGACATTCTTGAAGTCCTTCTCTCACGCGATTTCCATCATAGGAAGATGTTTGGAGACCAAGAAGAGCAGCAATGTGACGTATCAAATCGCCCCCCTTACATTTCGAGTTCTGGTTAAGAGTTGTTTGATATGTTCCGTGGGTTCTTCCTTTAGTGAAGTTGTTAAATGAGTTTTGGTAAAGAGTTTTTAGATATATTCTTAGTTTGATGGTGAATGGTTATTATTTCTTCGATAGTTGATGCAGACTGTTTAGCATCATTAGTCAAGTATATTTCAAGCTTTCCAGATATCTATAATATAATTTTTTTTCATTCTGCTTGTCAGTATAATGATAGTGATTGCGTCACGCTAATTTTCCATTGATTTTGCTGATATATAGAGAATTTTCAGACCTATTCTAGATATAATAAGAATCGTTCTTGTAGAGTAGTTGACAGTTATATATTCTTTCTGTCTGATTGCTGCCATGTTTATTTTCTCTGTATAATCGCTAATCTTTAAGGCCCCTAACCTCTAGCACCCCTCACATTACGAGTTTTGATAGTGAAATTTTCACATATTCCGCTAGCACTTCTCTGGTGGAGCACCGATCTCTTTTTCATGTTTTGTTTGAGAGTTGTTCGACATTTTTGTCTAATATATGCTAGGCATGCCTATAGTTGATAGTTTTCGCAGCGAGTTTCTCTGTATATTTTCTCATTGTCGCCCTGAAAATTGATCGGAATCAACAGTCAGCGCGTCATCTGTCATACGTTGCCTGTCTAATATGTTTGAATGATGTGTCTCGTTTTTTATGGGGTAACTGAAATGAGTATATGTAGTAAACATCGTTTGTACTGAATATGAGCGTTCGTTTTCGGTTGAGAAATGAATCATCGGCCAAAAGTTTGGCGTGATATATGTGCTATTTTGAATCGATCGCCATTTTGTTTCAATAGCCATTTTGATTAAGATTCGTGGGTTATGTCGAATCTAAGTTGGGTGGTTACGTGTCATACGTCGTCTGTCAAACATCATACGTATCGTTAATATTCGTAGGTTAGGTCGACCCTGAGTGTCTGCTTTTGACGAGCGTGTCACGTGGTATCCGTCAAACGTTAGTTGAGCGTTTAGTTTCAATGAAACCCGGAAGGTCACATGTCATCTATCATATGCTATCTGCCATCTGTCATACGTTGGCTGTAATCTACTATAAATGTGATATATTATTTTTTTGTGAAATTTCTGTAATATTTGTATATCGCTACTTCAAAGTTGGGAACCAACTCCCCAGAAGTCGAAACTTGTGCGGGGTTAGGAAGAGTGGGACCTACAGCTTATTGTGGAATCCGAACCACTTCTAGGGCATCGAGGGGCTGCCAGGATTACAACCATGAATCACACATTCTGAAGAAAAATGCTCAGTCGATAGCCGGATTCGAACGGACAGTACCTCTGCATCGTGAACGGCTATCTAGCGAATTTCAGCGCATAGACAAACTCGACCACGGACAACCTGTATATTTTCATTCAGCGATCCTCCCTGTATATTCCATCTTGGTATTGTTGTTTTCATCAGTATTTCATGCAATGCGGTGTAATCATTCCAACTATTTGGGAAGTCTACCCCACGATTACATACTTCCCAACACAAACACACTATCGATCGGAATCATCAGCTAGTGCGTCATACGTTACGTAAATGTTTGTAGGATCCATATCTAAGGTGGGCGACGCGTTCCCTGTATATATCTCTATTCAAACACACTGTACATTGAACGAAAGCATCAGCTAGCGAAGAAGCCTGGGCACGTGTCATCTGTCGATGACCATCTGTCAAACGTCATCTGCCATACGTCAGCTATCTGTTTGCTAAGTCCATATGAAGTGTGGTGGTCTACTCATGAGTTGCCCTTTATCAAATACCCTGTATATCGACCCTGTTATCGACGCATTTTGTTATTCACATTCGAAAAAGTACCTAGATCTAGGGAAAATCTAATCTGCTTTACATAGGCTCTGATGGCCCGCAAATTGTAACTTCCGTAGAATCTAGGGAAGAAATGTATGAGAAATATTTCTGAATTTTGATGTAAATTTTCCTATAGTATAAGATTGTTATTGATTTTTGCATGTATCTTCGCCGATTTTGTATCAACAATCGCGTTTTTTGCTCTATTGTATGGCAAGAAAGGTGATTATAGCGGTATTGGTATACCCTTGAACCACCCGCCCATAACCCCTAGCGTCCCTAACCCTTACGAGTTTCGACTGTTGTTTGATGAAAGGATGAGCTGTCTGGGCTTGCATCTGATCATCGTATATCAAATATTCAGCATTATGAGTGAAAGTGTAGGTTATTCGCATATCTTGATTTGATTTTGACTAGAATCTTAGGACTTTGTATATTATTCGTGAGTTGAACATCGAAAAGCCCTCGAAGTCTTTTTCCGTGTTTTGTTCAAGAGTTGTTCGACATTTTTGTCTAATATATGCTAGGCATGCCTATAGTAGATAGTTTTTGCAGCGGGTTTCTATTTTCTCATTATCGCCATAGGTGTTTCAATAGCCATTTTGATTAAAATTTGTAGGTTGTCTCGACTGTGAGTGTTTTTGCCGACAAGCACTGGAAGATCACGTGATATACGTCATCTGTCAAACATCATACGTATCATCATTTCAGCGCCATTTTGAACCGGTAGCCATTTTGACGGCCTCTGCTTCTGACGAGCGCCTCTCGTGGTATCCGTCAAACGTTAGTTGAGCGTTCAGTTTCAATGAGCACCGGAAGGTCACATGTCATCTATCATATGCTATCTACCCTTTGTCATACGTTGGCTGTAATCTACTATAAATGTGATATATTATTCATGAGACACCCTGTATATTTTCAGTCAGCGATCCTCCCTGTATATTCCATCTTGTTATTGTTGTTGTGTTATCGCTATTCTTTTCAGCAGCTTTGGGCTAGCGTTGAAGCCGGATGACCTTGAAAGAGTAAATTTTTGCTATTTTTGAGCTTGGATTTTCTTATGGAGATTAACATGAAAAAAGTTGTCAAAATGCGGGGGTTTCGGCATAGCTCCTTCACTGAAGTACATTCCAAAGTGAGGGCATCCAGAGCAGATGACGGAACTTCTAATATATAGTTGTGTGTTTGATAAAACGATGGCATCTCGAACATAATACATGGCCTGCCACATGGACTGATGCTATTTCTTGAGAAACGTATTTTGTGTATGCTCCATCCCAAAACAATTCGATCCAGATCAGCCTATAACATAGTGAAGATTATTCAACAAACAGGTCGAAATATCATCTGTCAATGGTTTTTTATAATTGATATCGATTTTTTTCTGGTTCACTATTCAATATATGTATAAAAACTAAATAGTAGTATTTTTCAAATCCAATCTCGAAATTGTCATCACATTTTTGACATTAGTGTTCTTGAACATCCTCTGATCATAATTGTGATAATAATGTGGACAATTCATAAGGAATATTGTCATCAGTTATACAGGGTGTATTAAAATAACACCGAAAAAATTCAAGGGGTGTTTCCTTAGGATATTCTAACAATAAAAGTTGATATAAACATGTATCCTAACTTGCTTCGTTTTCTAGATACAGGATGTTGAAGGTTCATGGTGCCAAAATTCAGTAGGGATGGAGACTGGGAAAGCCCCAAAATCTCAAAATGATTCTGATTGGGGTTATTGAGTAATCTCAATGGAAGTCTTGAAAACACTTACATCAAAATTGTTTCCTCAAAAACTAGCCTTGATACAAAAATCACACGAAGGATAAAAAAGTTTTTTTTTTTATAGTTCAGTCTGATAACAATATGAAACTTAGAAAAACCGGTGGTGGACAATGACATTCACCATAGATATCGATAAATTTACACACGGTGACACCACTGAAAATATTATTTCGAATCTAATTGCACTATAAGAAGCTTTATATTACTATCAACAAAACCACAAAGTTTTTATTGGAATTGATGAGAAGACAATTGATAAATGAATAGAAACAAGATTTTTCATGGAAATATTGATACCCTGTATCTCGAAAACGGAGCAAGTTAGGACACATGTTCATATGAACTCTATTTCCTAAAATATCACAACACTTGAATTTTTTCGGTGGTATTTAGATACACCCTGTATAATGATGAACATTGGAATATTCTCATCAGTTATATAATGAACATAAAATAATTATATACAGTGTGTCCATGTCCATCCAACAAGAGAGTGATTTTATTCTTGGACTGTTATGAAGTGGCCATCAACTGCGACTATATCTCAGAAAGTCACGACAAATAATGATAGATTCCGAATCAGGGTCGCTTGAAACATGACCGTACCGCTTTTTATCATCATAAAACACAGGGTGTCCGAAAAAACGAGATATTATTATTTTTCAATAGGTGATCAGAAAATGTGGTACTACGATATTTTAGGGAAAAACAAATAACAAATTATTATTGAGTATAACTTCAAATACCTATATCATGATCATTCTTCACTCAAAAAATTATGACGAATTCTGAATAGGATCACTTGAATCATACCTGTACTGAATTTTATCATCAATAAACGAAGGCTGCCTGGAAAAAACAAATTCTTTATTTCTTTGGAATTGATGAAAGAAATTATTGTACACTCATCAGATATGAAAAGTACTTCTTCTCAGACAAATCGTATATTTGAATGATGAAAATCAGTACAGATATGTTCAGAGTGGTGCTCAATGAGAATTTGTCATGAGTTCTTTTCAAAAATACATACTCTATACCTATAGGTACATTTCCTGATAATATGTATTAGAAAAAATAGGAATCAGTTTTTTTTGCACTCTCTGTGTTTGATGATGATGAGAATCAGTACAATTTTGTGTTCCTGTGCTCCTGATTCAGAATTCATAATCTTTTTCATTTCGAATCCCTGATAGTAGGTACTCTCTGGAATATGGGTCAATAAAATTGGTCGCAGTTGACCACGATAACAGTCCAACAATCGAATTACTTTGATGTTTGATGGACCTTTTTGTATACTTACCTTTCCAACAACAAAAAAGTATTTCGAAATCGATCAGATGATAACGATTTTACAGGGGTGATAAGTCTTTGAAGTAGACACACTGTTCATATATAAAGGAATACATTGAGTATTCGCATTCTCTATCTGATAAAGTCAATAATTCTTTCTCGGTATATTCAACAGAAAAAACTTAAAAAGATCATGAGTTTGTATGTATTGGTATACTTCTCCTATAGATTTTGGTTTCCATTTTAATACTGAATATATTGATAAGTTATATTTTCATTTTCTCCATCTTTAGTTATTCACCTGATTTCGAAGAGATTGTATTTTTTCAACTTGTTCTCATTAGATATGACTGCAAAATAGAGAAATATCTCTTATCTATAAATACCTGCACTAGCTCCATGAAGCAATACCGAATGAGCAATTTATCTAAGAAAGAACCATCATACAGATTGTCATCTTTAAGCATCTCGAATAAATTTATCCAAGATTGTGCCATAATTATGCTTCCTGAAAATACACCACCATGCCTCTATTCGCTGATTATTCGTACTTCTACCATATAAGGAAGGAGGCCTGTCACAGGATGATTTGTTGAACGTTTGGTGAAGAGCCATGTGAATTATTTCCACCAATGCATTTTCGGTGCCAAAATCGCTTCTAAGAGTTATGGGATACCCTCCAATAGTCTTTGAGGCGTCCAAGTAATAGCCAGCAATGACCTGTGAATAAGAAGAATTCACAAAGGTAGGTATCCCAGGTAGCACATCAAATTACTGAATCCCGATTCCAAATTGGACCGATATAATAATACATATATTGTATGTAGATGTAAAAATAATATTGTTTCAATATAGGAGTATATTGAAAACACAATATTGGAATGATAATATTGGTGGAATATTGGTTCAACCTGAGCTAAATGTGGATTGTCAGCTACAATAGCTAGCAATATTGGTTGGAAACTTCTTTTACAATATACGAAAAAACATATATTTGATGAATGTTATATAATATTATTTCACTAATGTCAGTATAACAACATTGTATACATATAGTTTTCAACAAATTCTAACCAATATTGCGATTTGATCATTATCCCCATGTCGATTCTGAAGTGGTAATGCCGTATTGTATAATCGAGTTCGACTGCACATTGGTTGAATATTGTTTCAACAATATTTGGAACATCATATTCACCAATATTGATTGATATCGTTCCAACAATATCATGCGAATGATATTGAATGAATATTGTTTCAAAGATGAATATCCATATCGGCCATTCAATATTTTTCTTGATATTGGTGGCATAGAGGAGCAAAACCATATTTTATTTCCGAGTTCCTTTGCATATCGGTAACATATTGTTGTGAAGATGAATCCATATCGGCATTTCGATCAGTGCCGGTCAGACGAGAGAATATGGATATTGGCTCGAGACGAATGAGAGGCATACTTACCTGGCGTAGAGGTTACCCATGATCAACAAGGTGGCTTTCGATACACCAATATTTCCAACTAAATTAGCACCAATATTGCCAAATGTTTACTCTTTATTTCTCGCCAATATGACGTTCACAATATTTTGGCGATATTTTCGTAATATTGCACCGATATTTGGGTCGATTCTGTTCGGATCTTGATATAACATTGCTAAGATAATAATATTGTTATGATCGTAACATATAGCAATATTGCTATGAAGTTCTGTATTCTGTTCGCAGAGTAACTGCAAGACTGGTTATAAGTTCAAGTGATAGCAATATTGTTGAAAAATTGAGAATTTTTAAGCTGACAACACTGTTTTCAACTCAATGTTCGAGTGTTGGGTATCGATTTTGCCTTCATTTCATGGATACATGATCATCTAACCTCTCAAATAAGTCAGCCCTGCACTGACATTTAACAAAATTATGTTCAAATCCAGAGATTTTGTATTTGCTGAATCTGGTCGTCGTTGTGCGACTGGTGCAAGTAATCAATCATGTCCCCGAAATTGAAAAAAACTAAAAGCCGGATGAAACAAATCGTGATTTTTTTTAATATTCTAGCAAAATAGCTTGATGAACTATCCATCAGGCAACTGAAATTTTTCTGATATGCCGAAATTGTAGTCTCATATTTCCTCTACAAATTGGAACTTCAAGAAAAGGTTTTCAAGTAGTTAGTCACGGTAGTGAACCCATCCTATATACTGTCTGTAGGTTGATCGAGCAGGTGGTATATTCTGAGTTTTTCAATATTTCTTCTACGAATTGGAACTCCAAGGAAAGGTTTTCGAGTAGTCTGTGACACTACTGAACTCTCATATGTTTTTAATCCACTATTTTCTGAATTATCATACAAAACAAAGGATCCACTACCTTGTTATAAGATAGCAAGCACAAAATTTATCTAGATAGCAAGAAAGCTGACCAGATGTCATTGAAATTGACAGATCATATTGCCAAAAATCGATGATCAGAATTCCACTTTTTCAAATCTTGCTATGATAGCAATATCATCTCGACAACCATATTGCTATTTGCAAACAGAATCGACCTGATTGTCCCAATATCTGTGTGCAACTTGGGATCATTTATATGAATAAATATACGTTAAGATAAATGAATTACGAAACAAAATCATTTAAATATCTATAAGAAATAAAATAGTTTTCAACCTTAAAATCACTAGATGTGTGTCTAACCCGAAGCCAAATTTTTTGTCTTGAGAACCCATCAATACAACCGTTTATGCATATTCCGTATGGCTTGAGCTTATCGTAGGAATCCATGTGCCACAAATAATTTGGTCCTTTATTGAAATATTGCCTTCGTCTTAGCCTTTTTCGCTTTCGAATTTCTACTCCTTGCGGATCTGAGTACCACAATAATTCACGGACTTTTGTCTGTGTTACTGTTGAATTATTTTGTAGACATTTGAGGTGAAACCACCTATATACATGGAGCTGAGAGGATTTCAGGATTCCGTTTTCCATAAATTCAACAACATCTCCAATATTGGAGAAATGTTTTCGCATATAAAAGTTGAGTTTAGCTGATATCCGTTTGAGTGTACGTAATGAAATACATTCATTGTGGAGTAGTCTCAAATAATCAATTATTTCTTTATGCTGAAATCCCAGCGAAAAATACTGATCTACTAATTGTTCTGTTGTTTTTTCCTACTTGAAAATGTTATATATTACTAATAAGCAACACAAACTACGGAATACTTACTGTTGCAGTATCATCCATAGTCACAGATGAAGGTTATTAACAAGAATTCAGAGAACAAACTGATAAGTGACAATGGAAATTATTGATTTCTGTCCACATATTTAACCAATATAATTTGGCTTCTGACTTCAGTTTCGGAATCCCGACTATAAAGTCGGACCCCCGACTTTAAAGTCGGACCCGCGACTTCAATCTCGGACCCCCGACTTTGAAGTCGGACCCCCGACTTCAATCTCGGACCCCCGACTTCAAAGTCGGGATTCGAAAAAAAAAAGTATAGGTGGCCCTTCAGCGCCTTCGTACGACATAGAAGCTGGTATAACGCACACAACAGACGGAAAGTGAAACTTCGACTGCGACTTTGTTTACACTAGAAATTTGCATTCTAGCTCCTGACATGCATACAGTTGCGGCATAAAAGATCGCACCGACGATATAGAATGACTTTGAATGGTATTGCACGAGTACAACAGGCAAAGAGGATACATCGACTTCATCGGTGTGCACACTGCTTCTCTCTTTTCTATAATCTCACATGGATACTTTGTAGCAGAATAGAACGCAAAGACCATATAAAACGACATCGAAGCGGGTATAACCGTTACCACCGATACAACAAGGCCAGCAGACTCTGACGTAAACAGCTCGTGACGTCGACAAGTGAAGCCAGTGTTTTATTTTATCGCTTGTCGACTAACGCGTCAGTTCGTGTTAATCCATCGGTGATTCACGTATGTTAGAGCCTAATTTATAATGATGAATTAATAATAGAAGACAATTATTACTCTCTCATAAAAAGTATAAGTAGAGGAAAAATATAAAAGCTTCGATTGTGCAGTTAGTTTTTTATTCGTATATTATAGTCAACAAAATCATCTCTGAATTCGAGGAAATTTTCTTGAATGTTCATAATAAACGAGCATTCTTAATTCTCATTCTCAGATTTCTTTCTGAAAATGGTCATTTGCCTCGTGGCAATGAATGCAAAATTCATTCCAATGATCAAATTGCAACAATTATATCAACATGAACTACAAACACTCTACTCAAAAAAGGTAAAACTGCATTTATCATGATACTTATCATGAAGAAATTCGACTGAAAAGTTCCAAATTCCACCTTCTTTTTCACCTGTCTTCTGGATGGCATTCAGAACAAATTTCCCGTCTTTTTTCATCATATTGGACAATTTATATATAATTCAACTATTAATATGATTTTCTTGAGATTAATCCATATTTAGTGAAAAGAAGGAAGAATATCATTCAAAATCATGGCGTGTGTAATGTCATTCGTAAGCAATCTATTGACATTTGTCATCTCGTATTTTGATTGACTATTGATTAAGTGGTCGTCATCTGGAATGCTTGTTCACTAAACATGAAAAACTCGTCATAAAAATCATATTTCCTGTTGAATTTTCTATATAAAAATGTGCCATCGAAGTACATTATGAGTATATAAAGTGTCCAATGACAAAATAAGAGCAAGTAGCTTCAAATGCCCCCAACACAAGGGGAGAAAGAAGGCGAAATTTCGAACTTTTTCTCGAAATATCTCAATAAATAGTGTTTTTTTCACATTTTCATTATAAAATTCGGATTATCAGACAAAAATACGTGGGTACCGAAAGAAATTTTCAAAAAAAAAACCATCGCATGATAAATGCAGTTTTACCCTTAAAAATTACGGTTTCAAGTGTAACGATTCACTTGGGTGAAAAATCCAACAACAGAAAATTGAAAACACTCACTGGTTATTTTTTCAGGTAATAGGCATTCAACAAGATGAATATAGGTAATTGTAACAAACGGCATGTCAATCAAAATAAAATACATTTTCCACAATTTTCTTTCGATCAATCTCACGATAGGTTTATGTTCTGTGGGCCCTGTAAAAGTAGGTGTGAAGTTTACCTTCACCACAATTTTTGCCAATATATTTGATTCGAATGGGTTGCTGTAGGTGGATATTTGTGTTTTATCCTGGATTTTGCTTTAAAACTTCGTTTTTCCATAATAAAATCGAATGGGGTGCAAAGAAGGGCTCAGTTGACGACTGGCATCCTTTTTTAACCAGAAGCCCTTCAAAGAACAGCGAAATCGGCTCAATGATGATCTAACATTGAAATCGAAATACGCGGTCGCCTTATAGCGCTATAAGCGCTTGTCGTTTCGAGCTGCTGGTTAGGCCTGACTAAGTGACGTCATCCCCGGAGCATGCAGGCCTTGTTGTATCGGTGATAACGGTATAACGCTTAGAACAGACAGAACATAACACTTTGACTTCGACTATGTTTACACTGGAACTCTGCTTTCTAGCTTCTGATATGCATACAGTTGTGGCAGATACCATCTCACTGACCATATAGGATGACTCTGGAGGATATGTGAGAATACATCGATTTCATCAGTGTGCACACTGTATTTCTCTTATCTATCATCTCACATGATTACTATTGGTGCCGAATAGATCGCAAAGACCATATGAGACGACTTCGTAGCGATTTTAACGATCACAACATCCAGGATAAGAAACTCCGAGTATGTTTTCCCTCCACATTCTAGTATCTGACTTGCATACTATTGCACTGATCATAAAAGACGACTTTGAAAGGTATATAACGAGTACAACAGGCGAACTAAGATACAACGACATCATTGGTGAGCACACTGTATCTCAGTATTCTATCATTCCACAATGATACTATTGAAGCAAATATGTTGCCAAGGACCATCAAAAACGACATTCGAGCGGGTATAACGCACATAACAGGCCGAACAAGAAACTTCGACTTCGACTATGTTACTACAGATACCATCTTACTGACCATATGAAAAGACTCTGTAGGATATATAACGAGAACAACAGGCAAATGAAGATACATCGACTTCATCGGTGCGGACACTGTATCTCTCCATTCTATCATCCCACATGGGTACCTTTGGAACAGAATTGATCGCATAGACCATATGAGATGTAATGGAAGCGGGTATAATGCACACAACAGACAGAAAATGAAACTTTGACTGCGATTCTGTTTACACTGGAAATCTGCATTCTAGCTCCTGACATGCATACAGTTGCACTGCAGATCGCACTGACCATATAGAATGACTTTGAGGGGTATTCAACGAGTACAACAGGCAGATGAGGATACATCGACTTCATCGGTGTGCACACTGTATCTCTTCATTCAACTCACATGGAAACTATCAAAGCAGAATAGATCGCAAAGACCATATAAGACGACATCGAAGTTATTTTGACGATCACATTATCCAGAATGAGAAACTTCGAGTATGTTTATACTGTAACTCTACATTCAAGTATTCCTTTTGCATACTATCGCACTGACCATAGAAGACGACTTTGAGAGGTATATAACAAGAACATCAGGCGAATACAGATACAACGACTTCATTGGTAAACACACTGTATCTCTGTATTCTATCATCCCACAATGATACTATTGAAGCGGATAAGTTGACAAATTACAGGCCGAACAGGAAACTTCATCTTCGACTATGTTAACACTAGGACCTGCATTCTAGCTTATGACATGCGTTCAGTTGGGGCAGATAAGATCGCACCGACCATATATGATAAATTTGAAGGGTATTCAACGAGTACAACAGGCAGATGAGGATACATCGACTTTATCGGTGTGCACACTGTATGTCTCCATTCCATCATCGCACATGGATACTATCGGAGCAGAATAGATCGCAAACACCATATAAGACGACATCGAAGCAAGTATAACTCTGTTCACACTGATACTCTGCTTTCTAGCTTCTGACATGCAAAGAGTTGGGGCAGATACCATCTTACTGACCGTATAAGTTGACTCTGTGTGGTATATGACGAGTGCAAGAGGCAAATGAAGATACATCGACTTCATCAGTGCGCACACTGTATCTCTTCATTCGATCATCTCACATTGATACTTCAGGAACAGAATAGATCGCAAAGACCATATAAGACGACATCGAAGCAAGTATAACTCACACAACAGGCAGAAAATGAAACTTTGACTATTTTCACACTGGGACTCTGCTCTCTTGCTTCTAACATGCATACAGTTGGGGCAGATACCATCTCACTGACCATATAAGTTGACTCTGTGTGGTATATAACGAGTACAACAGGCAAATGAAGATACTTCGACTTCATCGGTGCGAACTTTGTATCTCTCTATTCTATCATCTCACATGGATACTATTGAAGCAGAATACATCGCAAATACCATATAAGACGACATCGAGACGATTCTAACGATAACAACATCCAGAATGAGAAACTTCGAGTATGTTTACACTGTAACTCTACATTCAAGTGTCTGACTTTCATACAATTGCACTGACCGTGAAAGTCGACTTTGAAAGGAATAAAACGAGTACAACAGGGGAATGAAGATACAACATCATTGGTGAGTACACTGTATCTCAGTAGTTCATCATCCCACAACGATAGTATTGAAACAAATATGTTGACAAAGACCATATCAGACGACATTCAAGCGGGTATAACGCACATAACAATCCGAACAAGAAACTTCGACTTCGACTATGTTTACTCTGGGGCCTACATTCTAGCTTCAGACATGCATACACTTGGGGCAGATGTAATCGCATCGATCATATTGAATGACTTTGGAGGGTATTCAACGAGAACGAAAGGCAGATGTGGATACATCGACTCTATCGGTGTGCACACTATATCTCTCTATTCGATCATCTCACATGGACACTATTGGACCAGTATAGTTCGCAAAGACCATATGAGATGACATTGAAGCATGAATAACACACACAAAAGGCAAAAGGCTTCCGACTATGTTCACACTGGGACCTGCATTCTAGCTTCTGACATGCATACAGTTGGGTCAGATGAGATCGCACCGACCCTATAGAATGACTTTGGAGGGTTTTAACGAGTACAACAGGAAGATGAGGATACATCGACTTCATCGGTGTGCACAAGTATATGTACAGCAAGAGCACGGGACCAATTTGGACAGTTTTTCCATGTTAATTCCCATAAGAAAATTCAAGGTCAAAAATAGCAAAAATGGCTCTTTTCTCATATACAGCCAGAGCATGAAGGCTCAATTCAGTTTCTCCATCTCAATCTCCATAAGAAAATCTAAGGTCGAAAAAATAGCAAAAATGGCTCTTTTTTCAAGGTCACCGCAGTTGACCATGTTTGTAGGAGTACAGAACGGGTGAACATTTATAGGGAGGAAAGACAGGTTGGAAAAATAATGAGTACTGATACATGATAATATTTATTATTCGTTAGTGTATATATATATATATATATATAAACAAAATAATTCTAGAGATATCACCATCAATTTATGAGCCATATTCCACAACATCATCATCGATTGAATAGTGTCCCCATGGTAACGTTTCATCAGTTCCAAGAATTACATATCTCTTATCATCATTCGGACTGAGAGCAATCTTCTTTTGTATGATAGAATAAACTTGATGTTTATCTGATTTGATCAAATTCTGAGTGACAGTTTTTTCCTTCCAATTATCCAAACACTCAACATAATCAGTGAAGGTTATTGATGTCTTCACAACAGACGACTTCACACCCTTAGCCTTTTTCGTTATACCAAAATTCCTCAGAATATCATCAATTTCAAAATCATCATATCCTTCATGCATCAGTTCTTCTCGTTTACTCATAATGTCATCAATCGTAGTTAGAATTCTTGTTGAGTAGAGTTTCGATCTCAGACCAACGTAGTCGATCATCGGTACTCCGGTTTGCTCATCTTCTAACATTCCCAGCACTTTCTTATTGACTTGAGGAATATTATAAATGTTATTCGATTCATAGTCGGAGGTATCGAAGCGCTGATGACAGTCCTTCTTCATAACCTCATATGGATCTTGATCAACAATCTCATAAATCAAGCTGTCAGTATCAGTATAGAGAACTGAGCAATCACGAAATGTGTTGGACATATAGTCGTAGTGAAAGTCATATAATGTTGTCTTAGCTAAATCTAAAATAGCTTGACCAACATAAATGAGTTTGTTAAGATAGATTTCCAGTTTTTTCATTTCTATAGCAATCAAATTTTCATTGAAGACTATACAATTCTTGAACTCGGGTTTTGAAATGTACGCCTCAGCACCATATCTTCCCACCCACTCTGTCAAAAGTCTGACATTAACTCTCTTCCTAATGTTTTCCATTGTCTTATCAAAAACAGCGTTGTTCATGAGCTTGACGTCGATATTGGTGTCAGTCCATTCGAAACCTCCATATGGTAAAGCTTGAGACATAGCTTATCCGTATTGGTTATTGACGTCATAGTACATCAAGAAGGAATCGGCTTTCGAAGGATCATAATCAGGAATATATTTATTGTTTGCATGAGCTCTTCTTTTTGAACAAACTTGACTGAGACCTCCTCGGATGCCTTGCTCAACAAACAAAAACATGTCAGGGTCAGTGATAAGTTCCAACTCCTGATTCGTATATTTCAACATGGCATCCCAAGTGAATCCTGGCAGGGTGTAATAGTGTGCGGGGTCAAGATTGTAAGTTCTGAGGCAGCTGGTACGAAACTGTTCAAATACGTCTGCGAGAAGGAGAATATCAGTCATCATGTATAGATCCACGTACTGACCCAAGTCTCGACAATTGAACTCATTCCACACAAGATTTGCACGAAGATAGAGTCTGCGAGGGCAGGCCTTATCGTCTTATTTATTATAAAAAGCATCAATTGGAGGTAGCCGGGTTTCGCTGAAACGCTCAAACGAGTCGAAGTAATCATATGGCATCACACCTTTCTTAGTTAGAAGATGAAGTTGATCTTCGGCGACGCTACAGAATTGAGACCTCAGATTGGGGAATTCGGTTAAATAAGATGCTAACTTGTCCAGAGAGGAATTCATAAAACGGAAGCTGTCGATGAATCTGAACTGAACACAAGTTCCGTCAACATGTTTAGTGAAGGAAATGTACTTCTCCTTCGTTATGGGCAGTAAGTCGATAGTTCCTTTCATTTTAGTGGCAATGTCAGCTATTACAAAATTTGCATCGTAACCACTCAAATTATGGAATACAACAGGCACCACAGGACTGTCCTTATAATTTATATTACAAGAATCGTGAGCAGCTCCTCTGTAATTTTTTTCTGGAACTAGGTGATTATGGTCCCTTACTCTCACATCATCAAGTCCAAATTTCTGCTCACAAATGTGACAATGTGTCGCATTTCGAAAATCTGCTTCTCGCAAAAATATTTACGTCCATTTTCTTTCCTCAGTTGAGTTGAAAGGAGCCTAGACATGTCTTTAATCCAAACGTAATGGTGTCTACTTGGAGCGGTGTTCTCATGTCCTGCTTTATTGGAATGATCATGAATCAGTAGCAGGTTGACGTGCTTTTCTTTTTTATCTCTGGTAAGGTAGGTCGGTAGAGTAATCAGCTCCTTTTTATTTTGCTTCAGTATATAAACATTGATTGACATTCCATTCTGCCGCTCGAACAGGGGTATTTGATTGACTGTCATCGGGAACTGAATACCTTTCAGATTAAGAATGGTAGATGGGTGAGGATAGGAAGAAGTTCTGTCGTTATGTACTTCGACTGGATACAAAGCTGAGATGACTGCCCAAGAAAAACATGCATTATCATCATTTTTAACGTTGATGCAAGCTTGTTTTTGCTTGATTTGCGGGGGTAACTCAATGTATGAGGATCCAAGTTGGGGAGTGAACTCGTTTATGTTCACACCTAGATTGATGATGCTCTTCAATGCCCATCCGCTGTCACGCTCCTGGAACTCCTCTAACTCCTTCATAATAGGATCAATCACTTTCTCATTGAACCACTTGTTAATGTCTGTATTCCTATAGATGGGTGAGTCAGGAGTAGTGAAGTATTTGTAATCAGTCTGTATGAGATCTCCTTTAGTGATCTCAAATTCTCCGCAGAACACAGCGTTAACTTCAACTGCTTCATCTTTTTTAAGTGCACTCTGAATACGTATCCGGAAAAGAGCTTTACAATCAGCCATGAATGCTTCAGGGTCCTTATGTTTCAAATTTGAGATAACTCCAGTTCTGATGCGAGACTGAAACGCAGATTCTGAATCATTTCAACGAACTCTATCCCGTGCAGTTTCTTTTCTGGAAGATAACCCAGCTCCCCTCTTCTGAATTGCTTTGAACTGGTTTCGGAAGGTTTTCATATTTCTAAGGCAAGCCTCCAGATGCTGCTTCTCGCCCAAGTTTTTTAAGTACCGCAAGGCATTATTTAGTCGCTTTATTCCCTTCTGACATTCTTGAAGTCCTTCTCTCACGCGATTTCCATCATAGGAAGATGTTTGGAGACCAAGAAGAGCAGCAATGTGACGTATCAAATCGATAAATAGACCAGTCTTCACCATTTTGAGGTTCGTCTTCACAGTACAAATATCTGCAAGGGAATTGAAAAATTGCAGAGTGTGCAGTATAAATACACTTGAGGTCGGATGGAAGACTGAACGCCATCATGAAATGTTGCGAAAGGCCCTCTTGAAATCGAAATTTTTGTCTGTTTCACACCGAATGACTTCACACCCACAAATTAATTGTATCTTTATTCAACCCCAGAGAAATGAGCTATTGCGAAATGTAACAGTAATTCAGAGCTGTTTATAGGACCCATGGAATTTGGAGGCGCGACACATACACCTCCGGTAGATTTCTCGAAGGAAATACGGTTCTTTGATAGCCTTCAGGCAACATTTTCCCCTGAACATGTTATATGAAACAAACGAACAACACTATTCATACCTGACTTTACAATGGTGACAACCTTCTTTGCAGAGAGGGATTATTGTCACCAAAGCCGGTACACTCCCCTCGCAAGGGTACCTGACGTGTTTTCGTGCGGGAAAAGTTGACCGTTTCGTTATACTGTCGTACAATATGTTCCTGAGAATGGTTCATGTACATCTCACTACCCAAAATACCATGATGTACTATACCAGCTCGAATTACGAATTTATTTATAGCTTAACACTTCCTCAGAATCCGAAGAATACCAATATGTCCAAAATATCTACATTTATTCATGATTTCGTTAACAATTTCCACTATCCACACACGCAGTTTGAAATTACATCAATTTCAAATTTGATTGTCTTGACAAATAATCACCCCTCACAGCGCCAGTTACCATAAAAAATGTATATTCAATACAAAAATTATTATTATGATAGGACGCGAAATAATTCAGTTCATTGAAAAAAATGATTCACAAGTGTATATTTTTCGTACAAAGTCCGAAAGAAATCGAAATCGCCTCAATACCAAACAATCTAGATCCAAAAATATCCTTACAACACTGACCATCTTAGGCTTAGTTCATTGAGAGAAAAAAAAATGAGCGACAAGAGTATGTTTTCATGTGGAATTCGATAGGCAGCAAAACGACAAACAAAAAAAGTACACCTACATTATTGCTCAAAATTACCTCATTACTGAAAAAAAAAAATTTGAAACGTATTATTATGCTGAAATTTTTTTAAGTATGACCGCATCACAAAAAAACAAAACAAATTAGTACGACGTCATGACGCAAGATAATTTTAAGTTCTTTGAAAAAAAAAAGGTGAATGACAAGTGACCGTTTTTCGCACGAAATTCGATAGAAATCAAGACGACCAACAAAAAAGTCTCTATACATTGCTACTCAAAATGGCTTCTTTACTAGAAAAAAAAATTGGAAAAGTATCATTTTTCATGAAATTTTTCTAAGTCCCGATATATTCATATTTCCCCAAATATCTCGAGAACGGCACAAAATATCGAAAATCTCAATCGAAAAATACTCCAACACCCCTGCCGACTTTCGCAAGGGCCTACCACATGGAGAAAGTCCGAACACCGTATCACGAAAATCAAAAAAATTAGTACAACGTCATGATGCAAAATAATTCTAAGTTCATTGAAAAAAAAAGTGAATGACAAGTGTATGTTTTTCGCCTGAAATTCGATAGAAATCAAGACGACTAACAAAAAAGTCTCTATACATTGCTACTCAAAATGGCTTCTTCACTAGGAAAAAAAAATTGGAAAAGTATAATTTTTCATGAAATTTTTTTAAGTCCCGATATTCATATTATCCCAAATATCTCGAGAACGGCACAAAATATCGAAAATCTAAATCGAAAAATACCCCAACACCCCTGTCGACTTTCGCAAGGGCCTACCACTTGGAGAAAGTCCGAACACCGTATCACGAAAATCAACAAAATTAGTACAACGTCATGACTCGAAATAATTCTGAGTTCATTGAAAAAAAAAAAAGTGAAAGACAAGTGTATGTTTTTCGCCTGAAATTCGATAGAAATCAAGACGACTAACAACTGAGTCTCTATACATTGCTACTCAAAATGGCTTCTTCACTAGAAAAAAAAAAATTGAAAACGTATCATTTTTCATGAAATTTTTTCAAGTCCTGATATATTCATATTTCCCCAAATATCTCGAGAACGGCACAAAATATCGAAAATCTAAATCGAAAAATACCCCAACACGCCTGTCGATTTTCGCAAGGGCCTACCACATGGAGAAAGTCCGAACACCGTATCACGAAAAACAAAAAAATATGTACGTCATAACTCGAAATAATTCTAAGTTCATTGAAAAAAAAAGTGAATGACAAGTGTATGTTTTTTGCCCGAAATTCGAAAGAAATCAAGACGACCAACAAAAAAGTCTCTATATTGCTACTCAAAATGGCTTCTTCACAAGAAGAAAAAATGGAAAAGTATAATTTTTCATGAAATTTCTTTAAGTCCCGATATTCATATTATCCCAAATATCTCGAGAACGGCACAAAATATCGAAAATCTAAATCGAAAAATACCCCAACACCCCTGTCGACTTTCGCAAGGGCCTACCACATGGAGAAAGTCCGAACACCGTATCACGAAAATCAAAAAAATTAGTACAACGTCATGATGCAAAATAATTCTAAGTTCATTGAAAAAAAAAGTGAAAGACAAGTGTATGTTTTTCGCCTGAAATTCGATGGAAATCAAAACGACTAACAAAACAGTCTCTATACATTGCTACTCAAAATGGCTTCTTCACTAGAAAAAAAAAATGGAAAAGTATAATTTTTCATGAAATTTTTTTAAGTCCCGATATTCATATTTTCCCAAATATCTCGAGAACGGCACAAAATATCGAAAATCTAAATCGAAAAATACCCCAACACCCCTGTCGACTTTCGCAAGGGCCTACCACTTGGAGAAAGTCCGAACACCGTATCACGAAAATCAACAAAATTAGTACAACATCATGACTCGAAATAATTCTAAGTTCATTGAAAAAAAAAAAAAGTGAAAGACAAGTGTATGTTTTTCGCCTGAAATTCGATAGAAATCAAGACGACTAACAACTGAGTCTCTATACATTGCTACTCAAAATGGCTTCTTCACTAGAAAAAAAAAATTGAAAACGTATCATTTTTCATGAAATTTTTTCAAGTCCTGATATATTCATATTTCCCCAAATATCTCGAGAACGGCACAAAATATCGAAAATCTAAATCGAAAAATACCCCAACACGCCTGTCGATTTTCGCAAGGGCCTACCACATGGAGAAAGTCCGAACACCGTATCACGAAAAACAAAAAAATTAGTACAACGTCATGATGCAAAATAATTCTAAGTTCATTGAAAAAAAAAAGTGAAAGACAAGTGTATGTTTTTCGCCTGAAATTCGATAGAAATCAAGACGACTAACAAAAAAGTCTCTATACATTGCTACTCAAAATGGCTTCTTCACTAGAAAAAAAAAATTGGAAAAGTATAATTTTTCATGAAATTTTTTTAAGTCCCGATATTCATATTATCCCAAATATCTCGAGAACGGCACAAAATATCGAAAATCTAAATCGAAAAATACCCCAACACCCCTGTCGACTTTCGCAAGGGCCTACCACTTGGAGAAAGTCCGAACACCGTATCACGAAAATCAACAAAATTAGTACAACGTCATGACTCGAAATAATTCTAAGTTCATTGAAAAAAAAAAAAGTGAAAGACAAGTGTATGTTTTTCGCCTGAAATTCGATAGAAATCAAGACGACTAACAAATGAGTCTCTATACATTGCTACTCAGAATGGCTTCTTCACTAGAAAAAAAAAAAATTGGAAACGTATCATTTTTCATGAAATTTTTTCAAGTCCTGATATATTCATATTTCCCCAAATATCTCGAGAACGGCACAAAATATCGAAAATCTAAATCGAAAAATACCCCAACACGCCTGTCGATTTTCGCAAGGGCCTACCACATGGAGAAAGTCCGAACACCGTATCACGAAAAACAAAAAAATATGTACGTCATAACT
This sequence comes from Phaedon cochleariae, assembly GCA_918026855.4. NCBI lineage: Eukaryota > Metazoa > Arthropoda > Insecta > Coleoptera > Chrysomelidae > Phaedon > Phaedon cochleariae. Next base: position 31,508,128 of record OU896713.1, read on the forward strand.
CGAAATAATTCTAAGTTCATTGAAAAAAAAAGTGAATGACAAGTGTATGTTTTTCGCCTGAAATTCGATAGAAATCAAGACGACTAACAAAAAAGTCTCTATACATTGCTACTCAAAATGGCTTCTTCACTAGGAAAAAAAAATTGGAAAAGTATAATTTTTCATGAAATTTTTTTAAGTCCCGATATTCATATTATCCCAAATATCTCGAGAACGGCACAAAATATCGAAAATCTAAATCGAAAAATACCCCAACACCCCTGTCGACTTTCGCAAGGGCCTACCACTTGGAGAAAGTCCGAACACCGTATCACGAAAATCAACAAAATTAGTACAACGTCATGACTCGAAATAATTCTAAGTTCATTGAAAAAAAAAAAAAAGTGAAAGACAAGTGTATGTTTTTCGCCTGAAATTCGATAGAAATCAAGACGACTAACAACTGAGTCTCTATACATTGCTACTCAAAATGGCTTCTTCACTAGAAAAAAAAAAAAATTGAAAACGTATCATTTTTCATGAAATTTTTTTAAGTCCTGATATATTCATATTTCCCCAAATATCTCGAGAACGGCACAAAATATCGAAAATCTAAATCGAAAAATACTCCAACACCCCTGTCGACTTTCGCAAGGGCCTACCACTTGGAGAAAGTCCGAACACCGTATCACGAAAAACAAAATTAAGATACACGATCATACTGTATCTCAGTATCCTATCATTCCACAATGATACTATTGGAGGAAATATGTTGACAAGGACCATATAAAACGACATTCAAGCAGGCATAACGCACATAACAGGCCGAACAAGAAACTTCGACTTCGACTATGTTTACTCTGGGGCCTGCATTCGAGCTTCTGACATGCATACAGTTGTGGCATATAGGATCGCACTGACCATATAGAATGACTTTGAAGGGTATTTAACGAGTACAATAGGCAGATGGGGATACATCGACATCATCGGTGTGCACACTGTATCTCTTCATTCATCTCACATGGAAACTATCAATGCAGAATAGATCGCAAAGACCATATAAGACGACATCGAAGTTATTTTAACGATCACAACATCCAGACATGCGTACAGTCGAGGCAGATAAGATCGCACCGACCATATATGATAACTTTGGAGGGTATTATCAATATGGCGCCTAGTGGTGAAGACGGTGATAAATGCAGGAACAATAATGTGTGTAAAAAGTGTTTTAGAATTGCACAATTGGACTAATTTGTGTGGAATGTAGAACTGTTACTCACAAAAAGTGTGCATCTCAGTTAGATTTTGTGAAAATCATCGACGACAAGCAAATTAGTTGCTGTGAATGTGTTGGTGACCAGTCAACGTTAAACGATGACGACTTGGACGTGTCATTCAAGGATGCAGAGGACAGCGCCAACACAGCAAAAATCGAGATCATTTATCTGAAGGAACTGATAAAACAAAAAGATATGTACATTAATAATCAACAATGGACGATTAATCTATTATATGATCAAATAACCTTATTGAAATTAGTAAAAGAAACTAAAAATCATAATACAGAACCACAACTGGCTCCATCGGCCGGTGCAACTTCGAAACACAATAGTCAGGTCGAAAACGTAGTATCTCCGAGTACGCATCAGAAACCTGCAGTGCCGGAAACTTTTGCAGATGCCGTTGTTTCGGCTGGTACAAGTGGAACTTTGAACAAACCTGAAACGCATACCTCCAAGGCCAGGTACCAAGTAGCCCAAACAAATGCAATCCAGGCGAATGATCAACATAAAATCAGACACCAATTCAGCAAGGATGTGGCCAAGCCAAAAATGTTTTCACAAAAGGAAGTTGCTGCCGAAATCGGGAAAGTAACTGCACAGCTAAGATGTCAACAGCTGGTATCTGATAATGCAACTACAAATGATGAATTCAAACAGGTTACCTACAAAAAAAGACGTTCCCCAGCAAAACCTGTTGTGGTTGGGAACTTAGTCGATCCCAGGATGAAGCAACCAGAACAAAAAGTGTATTTACATGCATACAAAATGCACCCTGAAACTACATTGGAGGAACTCAGTAACATTTTGAAGCCTGTGTTTCCTGAAGTTCTCTGTGAAAAAATGAACTCTATGTTTCCAGATCTCTATGCCTCCTTCAAGGTCTCCATAAATGCTACCAATTATAAAAAAGCCTTGAACCCTTCAGTGTGGCCTAGTGGTACTTGGGTGAATAATTTTTTTCATCGCAGGAAGCCTCCCCAGTTATTGAATTAGGTCTCAATCTCCCCAAAATGGATAACTTCAAGGAATGTAGTGATTTAATCAACAAGAATGAAGATTTATTATTGATACTGCATGTCAATATTCAGTGCATCTCTAACAAGAAGGATCAATTATCCCTTTATCTTGAGAAACATGATTATTCTGTTATCTGTTTGAGTGAACACTGGCAGGATGAAAATTCATTGAAAACATATGCTTTGAGGAATTATAAATTGGCAAATTATTTTTTCAGGTCTGAACGAAAAAAACATGGTGGTGTCTCTATGTATGTGAGAAATGATGTGAACTGGAGACCCTTGGAACTTGATAGCTATTGTGAAGAATTTCATGCTGAATTTTGCGGAGTGGAGTTGCCCTCTGGTAAAATTGCAATAATCACCTTGTACAGATCCCAAATTTATGGTGAGATTGGTACATTTCTGGAAAAGTTTGACAATCTTTTGATGTTTTTAACGGGTAAATTCAAGAATGTAGTAATACTTGGCGATTTCAATATTAATTTTTCTAGTATTAGCCATGGACTAACTGAACTATTAAATCTCATAACCACATTTGGCCTCGAACCTGCAATTTTTGAAACTACGAGAATTGATCCAATAACGAAGAGAGGAGCATGCATAGACAACATTATCACTAACTTACCAAATGAAAATTTTGTAAGTGGTGAAACTGAGCCCTGTTTATCTGACCATCGTGCACAATATATTGGGTTCACTGCCAATCATTGTATGAGCACAAAAAAAATTCTAAGGAGAAAAATAACTTTAAAATCTTTGAACAAACTGAAAAACGCTTTAACTAATGTAAACTGGTGTCTCTTTGATGACGAAAATGCTGATGTTAATTTTTTGTCTGATTATTTACTCAATACGTACAAAAATCTTGTGATCAAGTTTTGCCCTTTGAGAGAAATTCCATCTGAAATTAAACCTCCGATTAACTTCTTCAATAATGAGTTACGTAATATGCGCGATACGTTATCAGGTATAAAAACCATAAGTGACTGCACCAAAAATGATGAGGATGAAAATATCTACATAAAATACGAAAAAAAGTATGATGCAGCGATTCAAGCTTCAAAAAAATCAGCATACGACAACTTTATAACAAATTCGTCAAACAAGCCGGAAGCTAGTTGGCAAATTATAAATTTTGAACAAAACAGAGTTGAAAGCAGTATAGCAAATGCTAGCACTCTTACTGCAGATGAATCAAATGTATTCTTTTTAACTGTTGCTGAAGAAGTGTTGAATGATTCAAAACCAACCGAAAGATCGGCTACTGATTTTTTGAAAAAAATTTCAACACCTAAGGAGTCGCTTTATCTTACACCTGTCCTAGAGAATGAGACAAAGGAAGCCATAATGCAACTGAAAAACTCGAACTGTATGGATTCATACGAACTGAACACGAGAATTACCAAGGAGACTGCAGATATATTAGTTGGGCCACTAACTAAACTGATAAATCTTTGTCTTGCTGAGGGAATCTTTCCGGATTCTATGAAAATAACGAAAGTGTTACCAATATTCAAAAAATGAGATGTTGATTTGGCTGACAATTATAGACCGATATCGATAATTCCGATAATAGGGAAAATATTTGAAATTGTTTTGAAAAAGCGATTGCTTGGATATCTAAAAACAAATAATTTGATCAACGAAAATCAATATGGATTTAGATCTAAAAGATCAACCGTGCAGGCAGTAGCTTGTGTCGTGAGAGACATAGTCGAGGGCCTTGAAGAAGGTCAACTGACAGCAGCTACGCTATGTGACTTAAGCAAGGCCTTTGATTGTGTGTCCCACAGCATTTTAATGGAAAAACTAAACTTTTATGGTATAAGGGGTGTAGCCCAAAATATGTTCAAATCTCACTTGAGTGGAAGAATCCAGTGTGTAATGCGGAGGGAGAATTCTTCTGATTTCGCGGAAATCAAAAATGGTGTACCACAGGGCTCAGTTTTGGGGCCTCTCTTGTTCATTGTGTATATAAACGATCTACCAATGCATATAGAATCAAACAGATGTATTCTATTTGCAGATGATGCGACGATATGTAACTCAAACAAGAACAATACTGACTTACAGTCCGAAAATGTGGAAATCTTGAACAATGCCGAAGAATGGTTTATACCGAATAAACTGGAACTAAATTCCAATAAAACGCAAAAAATTATTTTCTCGTCTGACCCGAAGGTTAGCAAAGGATCTTCTGTAAATTTATTGGGGATAACCATTGATGACTCACTAAAATGGGGCCCTCACATCGAAAAATTATGCAGAAAATTGTCCTGTCAATTATTCCTGATACGTCAACTCAAGAAGATTTTGAGTAAAGAAGTATTGTTAACGTCTTACTTTTCACTCTTTCATGCCCATCTCAACTATGGAACGTTGCTTTGGGGAAACTCAACTAAATCTGTGAAAGCATTTATTCTACAAAAAAAGGCAATAAGAACCTTGCAATTCACAAAAATCAGAATGCATTCGAGTCACATGCCGACTATCACGACTATAATACAAGAAATGGTAAACTGTTGAAGGCGCCAAAGTTCAAACTTATGGTGACTTCTAACAATTCTTTAGATTTTCGACTCTTCAACAAACTACCAACAAATTTAAAAAACCTGAACTGTCAGCGATTCAAAAAGGTATTGAAAGAGTATCTACTTTCACACTGTTTCTACTCTGTTGCCGACTACATGGAGGCACCACTAGTTTTTTTCGATAGTCACAATCTTATATCGTGAACAAATTATTTACTGTGTTTTTTATTATGTATATTTTAATATTCGTCGTGACTGTGGGTTATACCATTATACTTTGTGTGTTATCATTATTTACATTTTTATCTGTAGTCTTATACTGTTCGTTTGTCACTATAGTTGAAAATATTTGTTTTTTACCTATCTATCTTCACATGACTTGCTACAAACATTACCTCTATGTATAAGTAGTCAAATAAACGTTATCTATCTATCTATCTATCTATCTATCTATCTATCTATCTATCTATCTATCTATCTATCTATCTATCTATCTATCTATCTATCTATCTATCTATCTATCTATCTATCTATCTATCTATCTATCTATCTATCTATCTATCTATCTATCTATCTATCTATCTATCTATCTATTCAACGAGTACAACAGGCAGATGAGGATACATCGACTTCAACGGTGTGCACACTGTATCTCTTCATTCCATCATCGCACATGTATACTATCGGAGCAGAATAGATCGCAAACACCATATAAGACGACATCAAAGCAAGTAAAACTCACACAACAGGCAGAAAAAAAAACTCCGACTATGTTCACACTGATACTCTGCTTTCTAGCTTCTGACATGCATACAGTTGGGGCAGATACCATCTTACTGACCATATGAGTCGACTCAGTGTGGTATATAACGAGTGCAACAGGCAAATTAAGATTCATAGACTTCATTGGTGTGCACACTGTATCTCTCTATTCGATCATTTCACATTGATACTTTCGGAACAGAATAGATCGCAAAGACCATATGAGACGGCATCGAAGCAAGTATAACTCACACAACAGGCAGAAAATAAAACTTCGACTATTTTCACAGTGAAACTCTGCTTTCTTGCTTTTAACATGCATACAGTTGGGGCAGATACCATCCCACTGACCATATAAGTTGACTCTGATCATATGAGACGACATCGAAGCGGGTATAACGCACACAACAGGCAGAACTAGGAACTTCGAATTCGACTATGTTTACTTTGTAACTTTGCATTCTAGCATCTCAAATGCCCATTCAAGGAGTATATATGACAGCTCATTATATGCGAGTGGAGTTCTATACTTTTTCATATCTACTAAAAACTTCGATTCCAACAATCAAAAGTCGGTAAACCGGCGTGTTCGCCAAAACTTATCAATCTTGATAATAAGTCGGTTATACATCTTATAGGTAGACATTGTCTAGTGTTTCCTGATTCAAAATAACGCTCACAACAGGGAGAACAAGAAACTTGGACATCGACTATGTCGCATCGACTTCGCATTCTAGCATCTGACATGCCTACAATAATTGCAGATACGATCGCACTGACCATATAGGTCGACTTCGAAGGACATATAACGAGAACAATAGGCAAGTGGAGATACTTCGACAACATCATTCTGCACACCGTATCTCTGTATTCTATCATCTCACATGGATACCTCTGGAGCATATGAGTCCGCAACTATTATATAAGACGACATCGAATCGGGTATAACGCACACAACAGGCAGAACAAGAAACTTTGACTTTGACTATGTTAACTCTGTAACTTTGCATTCTAGCAACTGACGATCGCACTGACCATATAAGACGACCTCGAAGGACATATAACGAGAACAATAGGCAAGTGAAGATACTTTGACAACATATCATACCACATTAATACCTTTCGAGCATATCAGTTCTCAACGATCATATGAGACGACATCAAATCGAACACAACAGGCAGAACAAGAAACTTCGACTTCGACTTTGTTTACACTGTGGCTCTGAATTCTAGCATCTGACATGCCTACAGTTAAATTAGATACGTTCGCACTGACCATATAGAAAGACTTTGAAGGACATATAAAGAGATTAATAGGCAAGTGAGGAGACTTCGACAACATCAGCCTGCACACTGTATCTCTGTTTTTTATCATCTCACATAGATACCTCTGGAGCATTTCAGTTCACATCGATCATATGAGATGAAATCAAAACGGGTAGAACGCACACAACAGGCAGAACAAGAAACTTTGACTCCGACTATATTCACACTGTAACTTTGCATTCTAGCATCCGACATGCCTACAGTTATAGCAGATACGATCGCACTGACCATATAGGTCGACTTCATATTTCATATAACGAGAACAATAAGTAAGTAAAGATACTTCGACAACATCACTCTGCACACTGTATCTCTGTATTCTATCATCTCACATAGATACCACTGGAGCATATATGTTCACACCGATCATATAAGACGACATCGAAGCGAGTATAACGCTCACAACAGGCAGAACAAGAAACTTCGACTCCGACTTTGTTTACACTGTAACTCCGCATTCTAGCATCTGACATGCCTGGAGCTTCGAAGGACATATCACGAGAACATTAGGCAAGTGAGGATACTTCGACAACATTAGTCTGCACACTGTTTCTCTGTATTTTATCATCTCACATGGATACCTTTGGAGGACGAATCGTTGAACAAAATGTTCAAGCCCATATCCAAACCATTAGAAGAAATTGTGAAAACGTCAAAGGCCAATCGTGATTTACTGGCAAGAGCCCAGTTCAGCACCAGTATAAAGAAAGAAGAGCCACCTGAACTGAAAAAAGAAGAAGAACAGCCTCAGCAAACGCAGTCCATTCCAATGGAAAAGGTGGGTGGAACCAGAAGTTTTGTGGATGATGATGATCAATACGAATATGATGATGATATCCTGTTCAACGAAAATATCGCTCCAGAACAAAGTATTCCGTATGATGTAATCGATGAATCCCTAGACCAATACCCAGTCATGGTGCATCCATATCTCAGAGAACATTGAGATTACAGCGACAAAATAGATCAGATATATGGTCCAACTTACGATCCTCAAACGTCAAAATGGTTTCTGGGAACGCAGGAAATTGACTTTGATAAAAGAACTGGATTCATAAAGATTGGTGGTAAACAAGTACGAGGAACTCCAGGGGTGTATCAGCTTATTTTCTTTGATGATCCTTCAGATTATAACGATGAAGATATGCAGGCTTACAAGGAAATTTTGAAGCTGAGTGATCGCTATATAAACAAGGATGGGAAATTGAAAGGGTCTAAAAGATGGAAGTATACGAACGTCATCAAGCCACTTATTGTACAGATGCGAAAAAACAGCGGTAGGCGTTCAACGATTGGTAGTGGTTTGACGTACAACGAGAATCTCGTGGAATATATCTATTGGGACGATCCAAATGAACTCGTAGACCGCTTGAAACTACTCATCGCTTCTAAGGAAGCTGGAAACACATCACTCGATAATAAAATAGTGGCAATCGTTAATGAACTTCGTGAAGCTAACCTCATATACTGAGAGTCATCAATGATGAGTCTTGACAAATTCGGTCGCAGATCAGCTGGCAGCAGTGGTAACATCATCGGATTAGTCCAATTGGAACATAAACTCGTCTCATTGGATAACATCATCAGGCAGTCGACTGATACATTGAGAATGATTGATAGCAAAATAAAGGATATTGAAAAGTTAATTTCGAGACATCCTCCAACGGAACATATGGCTACGAAAAATTATGTAGATGGTGTTATTTCACGAATGAGATCTGATTTCAAGCTGGCTGAGAGACACAAATGACCACCAATGAGATAAAAAAATTGACATATAAATAGTTGATATACCGTTATGGCTTCGAGAGACAAGATTCAACTTGTTAATGAGCTGCATGCTCCAGCTCGCAAGAATTATCCCAGACGACGAACCATAATCAAAGGATTGGACGATTTATGGCAGATGGATTTGGCTGAAATGAGACCGTATGCCCATCTGAATAAAGGATATAAAATGATTCTGGTAGTGATTGACTGCTTTTCCGAGTACCTCTGGACGCGCCCACTGAAAACTAAGACAGGAGAAGAGGTTGCCAAATCTTTAGCCGATATATTGGGACATGCAAAGCGCATACCAGACAATCTACAGTCTGATCAAGGAACGGAATTCTTCAACAGCAAGTTTAAAAAATAGATGAAAAAATATGACATCAACCATTACAACACATTCAGCATTGAAAAGGCTGCCATTGCTGGACGAGTAATAAGAACGCTGAAAAACAAACTGTACAAATATTTCAGTCTGAATGACACCTACAAATGGATTGATATATTACGTCAGATCGTTGATGAATACGATAATACCAAGCACACAACGACTCGATTCAAACCCTCAGAGGTGAACAAGGGAAACGAGAAAGATATTTTACATCAAAGCTTTAGCCAATTGAAAATCGCGGGTCCACGTAAACTGAAAGTTGGCAACATTGTACGCATATCTAAGGCGGAACATATTTTCGAAAAAAGCTATACACCTAGCTGGACGACAGAGTTATTCAAAATTGTCAATGTAAAGATAACCAATCCTGTTACTTACCTACTCGAAGACATGCATGGACAGCCAATCAGTAGCGCTTTCTATGAGGAGGAATTACAAAAGACAAAGAATCCCGACATCTACCTCATTGAAAAAGTGCTGAAGAGTAGAGTGAAGAGAATGTACGTCAAGTGGTTGGGACTCGACAAGAAACATAACAGTTGGATAGATAATGTCGATTTAGTGTAGATTCTTATGGAAAATACAGACAGATTTCAACAAGTCAGGGGCCTTTCGTGTGATAATCATGGAGAGGTGGAGGGATATGAATAGCTGCTTGGAGCCGATTTCAGTCTCAGTCTCAATCGACATGTCGAGTCAAGTATGTCGGTAGTTAGCAGTAATATTCCATTCTCGCCTATGTCCAGTGGTGATTATGATCGAGACGTAGACAGTATGTTGAAAATGTACGAGAATGCAGCCAAAGCCGAAACACACCACCTGCTAAGCACATCGTTCCAAGTGAGTGGCTTCGAATTGAAAGTCGGTTCGAGTCCAGCCAGAATATTCAGTCCAGCCATAGTTATATCACCTTACATGACACCAAACAAAATATCTTTTGGTGTGTTGGAGTGGAACATCTTCATGGACTTGCTGCGACAAAAATTGATGGATTTCTTCCTCGAACAGTTACCAACCCATGCAGATGAGTATGATCCGATCACCTTTCCATGCGGAGATTTTTGTGAAATCACACAACTCGTGTATGATGATACAAAATTCCTACTGGTCAGAAAACACGAGGTTGAGTTCCACATTGACGAAAGAGATGTCACCCAGATCCTTGAAGCCGACCAAAGACTAGTGGCCCATCGAGTGGCTTGGTTGGAAGAAATAAACTTTTGTGCTTATTATCACAATATTTTAAATTTTACAAGGACTCATTTCAATAATAAAAGTTGTTTTGATGCATTAAATGCATTTTGTGAAATATCTGATAATAGTTTGTTGAGCATGGCACTCAGAGAATATTTGTATTACTTCAAAAACAATGTACTGAATGATTTGGAAAAATAAAATAATGGAAATAGCTCAGTTTTTCTTTACTCCTAGTCAGGTATCGTTGACTTTCGTTGGAAACGTGAAAAACGTGACGTTTTTGACGTTTCTGACGTTTTGTAGCAGGTTCATTCTAAACGTTGATTCGTTGAAAACGTGACGTTTTCGACGTTTCTTCGACGTTTTTCTGACGTTTTTGACGTTTTTGACGTTTTCTTTGACGTTTTTTTCGACGTTATTGTGACGTTTTTTCGAAGTTTGTGACGTTTTTGACGTTTTTTCGACGTTTTTGACGTTTTTTTGACGTTTTTGACGTTTTTTCGACGTTTTCTCGACGTTTTTTACGTTTCTGGAGTTTTTGACGTTTTGAAGCAGGTTAATTTATTTGCAGCAATGATTTGGAACAGAAAAATAATGGAAAAAGCTCAGTTTTCCATTACTGCTAGTCAGGTATCGTTGACTTTCGTTGGAAACGTGGATAACGTGACGTTTTTGACGTTTCTGACGTTATGTAGCAGATTCATTCTGGAACGTTGATTCGTTAGAAACGTGACGTTTTCGACGTTTTCGACGTTTTTTGATGTTTTCTCGACGTTTTTGACATTTTTGACGTTTTTTCGACGTTTTTTTCGACGTTTTTGTGACGTTTTTTCTACGTTTGTGACGATTTTTCGACTTTTTTGACGTTTTTGACGTTTTTGACGTTTTTGACGTTTTGAAGCAGGTTAATTTATTTGCAGCAATGAGACAACCAAATTTTCAAGAAACTTTTATCAAACAGTAAAAAATACATAGTGTATGAAAAATCTAAAATAAAGAATCTACATTATATAATAAATAAAGTGTAAAGAGTAAAAAATAGTAAGCGTATATACAACTAGATAGAAAAAATCAGTGGTGGGGGTACAATATTATCAGTTGAGATTTCTCAGAACATGAAGGTGATATTGTTGAGGAATGTATATGGGAAAAGAATCATATGTCAGCTATGGAGGAATGTTCGAAAGGCAGGGTATCATAACAATTTGGAAGTAGGTGTCTCTTGGTGTTATTAGGACTCAGCGCAATTTTCGACTGTTCAATTTTGAATACTTGATGATTGAAGGAACGGATTGTCCGCTGTGTGACTGTCTGCTCCTCGAAGTCTTTCAAGCAAGCTACATAATCATTGAAGGATATCTTATTCCTAACCACATCAAATTCAACCCCTTTGGATTTTTTGGTGACTTTACTCCCCTGCACTTTGTAGGCATACATTTTTGAACGTGAGCCTATAAAGTGTGTTATTATTTTCAAATTTGCCCCATCTTTCATCATTCCCAAGACCTTTTCATTTACTTGCGGAATTCCATACGGGTTGTCAGAAGGTTAGTCGGAAGTGTCGAATTTGGACAAGTTATTTTTGATAAGTTCCGCATATACATCATCACAGCCAAGTTCGTAAATAAAACTATCGGTGTCTGTATACATTAATTTACATTTCTCGACCCCCATTGTTAGAAGCATGAAATCGTAATGGAAATCATACATACACGTTCTGGATAAATCCAAAATAGCCATCCCTATGTATAGGGGTTTGTTGAAGACTATTTCAGATTTAGCCAATTCGATAGCAATCAGATCGTCGCTCAAAATCGTCCTGCCACGAAACTTTGAGCTGGCGATCATATTTTTAGCTTCATAGCGTCCATTCCATGATCTACATGATTTGACGACGCGATGTTTACGAATGTTTTCCATCGTCTTTCCAAACACGGCATTATTCATGAGTTTATTTAGGTTTTTTCCGAATGTGTTGGTGGCTGCAGCTCTCAATCCAGTATTCAGATCAATGTAGGGCTTCAACCACGTAGACTGTTTAAATTTCGCTACTCTGTGAATTTTGGTGAGCTTCGAGCCATTAGCCAGAGCTTATTTCAAATTGACATAATGGATGATGTATTCCTTTTTATGGTGTAACGTGGTCTTCAATTTTGCCAACTTGGAACCAGGTGGCTTGCGGTGTTCGGCACAGAACGGGAAGTCTTTATGTGAATCATGCAAGTTTTCTAGAAATTCCAAATCTACTTGTAAGATATATCCTTCTGGCGCATCGTCAGGAATCAATGTGACGTCAATGTTGGCATCAGTCCATTCAAACCCCCCATAAGGGAGGGGCTTTGACATTGCCCATCCATATAGATTGTTAACGTCCAAGTAGAGAAGATGCTATGGTGGTTTGGTAGGATCATATGTTGAAGTGTACTTATCGTTGGCTTCAGAATAGCGGTTACAACAAACCGAAATACCGCCTCTTATCGCCTTTTCGACAAACATCAGCATGTCAACATCTTTTAGAATTTGTAACGAACATTCCGTGTACTTCAGCATACAATCCCACGTATAACCGTGAAGGGTGTAATACCAAGCCGGATCTAAGGTATAAGTCCTCAAAGCAGCTTCTCTGAATTGTTCGAAAACATCTGCCAGAAGAAGGATATCTGTTTTAATGTATAAATCCGAGTATTCACCTAAATTTTGACATCCAAATTGTTGCCATACGTTGTGAGCATGAGCGTACTTCACATCATCGATATGTTCATCGTTCAATTCATTATAAAAGTTTTCAATGGGTGGAAGTTCAGTTTCGTCTAATATGCTCGGACTATTGATGTGATCATATAGAAAAACACCTTTCTTTGTGAGTAGATCGAATTCAGAAGCGTCTAATTGGTTGAATTCTTTTCTCAAATTTTGAAAGCTTTCCTTCGTTAAATTGGATGCCAATTCGTTTGAACTGGCACCCAGGAATCTCAAAGAGTCGATGAATCTGAATTCAATACCGGTTTCAGAGTTGTGCTGGGTGGAAGAAATGTATTTCCCCATATTTATCGGAAGTACGCTCACCTGTCCACATTTGGCAATCTCTCTCAGAAGGAAATGAGAATCATATCCGGAAAAATTGTGGAACACTATGAGCACTACAAAGGACTTGCGGTACCCCAAATTACAAGATTGATGCGCCCACCCTCTGAAGGCGCCAGTGAAATGATGGTGGTCTTTTACAATGATATCAGTGCCCGCAAACGTCTTTTCACAGATATGGCAGTGTGTTACACCAACCTCATCTGGGAAATGAGTCAGAAAAACAATGTCTTTGATTTTGGACTGTACGAATTTCGCGACATCTGCCATTTCTGTGGCAAACCAATCCATACAATCAGGACCTCGATGACTCTTGTAATAGGACAAGCTATCATCATATAAGCATTTGAAATAGTACCCTGCGCTGAAGGCTGTGTGTTTTTGATATTCCGCCATTTTTTGAGAAATTTTGTCATCACAGGACTCCAAAACCGATTCAAAATCTCCGTAGATGATGAACTCGGCCTTTTGCTTATATATATGATTTTTGGAAACAACTGAATCGTATTTGGGGAAAGAAATTTTGCATTCGTTAACATTTTCACATAGAGCACTGTGATCTGCCAATTTGGATTCGCTTGAAAAATAATTCAGACACCTATCACAAAAATATTTTTTCTATGTATCTTTACTGAGTTGTGAAGATAGCAGTCTGGACATGTCTTTAATTCAACAATAATGATACCTGAGGTCTTCGTCGTAATCATCTTCAGGCAAGACATCATGATCGTTGGGCTTGGGATAATATTCACTTTGAATGAGTAGTAGATTGACATGTCTGGGCTGCTTATGTTTCGTAAGTTTTATGGGTATTACTTCAAAATACTCTGTCTTTCTAACATGAATCAGTTTCGAGGCGTATACGTTCACTGAAATATCATCGAGTTTTTCAAATTTAGGAATATTGTTGAAAGTGACGGGTACATCCAAGCCTGCGGTATTTAAAACTTGGCTGTAATGAGGATACGAGCTGGGCCTGTCTACATGTTGGTCAGCAGGATGGAGAGCGCTCACGATACTCCAGAAGAAGCATGCCTCATCAGTGTTTTTCACATTGATGCAGGCTTGCTTTTTCAAAATTTCCTCTGGCAGCTTCATATAGGATGAACCATTGCCAATCTCTAATTTATCAACATTAACCTCTAAAGAAACAATTTCTCGCAAGGCCCAGCCACTACCCTTCTCCTGGAATTCCGAAAGTTTATTCAATACAGTATCAATCACATTTTTCGCAAACCAACAATCTAAATCCGTTCCTTCATCCATTGTAGCATTCTTCGTACTGAAATATTTGAATTCAATAATCTTCGCGTCATCCGATTTCTTGATAAACTCACCAAAATAGGATGTGTTGACTTTGAGCATGGTTAATTCCCTCAATATTTTTCTGATTTGAATTTTGAAAATGTGCGATGCGTCCTGCAAAAATTGCATCAACTCCTTATGACTCAAATTGATTATGATACCCGTCCTTACTCTACTCTCAGAAACAGATTGAACAAGTCTCCATGTAACTCTATTTTTACGATTGCCAAGTCCTGCCCCAATATGATTCTTCTTCCTAATCAAACTTTAAAAACGTTTCAAATGCCCCACATTTGCCTCTAATATTCTCAAAACCCCTTCTGTCGAATTGGTCCCCCTGATTGCCCTATTGAATACTCTTATATGCGTCCCTATTTGCCTATTCCATAACAGTCTCTCTTCTGCAGATATGTTCGTCTTCTTTCTCAAAATTTCCACTGCTCTTCTACATTCCTCAACAACGGCATCACTAGCAGAAGCAATATCATTGACATTCATGTTGCGAGAAATATCAAACGGAAAATAATATTTCACTCACCACTAATTTTTGATAATCTCAAGGAGGGCTTAAGGTCTGGTGTCACTCCTCTTGTCAATCAGGCTTTATTTGCCTGGGGTGAGAGCCGGAAGCTGAGGCTTGAAGATGCCAACTACCCTGCTTGGCAGAAAGACGTTAGATGCCTCGAGTTCCACCACAATAGCGTCTGGATCACCCTGATATTTTCAATGGGGTGGGGCTGGTTGATGAGCAAGCTACTCAGTACGACAGTTGGCTTGAAGGCAGCAGCTCGAGCGTTAATAACTGGAACATTCATCTGATACTTACTACTCCTAGTATTGGGTGGAATGATCACTAGTCACAAATAGGGTTGACCACATGGCCTTGAAACGTAATAAATAAAGAACACACCTTTCAGCTGGCACAACCCACACACAATATAATACACAGGAACAACCGAACAGACAGGAGCAACCGAACAATACAGGAACAGATCGACCGATCAGTGTCAGAGTTCATAATGGAATGACGCCTACGAACGTTCTGACCGCGTTATATAGGGCTTGAGGTTGTGCGTCATCAACCACCTGCAAACAACGAAGGTATTGTTCTTGAGGCAAATTTTTTAATAGCTGACTCGACGAAATTCCAAGAAACGCTGACAATCAGTGTCGACAGGAAGTAGATAGAGGTTCTGTTTCAGGATGTCTCCTAGCGAGCATTATTGAATGACTCATCGGCCACCTGCGTCAGAACAATGGACCCATTGTTCTCACACAGATAAGGATGATGCAATCGGATGAGGTTGTTACGTAATCGGACACCTGCAAACAAAGGCGGCATTGTTCTCGTATATTGCGTCGTAATTTCCCAATAGCCGGAATTCCAAGAAACGCTGACAGTGGCATAGAGAGAACAAAGGCGGCATTGTTCTAGAGGAAGGCTAAATAACATATGGCAAACAAAGGAGGCATTGTTCTATGAAGTCGAGATAAGGATGACTCATCGGCCACCTGCAAACAATGGACCCATTGTTCTCATGTATTGCATCGCGATGTCAGCTGGAATTCCAAGAAACGCTCTCAGTGGCGTAACAACTAGTCGACCCATGGGATCGAATAAAATGACTTCGACCATTTTGGTTATATGTCACGTGACAAGAGAGGGCTGAACTGAGAGTCTAGAGTCTTGAGTCTTGGGACCGGGAGAGAAACAACTCGAGACCGATATTATACCAAGGTCATAAGATCATATGAGGCCAAGGCCTATGTGGAAACAAAGTCATTGAACCAACATGAAACTACCGTCATGTATAGAAGATCGTCAGTCAATGCTTGCGTTAAAACGTCGAAGGTAACATATCAAGGCCGAAGGTTACGGTTTAATATCAATGATTTCAATCAAAGGTCACAATCGAAGGTCTCGATGGAAGGTCTGAGGTCGAAGGTTGACCAAAGGTCACAGACCAAGGTCACGATTAAAGTTCACGCTCAAAGGTCGAAGGCAATGGTTATAGGTCACGATCGAAGGTCACGATCAAAGGTCATAATCAGAGGTCTCGGTCGAAGGTCTGAGGTCACGATTGAAGGTCATGCTCGAATGTCAAATTCAACGGTCAAAGGTCACGACGAAAGGTCACGGTGGAGGGTCTCGGTCGAAGGTACTGTAGCACCTATTATTTTTGACACCTGTCATATGTTAGATGCAGACGTGAACTCAAACGGAGATAGGTTAGGTTAGACGTCAATAGCTATAGCCAACCATATCGCTATCTCTGTCGGATTCACTATCCAGCCCATGCTCTTTGTCTAACACATTGATTTCCCTATGTGTGGTCCCATGCACAGGTAGGTACACTACTTACAGAGATACAGTGTGCAGACTGATGTTGTCGAAGTATCCTCACTTGCCTATTTATCTCGTTATATGTCTTTCACAGTCTTCCTATATGGCCAGTGCGATCGTTTCTGTTCCATCTGTAGGCATGTCAGATGCCAGAATTCAGAGCCACAGTGTAAACATGGTCGAAGTCGAAGTTTCTTGTTCTCTCTGTTGTATTCGTTATACCCGTTTTGATGTCGTCTCATATGATCTTTGCGAACTGATATGCTCCAGAGGTATCCATGTGTGATGATAGAATACAGAGATACAGTGTGCAGACTGATGTTGTCGAAGTATCTTGACTTGCTTTTTGTTCTTGTTATATGCCCTTCAAAGTCGTCATATTTGGCAGTGCGATCGTCAGATGCTAGAATGCAAAGTAACAGAGTAAAGTCATGGAAACCATCCATCCTTCTCAAAGTGGTCCACCGACTTTGTGTATTTTGTTTTTTCTTTTTTTCTTTTTCTTTTAACAGAGTAAACATAGTCGAAATCATAGTTTCTGGTTCTGCCTGTTGTGTGCGTTTGTGCGTTATACCCGATTCGATGTATATGATCGTTGCGAACTACCATGCTCCAAAGGTATCCAAGTGACATGATAAAATACAGAGAAACAGTGGGCAGACTGATGTTGTCGAACTATCTTCACTTGCCTATTGTTCTCATTATATGTCCTTCGAAGTCGTCTTATTTGATCAGTGCGATCGTATCTGCAATAGCTCCAGGCATGTCAGATGCTAGAATGCTAAGTTACTGTGTAAACATAGTCGAAGTCGAAGTTTCTTGCTCTCCCTGTTGTAATTTTGATTCAGGAAACACTAGACAATGTCTACCTATAGGATGTATAACCGACTTATTATCAAGATTGATAAATTCGAAGTTTTGGCGAACACGCCGGTTTACCGACTCTTGATAGCTGGAATCGAAGTATTTGGTGGATATGAAAAAGTATAGTACTCTACTCTACTCACACATAATGGGCTGTCATATATACCTCTTGAATGGGCATTCAAGATGCTAGAATGCAAAGTTACAAAGTATACATAGTCGAAGTCGAAGTTTCTTGATCGGCCTGTTGTGTACGTTATACCCGCTTCGATGTCGTCTCATATGATCGTTGCGAACATATATGCCCCAGAGGTATCCATGTGAGATGATAGAACACAGAGGTACAGTGTGCAGACTGATGTTGTCGAAGTATCTCCACTTGCCTATTGTTCTCGTTATATGTCCTTCGAAGTCGTCTTATATGGTCAGTGCGATCGTATCTGCTATGGAAGAGATCGATTGGGTTCATTGTATGCTCGAATAGTGCTCCAGTGCCCATTAACTAAAAATGAGTAGTGTCAAAGAATCAGTCGTAAACGAATTAAATAAGCCTGCTAGGAAAACATTAAGGAGACGTCGAGTGATAGTGAAAGGTTTGAATGACTTGTATCAGGCTGATCTAGTTGAAATGATACCCTACGCAAAAATTAATAAAGGATACCGCTACATATTGGTTGTAATCAATGTTTTCAGTAAATTGGTATGGTTAAGACCAGTAAAACGTGAAAACGCAAAAGATGTCACAGAAGCAATGACAGATATCCTTGATAATGTTGAAATTAAACCTAAAAATATTCAAACAGATATGGGGAAAGAATTCTACAACAAAGATTCCAGATCGTTGATGGAATCTCTCAACATAAATCACTATAGTACATTTTCAAATTTGAAAGCTAGTATGGTTGAGCGGATGAATCGCACTTCGGAGAATTCAATGTGGAAGAAATTCAGTTTGCAGGGTACTTATAAGTGGTTGAATATCCTGAAGGAAATAGAGGATGTATATAATAACACAAAACACACACACAATTGGAATGAAACCCAAAGATGTGAATTCTGGGAATGAAAATACATTACTGAAAACTGTATATAGTCATTTGAAAACAATTGATCCTAGAAAGAATAATTTCAAAGTAGGTGACTTTGTGAGAATAAGCAAGTTCAGAGAAGCATTTTCGAAATCGTATCAGCCTTCTTGGTCAAATGGAGTCTTCAGAATTCGACAAGTTGAATTGTCAAACCCAACTACTTACCTGCTAGAAGATCAGAAACAAGAAGAAATTCGGGGAGGTTCCTACAGCGAAGAGCTTCAGAAAGTGAAATATCCCAACATCTACTTGGTTGAAAAATTTTCACAGCGACGTGGAAACAAAATTCGTGTGAAGTGGCTAGGCTTAGATAATTCTCATGATTCATGGATTGATAAAAAGGAACTTTTGTGAAATACATTCATATTTTTTGGAATGAAACAATTATTCAGATGATTTCAATTTTTTTTATTACGTAATTCCTAGTGGGTACAATTATTCGTATGCTAATTTCTATTGTACATTATTCAGGTCTTCAGAAAAAACGTCAGGGTATATGTGGATGAATTCTGATACTAAACTGATATTGTCGCTACTTGGGTTCTCCTGTGGCCTGACAAGATTAAGTGCATTGTTTACTACATCTCCATCTTGATTTTGAAGAGCTCGCTGCAGAACTGTGAGGTGATTCGTGAACTGCAGTCTCCCCACCATTTCCATTTGATATTTGATGAGCGGCATTAGAGTCCACAACTTGCAGAGGGATTCATAACCCAAGAAAATATAATAGTTATTCTTCTGAATCTTAACAACACTTGAGTCCAGATATCTGGATGCAGGGCCTGAAGCCAAATTCATAGGATAATCCTATAGAAACGTACTTGCTTCTTGATTTATTCAAAGGCAATCTCTTCTCTCCCAACAATATTGATTTATGTTTATTCTCATGATGTTCTTTCAGATTATATCTAACTCACGAGTCACCGGTAGAAACACTTGATGTATATATAGTAGCTCTGCCCACTCGAATTCACAGTTGATTTCGACAAGTCCATTTCAGAATAATATGTGTTTTACAACTAGAATTCGAAAACTGAGTGGAGGATCTCATTGTGATAAGTTATATACCTTTGAATTTGAGAAGTGATGGTTCTTAATTTCTGGTTAATCAGAATGATTAATCGCATAATTATCACACAATTGAAAATTATTAGTCTGATGAATCCATTAATTCATACACCAGATGAATCATTACGTTAACTAATATCAATTAGTCTGAAGGAGCAATGAATTAAGTTTGATCAGTATCAATTGAGAATAACTCATGGATGACTCATTCTGCACATGTTTTCAACTGGAGAATATTAGTTCATTGATATTTATTGTTGATAATTAATATTTAATGACTGCACCTGTTCTCGATTACTCGGTACATATAGTTATGGATGAAAGTCAATTAAAATCAATTGACTAAATCATTCAATTATACATATATACAATCCCTACATATAAACAATCCCTACTTCCATAGTTTTGTATATAGTACGGATATAAATTCGCCTACGTTCATACATCGGATATGTCTTTTCCTAATTCACAATGGATGTGGACGAAACATTTTCCGACTCCGATGAAATCGAATTAGATGAAGAACAAGTGATCAGAATCCAGTATAGTGTTAACAGTGTTCAGTTCATGAATGACTTTTCACAGCAGTTTGTCTGCATGGTGCAACATTATTATTACATCACCATGTTGGAGAACAAACAGTTTTGCACGAGCTGCTATTCCAACATTGTTGCAGATTACGACAGGAATATCGACAGTTTCCAGGAGTCCTCACACATCACGAAATATCCAGCAGGCTTAGTGGACGAAATAAAGTTTTGTTATGTTTGTAGAGATGCTCTATCCACGTTTTGCTTGACAAGGTTTTGTCTATTATGCAATAACTGAAATATTTTTGGTGTAGTGTCTTTTATCATGTACAAAACTGTTTTCACATCATTTTCTGTATATACTCTATAATAATAACCAATAATTCATATCGATTAATCTTAATTTGAATAAATATCAATTCTCCATTATATTTTTTGAGGCATTTTGTCTTCTAAATACCATGAATTATTTTTTTCAGCGCCCTACTTCTTGCCCGATACGGACCTGCCCCTATCATGATTCCATTGAAAAGACTTCTATAACATATCTTTCATAGATCGAGTGAATATTTAGCGAAATGTTACAGCTAATGCCATCTGTTATGGAAATACTCCAACAGCCAACAAAAATCAATACTTCGTTCTTTTTTCACAGAGTCCATGAATTGACCGTTTTCATTACGTTTTCATGTGAGACATCTGCCCGCATATGTTACGCATGTCTGGGTCAAGAATGTTTGAGCCAGTATAATTATTATATCAACGCGCTGGGTCGGCCAAGAGATATAAAGTTTTTTGAAATATTTCTGGAGTTTATAAAGATAAAGTGTTTTGCTCTGTGTTTCTTTCAGTTTTTTCTTGATGTGTATGTGATAGTCAATAGATACTGTTCATGTTGGGTAGAAATGTGAGTTATTTTCATGAGCATACAAATTGATCGAATAATATATGACTTATTTGGTAATGATTTTGAGAAGTGAGTAATAAGTTGATAGGATAATACCTACCGAGGATAAAACTTTTCGAGATGATCTGAATTATATAGGTTTCAGTATTTCTGATTCCAAATACTCCTATATTTGTTCAAAAAATGTTTTCATGTCATATCAATGAAATGAATTCTTATTCAATAAGCAGTTCTGAATAATTATTATCATGTACTTCAGCCTTTCAAATACTCGTATATTTGAAGTAAAACAAACATGTTCGAAATATTATTTTTTAATTGATTCATATATTCAATAGACAGTGCCAAAGAGTATCAACATGAAGACTAAAGTCTTGACAGTGAGAAAAAATACAATATCAATCAGAATACTCTTGCTGGATATTTCGTGATGTGTAAGGACTCCTGGAAACTGGCAATATTTCTGTCATAATCTGCAACAATGTTGAAATAGCAGCTCGTGCAGAACTGTTTGTTCTCCAGCATGGTGATGTAATAATGATGTTGCACCATGCAGACAAACTGCTGTGAAAAGTCATTTATGAACTGAACAATATTGACACTATACTGGTTTCAGATCAATATTTTTTATTGCTTCCTACATTCTGGTGGAAGCAATAATGTCTTTTTCAATGATATTTATGACCTTACGACAATTCTTCATTTTCTTCTCATACTTTCGCATTTTTCTTTCGAGTTCCCTTTTCTTCTCAACTTTATTTTCCAAAAATGAGTTGTTTTTGTACATGAACTCTTTTCACTCTCTCGCAAACTCGTTCGTAGACTTCGCTTCATTTAGTGCAATAACTTCGTAATTTGTAGTATTGAAATCATCCACGACATCTTCTTGGGAAACTGAATTTTCATCCTCTTCACTGGCTCCATAGTCTCCAATTTCCTTCACTTCGTCAGACGAAACATTTCCTGATATGTCCTCGAACTGCCTGAGAATTTTTTCGTGCAAAATCGTTTAAAAAATTGAATTGCTTTTTAGATAACGATGATGTTCTGAGAGTAGGCGGACGCATTTCTGAGTCTACTTATTTGTCTTTTGAGCAGAAACACCCCGCTTTACTTCCATGTAATAATCGCTTCACTCGCTTGTTGATTGAGTATTTTCATGAAAAATACTTACATCCAGGGAATCAAACATTGCAATATTTGTTGATGCAACAATTTTGGATTTTGTCGCCAAGAATAGCCATTCGACGCGTTATATCTTCTTGTACAAAATGTTGGCGCCTCGACCCCAAAACATATCAACCCCCTATGGGTGATATGCCCAAATCACGAGTCTCACAAATGAAACCCTTTTCGTGCGTAGCTTTATATTATGCCGGTCCTTTTCTCACTACTTTAGGAAAAACTCGAGGGGCTAAAAGTACCAAGTCATATATTTGTGTTTTCGTATGCTTTGCCACCAGAGCTATACATCTTGAATTATTCTCTGACTTATCGAGTGATGCCTTTTTAGCTGCTCTTCGTCGATTTCTTGCTCGTAGGGGTAAATGTTCTAAGATCAGCTCAGATTGTGGATCAAATTTTATAGGTTCGCATAGAGAGATCATGAAGTTACTAAAAGAGGCCGTCGAAGCTGAATCTATCGAATGGTTTTTCAATCCCCCTTCCAGTCCACATTTCAATGCCTTAGCAGAGGCAGGGGTCAAATCCGTAAAAACTCATTTGAAGCGCGTTATTGGTGATCAAATACTCACCTTCGAAGAGTTTTATACCATTTTGGTACAAATCGAAGCACTACTGAATTCTCGCCCCATCTGTCCCCTAAGCACAGACCCCAATGATTCAGCAGTTCTTACCCCTGGTCACTTTTTGACCCTGGAACCCTTGTCTACCTTACCCGACGCGGATTTATCCCACTTAAAATTAAATCGTCTGAATCGCTGGCAATTGCTACAGCGTATGCAACAAGATTTTTGGGCACGTTGGAAGTCTGAATATTTGCATACGTTGCAGCAACGAAGTAAATGGTTAGAACCCACTTCTCCTGACGTGAAAATTGGCACTATGGTGCTCATAAAAGATGAAAGAACACCTCCGCTGAAATGGAACATGGGCAAAATAATCGAGCTACATCCAGGATCCGATGGGATTTCGCGTGTAGCTACGCTAATTACAAAAAATGGCAGATTGAAGAGACCGTTGGTGAAACTCTGCCCTCTGCCGTATGCAGATAATGTTTAAAAAATATATATACAAACCTTTTCAATATATTTTTGGTGGGCAGTATGTTCGCCAATCATATACTGTTTTAGATAATAAGTACCTAGATAATAATAATAATAATAATAATAATAATAATAATAATAATAATAATAATAATAATAATAATAATAATAATAATGTTTATTGCTTCTCAAACAAGTTTACAGCAATGGAGTGTATGAGCGTGGTTTGTCGTAATATTGATAATAACAACAATAATATTGATAATTGTAACAAGAATATTAATTACAAAACAAAATGTAGAAAAAAACAAAAACAAAAAGCTCTTAGAGTTACACCACCTAGAGGTGAAAAGAGAAATAATTGAAACTATTCGTTTAAAATGAACGATCTTAACCTAAGTATATTCCAAATATATTCAGAAATCAATCTGGCATTAACAATTGTTATATTTTTTGAAGCTTCAATGAACGTTTCCAAATGCCGTAGGCAATAATCAGGTCGCTTTATGACAGTATAGATTGGAAATTCGAAAATTATATGAAAAAGTGTTTCATTTTCATTTCTGTTACATACTGGACATTTCTCATCAGGGTCAATAGAGTAAGAAATTACATTCAAAGTGAATTTAATGATGAAATATCAAAATCATTATTTTCTTCAAGGAAGTTATAAATATTTGAATGACCGTGACAGTTCCAGAAAGTCAGTGAGAGTTTTTTGATGATTCTTGACGTGATTTGGAGATCTTGGTTAAATTCTTGTTTGGCGATTCGTCTTCTCCACGACTTCTTTTTTGAGAAGCAGGAACGAGTGTTGGTTGGCCAAAATTGAATTTAATCCTCAGATTCTCACCATTAGAATTTCTATGTTCCAGATCTCGATATGTTTTTGAAAGGACCTCTCTTTGGTTCTGAGTACAATCGTTTTTTATTTTCACGTTCGGGAAGAATTTTAATGGAACTTTAGATTTTTTGGAGAGAATTGCTATGGCATCTTCACGACTTGAAAATTCAGCCTTTAAAGGACGTATTTTACCAGTGGGTTTACCCAACCTTGTTATTTTAATT
>OU896713.1:31533371-31549566 GCA_918026855.4 Phaedon cochleariae
CTATATGTTGGAGTGTGAAAAAGTTTCGTCCATATTCATACGGTAAAAGGTTCACTATTCTCACGGACCACAAACCATTATTGTATCTTTTCGGCATGACCAACCCTTCAAGCAGACTTACTAAATTTAGGTTAATGCTCGAAGAATATGATTTTACTATAAATTATGTCAAAGGAAGAGATAATGTTACTGCCGACGCACTGAGTCGTATAAAAATTGATTCCGATAACTTGAAAGAAATGTCGAAAAATTCGTGTCATATGGTGAATGTTATGACAAGAGCACAAAACCAAAAATTGAACAATAATTCACAGGGAAATTCCAATGTTCCTACTGATAACAGGCTTGATCACCCTGGTGTCGTAGAACTTTTGAAACCACCTAAAGAATTTGTACAATTGTATTTTTTTTTTTTTTTTTTATTTCATAGAATCCGCATCAACCACTAGGGTTATTAGCGGGGTACATTACATTGAACATTTCATTCTATAACACCTTGTTACTAACTAGATGAGGTTGATTAGGTTCGCTTCTTCTAGGAGTTTCAACACACGATCTGGATGTTTGTTCAGCGCATCGGGTAGGTTCCTGGGTACATTGAATTCGTGTCGTAAGTATTCTAGAGTAGGACATTCCAACAATATATGTCGTATGGATTGTGGCATTTCGCAGATTTCGCACTGTGCTGGAGGTTCTCTGTTCAGAAGATATTGGTGAGTAAGACGAGTGTGTCCTAGTTTCAGACGAGTGATGACAATTTGATTTTTTCGGCTCATTCCGTTATAATTTTGATGTTCTATGTTTGGGTTGATTTCATACAGTTTATGGTTGTGATTGTTCGAATGCCATCTTTGCCTCCATCTGTTTTTCATAATCCTTTTAATTTCATGGTATAAGTCTGTGTGAGGTATTTTGGTCGCTTCTATTGAGTTAGGGTTTCTGTGAGCGTTGCGTGCTGCAGTGTCCGCTTGCTCGTTGCCTGTTATGCCGCAGTGTGATGGTACCCAGACAAAGTTTATGAGTATTCCACTTTGATGGATTTCGTCTAATAAGTTCTTTATCCTGCGAAGAATTGGGTGTTTGGGATATAGTTGTTTGATTCCATTAATTGCACTCAACGAGTCCGAGAAGATGACTGTGTTTCCCTGGAGATCTTTCGCTATCGTCAATGCTTGTTCAATCGCATATACTTCTCCTGTGTAAACGCTGCACGTTGATGGTAAAGTGAAACAGTAACTCATACCGTTCGATATTACTGCAGAACCCACGAATTCCTCTGTTTTCGAAGCGTCAGTATATATATGGTTGAAGTCAGCATACTTATGGGATAGTTCAGAGAATGCACTCCGTATTAATATTGGAGGGGTTTCATTTTTTTGGAGTCTGAGGAGTTCTGTGTTACAATGAGGGATATTTATATTCCAGGGAGGAGGGGTCTTGTGATTGGTTGAATAGGTGGATTTGAAGTTAAGGGTACTTGACATTTTTTGGATACGTCGATAAAAGGGTGAGGTGATATTTGGGTTTTGATTGTAGATTATGGAGAATCTGTTCGAGAATGTATTGTGGTATGTTGGATTATCTTTGTTGGCTGATATCCTAGCAGCGTATGTGAGGCTAAGATAATCTCTTCTTATATCGAGTGGAGGTTCGCCTGACTCAACATACAGACTCTGAACTGGACTAGTGCGATATGCACCGATGGCGATTCTGATAGCAGTATTATGGATACTGTCCAGTTGGTTAAGTATCGATTTTTTGGCACTGGCGTATATCATTGAGCCGTAGTCAATTTTAGATCTAATTGTGGAGCGGTATATACGTATCAGAGTTATATGGTCCGCACCCCAGGAGTGACTCGTTAATATTTTCATTAGGTTGATTCCACTTTGACAGTAACGTTTGAGGTATTTGATGTGAGAGTTCCATGTAAGTGTCTTATCGAATGTTAGACCCAAAAATTTTATTTCGTCGACAAATTCCAGTTGTTGACCATTTAAATGAAGAACTGGTGTTGAGTGATCGGGTTTTTTAGAAAATAAAACCCCTTTGGATTTGCTCGGAGAGAACTGTAAACCCGTATTTTGTGACCATGTTTCTAAGCTATTGATAGCGTCTTGAAGGAGTTTAGTAGATGAAATGATATTTTTTCCGCTGATGTAAATGACTAGATCGTCGGCGTACAGATTGGCTTTTATTGGTGTCTTGACGTCCTTGAGAATATCGTTTATTGCTATCAGGAAAAGCGTAGTACTGAGAGATGAGCCTTGAGGAGTGCCATTCATTTGAGTTTTCATTTCAGATAGTTCTCCGTTTGATCTCACCTTGAATGATCTATTGTTCAAAAAATTGTTGATAAAAGTTAGCATGTTTCCGTTGATGTTCCAGCTTTCTAATCGTTTGAGGACATAGTATTTCCAGACAGTGTCGTAGGCTCTATTGATATCAAAGAAAACTGCAATAAGTTTTTGTTTATTTGCGAAGGCTTCATGTATTTCTGATTCGATATTTATAAGATTATCTATTGTGCTGCGATGTTTACGAAAACCACTTTGTTCGGGTATAATAAGACTGTTCTGTTCTAGATGGTATAAGAGCCTAGCATTCACAATTTTCTCGAGAATCTTACACATCGTACAAGTAAGAGATATTGGTCGATATGAGTGTGGATCTGATTTGTTCTTACTCATTTTGAGTAGTGGTACAATCACAGCTGTCGACCATACGGATGGAAACTCCTTTTTTTGGAATACTTTGTTGAGAATCTTGAGTAGTACACATTTGCCTATTTCTGGTAAATTCTGAAGAAATACATATGGAATAGTGTCAGGACCAGGACTGGAAGATTTGCACGTAGAGAGTGCTTCTTTTAACTCACTCATTGTGATTGGCACATTCAACGGGTTGTCGTTATCGTCGACTATGTTCAAATCTCCCTCTTTGGTGTTTCTCATTCTCAGAAACTCTTCTGTGTAATTGGAGTCATTAGAGTTATTTTCGAACACATCTGCGAGTATGTTTGAAATAGCCAGATTATCAGATATCACTGTGTTATTATACTTCAGGGAGGTAATGTTGTTATTCGAATTGCAGCCTTTTATTTTCTTCACTTTCTTCCAGATTTCGGCCATGGGTGTGGCGTAGTTGATGTTCGATACGAATTTCTCCCATGACATTCTTTTTGATCGTTTGATAGTATATCTTATTCGAGCTCTGACTAGTTTGTAATTGGTTAGGTTCTCCGGTGTGTGGTGTCTTTTTAGTTTATTGAATGCTGTTTTTGTAACTTTGATGGCTTCTTGGCACTCTTTATTCCACCATGGGACTGGAACACGTCCTTTCAGGAGTGTAGTTTTGCCTATAGAATCAGTTGCTGCATTGATAATTATTTTTGTGAAGTGCTCAACTAGGCGATTGATATACTCATCTTGGGTGTTCAATTCCAATATGTTAGATTCTATCATGATGTTATATTTTTTCCAGTCGTCAGGAGTATCGCTGTGATGTTTCCATTTTTGAGGTATTGGTGTCGGTGTTCTTATATAAGCATTGTTGGTAATCAGGATAGGAAAGTGGTCACTATCATAAGTATATGGAAGTACTTCCCAAGTTAGAGTAGGGTGAAGTGTCGGGTCACATAAAGCCAGGTCAATCGCAGAATGATTACTGGAATTAGGATTGAATCTAGTAATTTCGCCATTATTGAGGACTGTCAGGTATGTGTTGTTGATGAAGTTCTCTAGGATAGTACCTCTAGAATTTGTTGTTGAGCAGCCCCAACTAGTATTATGACAATTGAAGTCACCCAGCATGATGAGCGGTTTTGGGATTTGGCTAATTAGATTTTGAAGAGTGGCGATCGATATATCTTTGTTTTCTGGTATGTAAATATTACATATGCTGATTTTCTTCTGGAGTGTAATTGACACGGCTGTTGCCTCAAAATCTGTATTCAGTGGGATTTCTTCAGTTTCTATGCTGTTCTTGATGTAGATAGTGACTCCTCCACTAGCTCTACCTGCTCCGGTACGGTTTCGATTGAAAGAATTATAATTTTTAGGAGTATATGTGCGATTATCTTGGAAATTTGTTTCTTGTAGACATATTATTGACGGATCGTGCTCATTAATCAATAATTGTAACATTTGAAGTCGGGGGTACACCCCATTAATATTCCATTGTAGGATGAGGCCGGATGAATTGGGAAAAAGTAGTAAGATGAGGTAATCAAAAAGTTCCTTGTGAACAATCGCTTTCATTTTCTGAAAGCGATATGTTGGAGTTTGTGTCAAGTTCTCGTTCCAGTTGTTTCAATATTTTCTTCTTAATTTTTGTGATCCTGGCTTTAATGCTTCTATCTGTGAGTGAAGGGTATATCTTTGTTAGTATTCCAAGTAGAGCGTGAACATCGTCGTTGTATTTTCTAGCTATGTTGAGTGGGTCCGGGGACCCAAAAGAGTTCTCCAGAAAATCAGAAATTTGGTCATAACTCATTGCCAGAGTTGATGATTCTTCGTCGAATAATGATTTGGCTGGTGATATCAGAGATTTCACTGGTGTTGAAGGTTCTGGTGCAATAGTTTTTTGTTTTTTAGTAGTAGGTAGGTTGGGTTTGACAAATTGGATAATTGTATTAGGTGAATCAGTTTCCGTAGTAGGACTGGAGAGTGTAGAACTGCTACGTTTTTGTGAACTTGACGGTATGGATATTTGTGGATTGGTGTTAAGATTTTGTGATGAATCCGAAGTTACTAGTTCTTCATTGGTTTCTGGTACTTGGTCCATTGCTCTTGAGTTTGGAATATCATTATCAGGGCTATCAGGGCATGTAGAAGCGATATGTCCATTCTTTCTGCATTTGAAACATGTGGTTTGGTCACCGGAGAGGAAAATGCGGTAGGAAGTAGTATCGTATTCGATGAGTATTGATTCTGGAACTGATAATTCGTCATTAGGGGTGTAGTATGTTTGACGTCGAAAACTGAGTATATGACTGAATTCTGGATTTGGGATACCTATTCTGAGGAATGATATTGGACACAATAGATTGAGGCCTAATGACCTTAATTTCTCTTCGATGATGTTATGTGGAATCGACGGGCATACATTCGACAATATCAGACGGGTTGCTGGTGTTATGAGTCTTCTGCCTTTGATGACGGTGTTGTTGATCTTGATTTCGCCGTCGTTAGATAAGAAGGTTTCAACCTTATCTTTACTGGACAAATATACACATATTCTATTGTTAGAAATTTTGGAAGAGAAGATTATGTCTTTCGGTTGGACTTTCGTGCCTAGTGCTAAGATGTATTCATATAGTTTCGCCTCTTCGATGGCTGGGAAAATAATTGCCTGGTCTTTATTGGGAAATCTTGGTTGATTTGCAGCATTAGAGTAAGAGATTGGTAGGGTGCTTGGTTGAGTATTTTGGGGACTCCTGTAGTCAGAAGTACTCCCTGAGATATTGTCCATCATTATCGGGTTCGGGATTCAGATAGGATTATCTTTGTGAATTTTCATAGTTTCCGAACCTGAGTGCGGCCCTGCCTGACTGAAACGGAGGGACGGCACTTCCGTACTTGGATGATTGGTACGGTGGCGATTATTTGTTGTTGTTTCGCGAAATGATTATTTATATGGTCCACGAAGTTACTCACGTCTTTTTTGAACACACCTCAGGATTACGTAGGAACTAGTGTTGGTCTTTTCGGTTAATTCACTATTTGATTTACACTGTGTCACAAGAACTTTTGTATTGTTTGATGAGTGATAAATTGTCTGCCTGCTCGGTTAACTTGCCAGAGTCGGCCTCCTGTACAATTGTATCCTTTATCGAAAGTTGAATTTGAAAGAAAAAAGGTTGCTGAGTATATTAAAATAGGGAATATTCTTTATGATGAAAAGGCAAATATAATTTATCTGAATCAGGATGAAACTCGATAACGACTGCATTCCGTGCATCGTTGAGAGACCTGAAGAAAATTTGCGAAATATATGGAATTCCAGAATTGTTAATAATTAAAAATGATAGATGCGCATCGTTATTGAATAATATTTTGAAAGTTCCCAATGAAATGAAAAATACCGGTATGAAAATAAATGAAATGAAAGCTCAGCACCACATTATTGGAAAAGAAATTCAACAATTGATTATGAACGATTACCACATGTTACCAACAGGAGGTCATGCTGGTATTAATCGGATGTATAATAATATTAGGAAACTTTATTTTTGGTCTGGACTTCGAAAAGATATCGAAAATTTCGTTAAACGTTGTGATGACTGACAGAGACATAAGTACTCAAGGCCGCATCAACAACCAATGAAAATTACCACAACTGCAAATTCAGCGTTTCAGAAAGTTTTTCTTGACTTGGTGGGCCCCTTAGAACAAGACAAGGAAAATAATCGATACATTTTGACATTGCAATGTGAGTTAACAAAATTTGTCGAAGGATATCCATTAGAGGATAAAGAGTCAATAACTGTTACGAAGTCCTTCGTGGAAAATTTTATTTTGCGATATGGAATTCCAGAACAAGTTTCGACAGATAAAGGTACCGAATTTCTAGCGTCTACATTCAAAGAGTCATGCAAACTGTTGAAAATCGAACAGCTAAATTCAACCGCATATCATCATGAAACCATGGGAGCTTTAGAAAACACGCATAAACATCTAGGTGCTTATTTGCGTATACATGCAGCAAAGCATCCAGATACCTGGAGCTCGTGGATTTCATATTGGTGCTCTGCCTATAATAATACAGTTCACACTGAGACTCGTTATACTCCATAAGAGTTAGTTTTTGGGAAAACAAGTCTATTACCATCGAACATTGCTAGTCAAAGCGACCCTGTATATAACTTCGACGATTACCCAATTCAGTTGAAATTTCGTTTGCAAACAGCTGGGGATGACGCAAGAAATAATTTGATGGTATCAAAAACGAAACGAAAAACAAAATTAGATACAAAAATGAATTCTGTTAATGTTAAACTAGGTGATAAGGTCTTAGTTAGGAACACGTCTACTCATAAATATGATCTTATATTCAAAGGTCCATTTGTTGTAGTAGAAGATAAAGAACCAAATGTTGTAGTTAGGATAGACAATAGGTTAGTTGAAATTCATGAAAATAGGATTAAATTGTTTATTGAGTGAAAAAAAAAATGTATACAATTTTTTTTCGTCATCGGGGGAGGTGTACTGGTATAGCAATCGATTTTTCGAAACAATAACAATTTTGATATTTTAAACAATTAATTTGGAACACCACGAAACTGCTACGTACAGCTCTTCTCGATGCATATATTGTTTTAATATTATTAATTAGGTAAGTTGTTTATGAATAGATAATTGAACATGGTATTCAGATTTAGGACACAGTGTGAATGAATTCGAGTCTTGACCCTGGTCTTGTTAACATCTAACTGCGGACGAATAGACGAAATCAATCGACTTCGAGATGTTTCATTCCTTATCCTTTTGACTCATAATAAAGGAACCTGAGAGGATAACGGAGTTCATCACACCTTCATATATAGAACTGAAACAAGTTCGGTAGTGTCAGTTCCATGGATGTGCCTGCATAATGAAGATTCAAAAGCAGACATTCTCTCTACCAATCACAAATCATGATGAAATCGCTCACGAGAGTGAATTTAGGAAACACGGAATTTTCTTCGGTGGCCAGTCAAAAAGAGGTTCACTAGTTGGATCTAGCGGATCGGAGAAAACGAATGTAATGATATCCTTAATTGAACATCCAAATGGTCTCCGTTTCGAAAATATTTATTTGTATTCTAAATCACTCCATCAGCTAAAATATTCATATCTGGATGGAATATAGTGACAAAGATGATATTATTGCATCAGAGAATATTCGAGATAATTCCATTATAATATTTGACGATGTTCCTAGCCGTGACCAAGATTTGATGAAAAGTTACTTTTGCTTTGGACGACATAGAAACACAGATTGTTTCTATTTGTGTCAAACTTATTCTGCCGTTTGCAAACAATTTATCCGAGATAATTCGAACTTGATAATTGTCTTTCAACAAGACATGACCAATTTGAAACATATTCATGATGACCATATGAATATTGATATGTCCTTTCAACAATTTAAAGAACTTTGCGCACTCTGCTGGGGCGAAAATTTCGGAGTTCTTGTTATCGATAAAGATTCTCCATTGAGCTCGGGTAGATACCGCGAAGGCTTCGATGAGTTCATTCATATATAAATGAAATCATTTTCGAATCATGTTCATTCATGATGAATAACCGCACGGTAGCGGAGCTATTGAAAACACGAAAGGCTTTGAAAAAAAATATAGAACTTTGAAAGGCGATATTGTGAAATCTCAATTCGATTTAGAGAAAACCTATCAGCCTATTACGCAACCTCTCGAAGAATTACTCGCAACCATTGGCAAATCTGATCAAGGAACGTTTGTAAAAAATGAGCCGAAACGTGAATTTGAAGGAGAGTATTACCATACGGCACCAACTATGGATTTGGAAAATGAAGAAACATTTCTACACGACCCCTCATTAGTAAGACCAGGATATGGGAAAAGTTTATTCGAGAAACAATACCACCTGGATTGGATTCAATGGCGCAACATGAGAGATATTTAGAACAATTCAATTCTCCACTACCTAGGGCATATATTGACGATAAAATACTGGATAATGAAAATGCTTTTGATGATACTTTCGGTGTTTATTTTGATCCGTTCACAAAGAAATATGCTATTGGTGATTCTACAATAGATCTCAATGGTCCTGATTTCATTATAAATGGTACTTTGAAATATAAGGGTACTGCTGGATTATATGAGCTCATGTTCAGAAAATATCCTACTGGTATGAGAAACAGTGATATAGATCATTTTTATCATCTAGGAGAGTACCTTCTATGTATAAATAACTGTTACAAGGCAAAGTGAATGCTTCAAGGTCAGCAGTTGGCACTCTAGTAGTGAAACAAGAGGGTTTCTACGGAAATTTGGCGATTGGCCCACCTGATGGAAACCTATTACATTCATTATGACGTATAACGTTCAGTTCACTCAATAATAATTTTATTTAATTAAAAAAAGATAATCATACCGTATAGGATTTGAACTTTGGATCCCTGGGTTGGCAAGCCGACACGTTACCAAGTGGCTATGGGGGGGTCCAATTTATCAACGTGCAAGTGTGGGTACGACTCAACTTGTCCCCCTGTTTTCGAGAGATATTATTTGGAGGGCCATGAGTATGGATATTCGACATATGGATGGGTATATGCATATTTGGGGGGGTTCATTTTGCTTCATTGGGCCAATATGAGCAATTTAAATAAATATATCAGGCTTATGAATGAGTTTCAGTGAATATTTCTATGTTCTACATAGATTTGATTTCACGGTACTGCTAGTGTCCTCACTTGGATGTGAGTGGAAACTGTTTGCTATGCTGACCTTCTCCTATTACAGAGGTCTTTTTGAAGAATCTACTCGTATGTGTTACGCTTCAACCTAATTCCGCGAGGTGTCGCTACTGATACTGTTTTCCAAGGTTTGTAGAACTGATGATTATTCTGTGTTTTCATTATTTAATATGTTTTGCTAGTCTATATGGCCGTTTTCTGTGTTCCTAGAGTACCTAATTAAGCGAGGTGTCGCTACTGATACTGGTTTCAATATTTTCCGTTCTTCAAACCTGCCTTTCACCGTACCGCTGGGTTCCTCATTCGGACGTGAGTGGAAACTGTTTTCTGTGTCTACCTTTCACAGAGGTCTTTTCGAAGAATCTTTTCATATGGTTCACGCTTCAACCTAATCCCGCGAGGTGTCGCTACTGATACTGTTTTCAATATTTAATATGTTTTGTTAGTCTATATGGCCGTTTTTTGTGTTCCTAGAGTACCTAATTAAGCGAGATGTCACTACTGATACTGTTTTCAATATTTTCGTTCTTCAAACCAACCTTTTATTTCACCGTACCGCTGGGGTCCTCATTCGGACGTGAGTGGAGACTGTTTTCTGTGTCTACCTTTCACAGAGGTCTTTTTGAAGAATCTATTCATATGGTTCACGCTTCAACCTAATCCCGTGAGGTGTCGCTACTGATACTGTTTTCAATATTTAATATGTTTTGCTAGTCTATATGGCCGTTTTTGTGTTCCTAGAGTATTCCTTTTCATAAAATAAGTATATGCTATTCCCAAAACGTTGAAAAACGCACATTAAACACAAAAAAACGGACCGCAAAGCGTTCTGGATGGCGCCAAAAGACAGAATATGGAAATGATATAATGTTTCGCTTTGTGTACGTTCTTGTTGGAGAATTAGGTATTCTCTGAAGTCCTATGTACCTATATTCTTTGAAAGTTCCAATTCCCCAATGTTATTGATGAAATATAACATTCCGGTACCAGTACGTATAGGTATATCAAAAATGAATAAATAATTGACTTATGCAATGGAAATCAATGAATCTATTACATCAGCTATACATAAATGGTTAACATGCACCAGGAAATTGAAATGGAAACATTTTTTTCAAAATAAGTGAATGTATATGCAACGGAGAACTATTTATATAAGGTGAAATTCAGTTCGAGAAGTACACAGTTGGTTGAAAACACAGTGAATTTATATACCAAAGAAGGAGAAGAAGCAAACATATTTGGGTGAGTGTTTCATTATCATTATTAACTTTAAAAATTCTGATGGAGTTAGATTGAGATAAGTGAATTATTTTTTTAGGTGAGAAATACATGAAATATTCTCTTTAATAGAAATCGTTAATATTGAATGAGAAAAATGAATACTGTTGACGAAAAAATGGTAATATAATCTTGTGCGTGGGTGTCTCTTCACTTTTGAATTATTATATTTATATTTTAAGGTTCTAAAAGTGATGAAAACTAATCAAGCTGCTTATATACCAACAAGAGGTACTCTTGGATCTGCTGGTTGTGACTTAAGAACACCTATAGATTTCACTATTCATGCTAGAGAGCGATTTCTCGTAGACATTTTTTTAAAAATACAACTCCCTTCTTACGGACGGATTGCACCCAGATCCGGATTAGCGTTAAAATTTGGCATAGATATTCTTGCTGGCGTTATCTATAATGATCATACAGGGTCAATTAAAATTCTGCTATATAATTCATCATCTGAAAAAGTTAATTTCAAAAGAGGAGACAAAATAGCTCAATTGATATGTGAACGATATTCTATTCCAATTATTGAGGAGGTTAATTTTTTGCATGCTACTGAAAGAGAAGAAAGAGGCTTTGGTTCATCTGACATTCTGCTAAATGATTGTCAATGATGAAAATAATCTCAGTATCGAATAGTACCTTACAGAGTAAAGATAAATATCTTTCATTGAAAGAAATATGACTTCATTGAAATCAAATTTCATAATTTTGAAAGCTATTGTAAATGGTATAATATATACAAATGTACCCAAAGAAGCTCAATATATTGCTATATGTTTCGATATGAAAAATACGAAAGTGGATTGCAATAGATCATCGTGGAAAATGTTGAGCTCATCCAAGGAATATTATGGTGAATTACCCGTTTTCAGCATTAAAATTCCAGAAGCGAACGCCACTCATTTGAACTATAAATTGAAAATAATATTTTTTGATCATTCTGAAGCAGATCAATGCCAATGGCAAACTATTCATTTCAATGAAACAAAACAAAATGGAAGTACTATGCAAGAAGGGACATACAGAATGTATTTATTATTATATATAACCTTAGTTTTGGTAATTTTTATATTTCTAATGATTTTATCTGAAATGGTAGTGTCAAAGTATGATGCATTTCAGTCGATACCTGATAATTAATTAATTTCATGGTTATTAATTGAGAAATCTTGATTTTTTTCAAATCTTTGAATAAAAAATATAAGTATTATTGAAGTGATTGTTCGATTCAACCTTGAGAGAAAAAAAAAATAGCCCCCCACACCTTCTTCTGATTATTTAAATAAAACCATGAGAAGAAAAAAATATAGTATCAGACGAAATGAATGTATTCAAAGACAAGGAAGATATATTTTTGGGTGAACGTAGATTTTTTTTGAAACCTAATTATTCAAAGTATGTGTCGATCTATATATCAGTAAATTTTGGTTATGTCCCTTGTGTTGTGATAACAGATATTGATAAAGGTGCCACTTTAGTGTTTTCGGAGAAGGAATGGTCTGACTTAGTGAAAAACAGGGAAGCAATTGATAGTTTGCTGGTATCAACAACAGAAATTGTTGATACAATGGATCTTGGAAGATTTGCCATTGAATTCAAACAGGTCGAACCAAATTATAATAATAATATTAGAATTTACAGTGGTGATTCTAGTATGTTTTTAAATTATGAATCATTGTTAAAACTATGGCTTTTCACACCCATTATCCAGCATAAAATGTAGGTTCTGAAATCGCTTAGATTTGATGAAGTCATAAATATGCTCCAATTAGGAGTGAAGAAGGATCTAATTAACTGGTCATTGGAGGTGCTCGATACAATGAAAGAAATAAATCACGAAGTGTATGCACTTGGATTGGAAGTAACGTATCATCATCCCAAACTCCTTTACGAGAACAATGAATAAGTTAGTAACATTTGGTGGTGCAGAGATCCATGTACTATAGCTATGGAGTTACGCTTTTCGGGAACGGCGAAACAAAGTCCTTGGAACACCGTTGCTGGAGATATATCAAGATTCAAGTGACGAATCAGGGAATCAGCTCTATGTTTTAATCATATAATGAATATAGATCATAGGAATAAGGTATATGAATAAATAAAATACCTATATAACTGACTATTTTTTTATTTATCGATTGAATTCTTACAATACGTTTTGAACCTAAACTATATCATTTTCATTAATCAACGAATTATGTGATGAATCGAAACCCAACCACTGGACGAAGAGTTTTTTCCCCTTCCTACGGATGACTCTTGATACCAAATGAATATCGGGATACTTGGCTTTCTGTAATTCTTCTGTATAGAATGCCTCTTGTATCTGTTCCTTTTTGCTATCTTCTAGAATATATGTGGTAGGATTAGTTAATTTAATATGCTTGATTTTAAACACTTCAGTGGTCCAATTTGGGGTATAGGACTTAGTGAATGCGTGTCGATACTTGCTGATTCGTACCCACTCGCCTTTGCTGAATTTTGTTTTTTTTGGATCAACAGTTTTCAGGTGTTGAAATGAAGTTACAAATTTAGCATTTTTTTCATTTATTTGGCTAGGTACAGCCTTAGTAGTAGAATGTTTGGTGTCATTACATTTCTTAACAATTTCAGGAAGAATGTTGAGCCATTTATAAGACCCCTGATAGCTGAATTGTTTCCATAATAATGATTTCAAAGTTCTTATGACCCTTTCAGCAATACTAGCTTTCAAATTCGAAAACGAGCTATAATGATTTATACTATATCTCTTCATAAGATTTTGAGAGTCTTTGTTGTAAAATTCTGTCCCCATATCAGTTTGCAAGTTTTTTGGTGTAGTAGACATTTGGGCTAATACAGATTTCATAGCAGCTGTGATATCTTTACCAGTTTTTCTCTTAACCGGTATTGCCCAGACATATTCACTAAAAGCATTGATGATTACAAGAATATAATTATATCCCCTGTTTTCTTTTGCAAACTTATTCATAATCGCTGAATCAGCCTGTATCAAGTCATGTTAACCTTTAACTATAACATGTCTTCTATAATTGATTCTGACTGGTTTATGAAGTTCGGCTACAATTTGCGCTTTACTCATTCTTAACTAGCAGACACTGTAACAATATCTCAATAAAAATCGTTGGAGTTGTCTCCAATTCAAAACTCATCTCATCCCCCTTAGCGATGGACTTATTTGCTAGTTGTTGAAATTCAAAAGATGTATTATTATTCATCAAAACTTCTCCACCTCCTGCAACATTATATTGTGTAATACTTTCAATCCTAGCGGACATGGGGAATTCAAATACTATACCGCCATTGTCTAATATATAATATTTTTTATTTAAATTGATATTTTTTTCTCCTCTAAAATAAATCAACATTTTTACATGGTAATCGAAAGAATCACAAACATAAAACAGAGCATTTGATTGTGATTTCAGTGGTGAGGCGGCCAGCACAGATTCTTCTCCATATTCTCCTTCTCCTGCTTCTCCTTGAGGTTGAAGAAAATGTTGATTGAATCTATTCAAAGGCATAAAGAATACTGAAGTTCAACCTAGAGAGAGAGAGAGAGAAAGAAAGTCAATCTGTGTTTAGAATCGTTAACAATTCAAATGAGGATGAAGTGGGAGATGTCTTGAATATATATGGTATGAAATTCATGTTGAGAATGAGTATGAATTGTATTTTTAAGAAGAAAATTTGTTGTGTTTGTAGAGCTATTAAGCTGCAATACTTGGAGACCAACTTCTTTGTTAGCAGACCCATTTTGGTTCTCGAATTTTGTAATTGGTGTATGCAGATAAGACCTACCCAAGTGGTACATAGATTCAAAGACGATCTCCTTGGAGTACTCAATTCACCTGTCCGCGAAACGTTCTGAAAAGGAGGAGGGGAGGGGAGAGAAAAAAATAGGAAGAATAAGGAAATGGAATCGCTGCCAAAATGTGAACTAGATCACAGAATTGAATCGTTCCAAAAGGGGCTGGAGAAGAAAAAAAAAGGAGAATGAGAAAATTGAAAACAAGAATCAGGAGGAGGAGGAGGAGGATGAACAATACTGTCAAGATCTTAGGAAGTTTATGAATCAACAGGAGGAGGAGAATCGGCAGACAAAAGTTTTTACAAATGTTGATCGTTTTATTTCTGAATAAAACTCTTATGAATTTTTTTTTATGTTATTTCACATATTGTTTTATTCATCCTTCTCCAAAGGACATTGAATAACAAGTTCTACGTAGAAATGATCAAACGATTGTGTATTTAGGAAAAATTGAATAACATCACCTTTGTTGAGGACATTTTCCTTCATGAGATTGATAAGAGAATCGTTTTTATTCTGATAGGATATTTTCAATGTGTTGGGGAAACATTTGGAACTTTCAATTTTTCCAGTAGTAGAAGAAGAAGAAGAAGAAGAAAGAGTAGTAAGAAAATGTTGATTGAATTTGTTCAAAGGCATTTTGAATACTAATATAAAAAACCAATGGTTCTAACATTTTATAAAATTATTGCTCCCTCGCGTAACTCTTCGATAATTGAAATAATTTCATTGTTGTGACCTGAAGTGTTACCAACTGCTTGGGAACAACAAGCAAACGTAATCTATCTACAAGCTCGTTATAGTCATCAAAATATTTATAATCAATTGGTTTATTCTCATATTTCATCATCATCGACATTTTAGCACCTTGTCTTTTTTTTGTCATCTTTCTGGTTAGCACGCTTCTCAATGAAGATGATGGCACTGAACCAGATCTAGCGCGAGTTTTATCTAAATGAGGCTTTATAATTTAAATATACTTTTTTTTTGGTATCATCGGGGAATTTTCTAATTGGTGAATCGGCATTATTATCACGACGATATACGTTTTATAATATCTACATAATTTTCAATGTCTTGTTTGGTGTAAGAAATTGAATTCTTCAAAAAAAGTAACTCATGAAGTCCTGCAGTTCCATTGTAAGTGATGTCACGTACTTTAACATTGGATCCTATGAAGTCTACTTGAGAATCTCCTATATAGAATTTGTCTTCAACAGGATTATGAAAAAGACCTAAAATATGATCATATTCACTTTTTGTATCTTTTATCATCCCTTCAATATATGTTCGAGGTAATGGTGATTTAAATTGATCAAAATATTCCTGAAGTACTTCTGGATTTGTGATTGTCTGATAAAATTGAGATAGGGTGTCATCGATAAATGCATCTTCTCTGGTTCTATCTGGCAATTCCCCCTCATCATTGCGTGATTCATACGTTTTTTCATTTCTCAAAAAACTTGGTAGCTCCATGACAGATCCATTTTCAGGAGTTAGAGATAAAAATGCTAATTGATTATACGATATCGGTGATGATACTGGTGTTGACTCAAATTTTTCCAACTTTTCAAACTTTTCTGGTTTTATGGTTTCTGCCACCGCCTCTGTCTCTCCCAATGTTGAAACCAATCGTTGAATAGACTGAGTAATAGGTTG
>OU896713.1:31550066-31577067 GCA_918026855.4 Phaedon cochleariae
GTTGTTTTTATCGAGTATATAGAATAAGTTACATGGGTTTATTCCGAGAGTCGAAATGTCAATGTGGTAGTAGTTGATATAAATTGTGTCTGGTTTATTGTTGAACTTTGAGGGTATCGAGTGTACTGAGTGTTCTGCGTATACTGAGTGTTGTGAGCTTTGTGAGGGGCGGTATTCTCTCCAAGAGTCAGG
The DNA here is from genome assembly GCA_918026855.4 of Phaedon cochleariae. NCBI lineage: Eukaryota > Metazoa > Arthropoda > Insecta > Coleoptera > Chrysomelidae > Phaedon > Phaedon cochleariae. Next base: position 31,550,259 of record OU896713.1, read on the forward strand.
TTGCCCATTTCCTGCCCTAGTTGGTAGTTTAAATAATTAACTCTTTGTCTATCATTTTGACTGAACTGTCTTCGATTGTCGTTTTGATTAGGATTGTGTGCTTGATTGTGATGATATTGATTGTTTGAGGGTTGGAAATCTTGTCTGGGATAAAATTGGTGATTGTTTTGACTTTGTTGTGGATTATGATTCGGAATGAAACGTTGTTCATTGTCTGCGTGGATTGTCTGGTGGTTGTCTGAATGATTGTTGCGTTTGTGTCTGAGTGTGATATCGTGAATTATTCCTTTGTCTAAGTCGACATTGTTCTAGAAGATGTCCTTGTTTTTTGCAATATCGACAATAGTAAAGTGAAAATTCTGGTGTTTGTTCAAGTTTTGGCTTACTGGTGTTTTGGTTTCGTTAAGGATATTCAGATTTTTCTTGGCGATACTGAAGGTAATTGAGTTTTTCTTCCTCAACAATGAAATTTGCGGCTTCATTCAAGTTATTTGGTCTTTGAGCTCTTATTATTGAACCTAACTTTGGGTGTGAACCTACTAATAAAGTTTTCAATGCAATATCGTCGAACATGTTGATTTGCGTTAATTTTTTATTTTGAGTCAATCGTTCATCAAGATTGATAGATGTACGAATTTTTGAACAGTGAGCTTCGAGTCTATGACAAAATGAGTAAGATTCGTTTTTCTCTTGAACCAATGTTTGCGAATCATACAATAAGCTTGTTGAATCTCTTGAGTCTCCAAAATGTGAAATTAACAAAATCTTGATTTCGTCCCAAGTATTCAAATTTCTTGCATTGATTATTTTTGCTGCTCTACCTGTGAGTTTGTTCTTGATGTGAATAAGAATTGGAGGTTCTTGAGCTTGATTACATTACTGAATCACGCTTGTGCAGGCATCAATGGAATTTGTTAATTTTTCAGAACTTCCGTCAAAATCTGGTATCAGACAAGTTCAATCTTTCAAACTGTATTCTGTCATTGTGTTCGAATGGAAGTATGGATGGTGAAAGGAATTGTGTGGGAATAAATACGTAACAATGCACTGAATATGATAGAAAATATGACTTACGCAATTAGAATAACGTCAGTGATCGTCATCTGGAATTATGGCTGTGGATTGCTACCCAAACTCCGTTGACCTCTTGACGATAAAGTGTAGAACACAAGAAATTCTCCAATTTCAGGAAAGGTGCCACTGTACTGGAAACTCATTCGTCAAATCCTCTTCGACTGCGCCAATTATGAATGATGGTCTAGGGTTGATTTTAATGAAACTATTCATTCAAACCAAGTGGACCATGCATGTGTTGCTCTGGGAGCGTGTTGAGTCTTCAAAGTATGGAATAACAATCTCTGTATCAAAGGTTCTTGAGAAAAATCTAGATAATGATCCTGCATTGACAATTCTAAGAAAGTATCATATTCTTGCTGATGACGTCACGTTCTTGATAACTCTAGAAGAGGCGATGCAGGCTATGCAGTTGGATATATGGAAACTTCCATATACTGGCTGATGAAATGTTGTAGGCTGGTACAGGATATAACTCTCGTTATTTTTCCTCTTCTACTAGTCTGAAATGCTTTAATTACATGTCTAGGGGTTTCGATCTTGGTAGTGGTCTTGACTGGCCACGTATGTCTATTTGATTCACTCAAAGATGGATACTCAATCAACTCCCAGCTCCTGAATCTAATTGGAAGTTCCATACTTTTATTAGTAATTTTCGTGATTCGAAGTTGTTCTTGAATACTTGGCGTTATGTGAGGAACTCTCCAAAATACTTTTGTAAGCTCCACAGTAGGAGTCGGGGGAGGATGGCTCACCCCCTACACTCCACTTTTCTTCAAACCACGTGACTCGGCAAGCCAATCAGAGACCAGCATTTAGTTGGAGGCCACGCCTACTAGAAACCAGCGCGAAATTCAAATTATTCATACGTCGTCACGTCGCCATCGTGAATAAATAAATTGAAAAAAGCTGTCATCGCTGGGAAATTGAACCATTGACCTTTGCATTATGGGGCAGCGTATATACGCACTGTGGTATTCCGACCTCCGTGATATTTCAATTATTTTAATGCTATTCAAACGGGATATCCATCGCTGGCGCGCGCTTATCTTTGTAACGGATCTATCAAGGTAGAGTGAAGCGAGAGATGCATTCCAGAGATAAGAAACTTCAAGTCGAAAATAATATCCATCGCTAGCGGGCGCTTATCTTTGCAACGGATCTATCGAGGTAGAGTGAAGCGAGAGATGCATTCCAGAGATGAGAAACTTCGAGTCGAAAATAATTTCCATCGCTAGCGCGCGGTTATCTTTGGAACGGATCTATCGAGGTGAAGCGAAGCGAGAGATGCATTCCAGAGATAAGAAACTTCGAGTTGAAAATAATATCCATCGCTGGCGCGCGCTTATTTTTGCAACGGATCTGTAGAGGTAGAGCAAAGCGAGAGATGCGTTCTAGAGATAAGACACACAAGTATTACATCGAAATAAATTTATGGTGAAATATTTCCATGTTGGTTTCATCGACAATATACACACAACACCAAATGAAGCTTATGCTGATAAGAGTCGTGTGCAGCGATAACCGTCACATTGTTGCCAGACGTTGGAAATTATTATTTATGAAGTCGATAAGGTGTTGTCAGATTTTCAAAAAATATTTGATGTCGCGTAATACATGACATATGACGTATGACAGATGGTGTTTGCAATATGATGTATGTGGGGAGTGGAAGGATACGAAAACAACTATATAAACTACTCAACACTAATTTCGTCGCACACCAAAATGTCGCTCCTGTTAAAATGTGAACAACTTTTTTCAGTTTAGAACAATTCGAATTTGGTTCACACTGTTCGATAGCCCAGTCCTTCAGCTATAATCTCATTCTTCATTGAAACATGAGGGTATTCACATAAAATCTCTACATGGTGTTTTCCGACACTGTGCGAAATTTCGGAATATTCAGAAGGCTCTCAAATGGTAAAAAAAAAAATTTTCTCAACTTCGACAACAGAGGCATGAAGATGATCTCATTACCTCGAGATATTTCGTGAATCAACTCCCTATCTCTCTTATTTACAGGGTGATCTCAAAAAATCAACTTTTTGGTTTTGCAGCCATAACTTTTTTTTACGTCAACCGATTTTGGAAATCTTAGGCTCATTTTGAAGATAAAACTTCAGATAAAGAGATCTGAATATCAGAATTGACTCAAGATGGCTATCAAAGATCTAGAGTTTTCTTGAAAATGACCCAAATCTGGAACGCCCTTCGAATCTTGGTTAGGAGGAGAATTGAATAAAAATCAACTTGTTCTCGAAAAAACAATTCATTCTGGATGCGTCCATATTTTCCTCGCTCACAGTAGTCAAGAATTGTGCGGAAGAAAACACAATTGAAACATGTTCTTGCATAGTTATTTATGTAATAAGGATCATAAAGACGATCATTATGGTACAAGTCGTGAATGTTATCGGGCGAGGCGTAGCCGAGTCCGATAACACGGCGTGTGCCATAATGATTGTTTATGATTCGTATTACATACAAAATTTTATCTGATGGCATTTATATCAATACATTTTCGAAAAATTAAAAACTGCATTTTCGACATGTCACAATGACAACTATTTTTAAAGGAGTAAGTATTGTGTAGTTTCAAATATTAGTAGGTGAGTGAGCTGTGCTTTGCCATTATATTAATATTACAAATTGTAGTAATTGTTCTTTTACCATTTATAATAAATAGTTTTGTACATAGTTATGCATTTTGAATAAACTTTTTTGATCAAACCATTACATGTTTTCCTTATAGAATTTCATTATGGTACTTAGTACCATAATGAATTCATTATGGTACTTAGTCCCATTATGAATTCATTATGGTACTTAGTCCCATAATGAGCTTCCTTATGTCATCAAAATTGAGTGACATAACGTTGTCATTATGACATGCCATCAGATAAAAAACATTAGATCATTTCTACTCTGTAATGCATGGCCCGCCGTAACCAACGTTACAAGAATCACAATGAGTGACTGACAAACCCGACCAGCTGAGACTCATCATAAATGGTGTACCAACAATAGCAACGGATTCTGATTTTTTTTAATAAAGTGATTTTTTTAACAGTTGTCACGTACATAACATGCGATTTAAGAATAAGGAGAAGTATTCAAGCAAACAACGTTTATTTATTGTGAGAACACATTTCAAAAATGATGAAAGTTTCACGAAAACAGTTTGCCAATTACGTAAAGTTTTCAGTCGCAATAATGCGTCGAACGAATCGACAGTAATAAACAAAAAATTCGTGTCGGAGATAAGCCCTTTGAATGTATCGGACTGTCGTGTTTAGCAGATCCGCGATTTGGAGGGGAGATAACACTTGTTCCCTCATTTGTGGAATCAGTTCCAACTGGTCGGTCGTTAGATGCGGCATCAAAACTATCAAAATCTGTTTAAGATTCGAAAACGACGTCTAACCTGACTTGTCAGTCACTTACTGTGATCCTTGTAACGTTGGTTACGGGCCATGCATTACAGAGGAGAAATGGTCTGATGTTTTTGCAAGAACATGTTTCAATTGTGTTTTCTCACGCACATTCTTGAATACTGAGAGCGAGGAAAATATGGACGCATCCAGAATGAATTGTTTTTCCGAGAACAAGTTGATTTTCATTCAATTCTCCTCCCAACCGAGATTCGGAGGGCGTTCCAGATTTGGGTCACTTTCAAGAGAACTCTAGATCTTTGATAGCCATCTTGAGTCAATTCTGATATTCAGATCTCTTCATCTGAAGTTTCTTCTTCAAAATGAGCCTAAGATTCCCAAAATCGGTTGACGTGGAAAAAAGTTATGGCTGCAAAACCAAAAATTTTATTTTTTGAGATCACTCTGTAAATGAGAGAGATAGGAAGTTGATTCGCGAAATATCTCGAGGTAATGAGATCATCTTCATGCCTCTGTTGTCGAAGTTGAGAAAACATTTTTTTTCACCATTTGAGAGCCTTTTGAATATTCCGAAATTTTGCACAGTGTCGGAAAACACCATGTAGAGATTTTATGTAAATACCCTCATGTTTCAATGAAGTACGAGATTATAGCTGAAGGACTGGGCAATCGAACAGTGTGAACCAAATTCAAATTGTTTCAAACTGAAAAAAGTTATTCACATTATATCAGGGGCGACATTTTGGTGTGCGACGAAATTAGTGTTGAGTAGTTTATTATAATGAATTATTTTATTCAAGTAATCCTTTGTTACAAAAATGACATGCCTCTTGAGAAGATGGCGGTCCATTCCAGTGTGTGGTCCAATCGGGACGATTATAATGTACGAAGCATGGCAGTTTGATTTGTAGGTTAAAGTTGCTGCGATATTCTTGAGGAAGTTTGTGCCACACCCTCAATAGCCCATAAGGATCTGCATATTCAATGAGACATTCTACTGGAATGTATATGTGGTCGTGTGACAGAAGTTAATGACTGTGTGACGGGGGTAAAATGGCGGTGTGAATGACGGTGTGAATGGCGTTGTGGCGATGTGAATGGCAGTGTGGCGGTGTGAATGGCAGTGTGGCGGTGTGAATGACGGTGTGACGGTGTGAATGGCGGTGTGAATGGCATTGTGAAGGTGTGAATAGCGGTGTGACGGTGTGAATGGCGGTGTGGCGGTGCGAGGAATAACGAGGAAATAACACCCATTCATCATCAAACTTGGAAAATATCTAAAAACTCTTTATCAAGACTCATTTAACAACTTCACTAAAGGAAGAACCCACGGAATATGTCGAACAAATCTTAACTAGAACTCGAAATGTAAGAGTGCACAAGAGGTTCAGGGCGTTAGGCATTAGAGATTATACAGAAAATTTAACATGGCAGCCTTCAGACAAAGACGATATAAAGCAGTCAAATACTCTACAAGAAAGATTGTTCATCCATATGCGAAGTCCGAAAATTCTCTAGATATCAACATATTCAGAGGTAGCAATGAAAATGATATCATAGGTATCTGGGAAGCTTCAAATATACTAGACTAATAAAGCTGAACATTCTGCATCAAACAACTAGAAAAGAACACCCTTCCACCGTCCACCTTGGAATATATCGAACAACTATTTACACCTAAAACTCATATTACAGCTCAGTGTTTCACCATATGAGGTATTCTGGTTGGTTCATGAAATATGTCGAACAACTCTCTACCAGAACTGGTACTGAGAGTCAGAGGAACTAGGGGATAGCGTTCAGTGCGATGGGATGTTATCCGCAGGAAGCGAATTAGGTATCATTTTTCGGGTGATCTAATATGGAAGCATACCCGATCAGACCTAAAAAAATAGTGTCATATAGAAATCTTATATATCGTAGGCCAATTCTTATCAAAATCCTCATGAGGAACATCAGTCACGTGAAACGTTTACTTGGTCATAACTGCAAAAATATATGTTTCAACTATACGAAGTTTTTTTGAAATAATAATATGTATTCAGCACATCGATATATAACATTCTCATATCAGATATTTTCGAATTCTTCAAATCAACAGGAAATTTCATCCCTAAAATTAAACAAAAACAGGACATCCCCCACACAAAAATTCACGTAGAGGGAACGTTAGGATTGGTACAGCGTAAAACTATATAGGTGTAAAATTGATCTCACCTCACCTATATGTCATTCGATAGTATAAACGTCTCGAGGTTTGAAATTTTCACGCTCATTCCAATAATACCGCCCAGTATTATAGAAAAATGTGTTATGAAGCATTTATTTTCACCTTTTTTCGCCTCAGCAGGCTTAGATTCGATGAAAATCTGAATAATGAATGAAAATAGTGAGAAGACAATTCAGGTATAACAAAAAACCGCCATTCTCCCATTTCCATACATGATTCCTTGAAAGCACACATCACTACCATCACAAATATTTCACACAAACAGCATTTTTGAAAAACAACGCCATTTAATCGACGAGGAATTTCACATAACGTCCACGATATGACTGAACAAATATAGTAATAGAAACTTGATAGTCAGCAGGAAACCTGATAACAATTAAACGTTGATAATGCATACATTCAACAATATATGAACCACCACGAGGAAAGAAATGTGATATACAGAACGATTAAAAACCTGAATCAGATGAAATATTTGAGAGACGTATGACTTCACATTATAACAAGGCATAGGTTCTCGACTGCGCTATCTGAAAACAATATGGCTACCGACGATCTGTGACAGATCCAACAATCGAGCAAAAATACATCCCACCATTGGAAATAAATAGTACTCCTGAGGACGAACACGTAAATACATTGATATGCGCAGAGTTTCAATGTTTGCGAGATATCAATAAAGAATGGAGAACCGTGAATAACCTATATTCTCATGTTATCTTTCATAAAGCTAGTATTGGAACTTCTCGATAATACTGACAATAGATGCGCGAATAGAATACTCTACTTTCTTCACGACATCTTCACAAATGATGCTACTTAACACATGAGGTGTTTTGCAGATGATGTATAACTGAGAGGAGACATATTACGCATGCGTCAAAACGTGACGAAAACATCACAAAAACATCACGATTGAATTATTCGAAAAGACTAATGTACACGACGTAAAATTATTATATCTCTTGCCATCATTCCCAGACAGTTTAAGTATCCCATCCAATTCAAAATCGTATCTCAGCTATCATTTGAAATATCCCCCAACTTAATCAAGATAGAATAATCACAAGGCGACATTCTCTTCAAACCGATATAGAGATTCCCCATGCTCATTATAAATAACAATCGAATCCAAACAGCATATGACACAAAGTTCTATCACGAACGTTGCTTCACAGAAACTGGGATTTTCATTCCAGACAAGAAACAGCTCTACAAAATACAGATACGACCTGTTTGAGAATACTGTTCCTCATATGTATTCAGCACTTACCCATAGAGACAAGCCATACCAGAGAGACAAGCCATGCGCTGGTGAGCGATGCCACTTTCACTAATTCTTAGAAAACATCTGAACATCATAAATGAGAACTCATAAAATGACTAAGTTCATCATAGGAAGTGTTTCCAAGATCTCCAGATGCGAAATCTCAGCCAATTTCATTGATATAAAATGATCACAGGGCACCATTTATTTTCACTCGAAATAAAGATACTATATGAAGATCCTGAACAAGAATTGGAATCAATCAGTATACTACGACACCCAGATCCATCACGAAAGTTTCAACGAAAAAACTATGATTTTTATTTCACGCGAAAAACTACTATACAAGATACAGATATGACATTTTTCAGAGTACTGTTTCTACATATTATGGGGTTCAACATCCATACATACTCTGATGCTCCTAGATTTCATTCAGAGATACAGTCCATTCGCCTGATTGGTGTTTCTACACTCACTGATTCTCAAACAACATTGTAACATCACCGAAAAGACATCGACCTTCCACTTTTCTACAGATACACAGAAAATAATTTTCAGAGATTCCAACTATCATCCCATCGCTAGCAATACCAGTCAGACGCACTCAACAAATTCAGAAAACGCATTCTGTTGTCACTAATCTTGAATATGTCGAGCAACTCTTTACCAAAACTCATTAAATGATTGAGTTCACTATAGGAAGTGTTTCTTAGATCTTGAAAAGTTTAAAATTCAATACCTATACCTCCGTTGTAGCCTGTGCATGATTTTCTTCGAATATAATAGGTATTTGCTTTGGTGCGCTTCAAGAGATGAATAATAATGATAATCTGACGCATATTGTAGCACCAAACATTCAAACAACGTATACCAATAATTATGAATTAACTTCTTAGACGAAAATATTTGGAAAATCATCTCTCTCTTATCAAGTGAAACATTCCCAGTTAGATTGAATATTCTATCCTCTTTGAGGTATGCACGACGTTCTTCGAACATTGTTAGGATTTTCTTTCGTGCGCTCCAAGTGATAAAAAAAAAATGATCTGATGAGAATGTACCAGAACATGGAAAACGTGAAAAAATATTCAAATAGGCTATTATACATCATGGAGAATCGTATCCCAGCTATCGCTCGAAATATTGACCAACTTCATCGATATAAAATAATGATAATGAACTAGATTCTCCACCTGACATATAGGAAATGAAAGATCAGAATCATAAAAAAAAAACATTGTAAGAGGGAAAATATTCAAATAGGTTGTTATCCTGTACACTATGGAAAATATAGTATCTCGACTATCATTTGAAATATTGCCCAACTTCATCGATATAGAATAATCACAAGGTACCATTCTTTTCAACCGAAATGAAGATACCCTATGTGGATTATGGATAACTATTGAATTCAAACAGTATATGACAGATAGTTCCATCACGAACGCTACTTCACTAAAACTAGGATTTGGAAATACATTGATATTCGCAGAGTTTCAATGCTTGCGAGATATCAATGAAGAATGGAGAGCCGTGAATAACCTATATTCTTATGTTATCTCCCATAAAGCTAGTATTGGACTTTTTTAATGATACTGAACATAGATGCGCGAATATAATACTCTACTTTATGTACGACATCGTCACAAATTATGCTAGATAGATGACACTTGACAGATGCCATGTGACACCTGGAGCGTTTTTCAGATGATGTATAATTAAAAGGAGTCATATTACGCATGCGTCAAAACGTGACGGAAACATCACGAAAACAGCACGATTGAAATATTGCTCCGATAACATAATATAAGGATGGCACAACATTCTGACCGAATAAAATATGAAGAACATAAACCAATTATGAATTATTGAGGTCTTAGAAAAAAATACTCGAAATGACTAATGTACACTGCGAAAATTAATATATCTCCTACTATCATTGCCAGACAGTTTAAGTATCCTATCCTCTTCAAAATCGTATCTAGGCTATCATTCGAAATATTGCCAAACTTCTTCGATATAGAATAATCACAAGGTAGTATTCTTTTCGAACCGAAATAAAGCTTCCCAATGCTGATTAAAAATAAAAACTACTCTACGAAATACAGATACAACCTGTTCAAGAATACTGTTTACTCATATGGGTTCAGCACTCACACATATACGTTGATGCTCTTGGATGCCATCCAGAGAGACTAGCTATGCGCCTGGTGGGCGATGCTACACTCACCAAGTCTTAAAAACATTGAAACATCGCAAATGAGTCGGAGAGAGTCGGAGACCTCTCCTTATTCTACAGATACTTCCGCTCCATTAACAAAATTGAAACATCACAGAAAAGCTGTTACTCTTCAGATATATGTTGAACAACTTTTTACCGAAACTCATAAAACGACTAAGTTTACCAAAGGAAGTAGTTCCAAGATACACCAATGTTCAATACTGCACCTCCTTTATGGCAACCTCCCTAGGCATGAGCGATGTTTCACGAACATAATGAGCATTTTCTTCAGTGCGCTTCAAGTGATGAAAGAATAATAATCCGATACCAATCATAGTACCAACCATTTGAATAACGTATAACAATCAAGAATTAACTTCATAGACAAAAATATTCCAACAGGCTATCATGCATTAGGGAAAATCATATATGTCTTGTCAGGTGAACTTTTCACCAATTTCATTGGTATGAAATGATCACAAGGTACCAATTCTTTCTACCCGAAATGAAGATACTAATGCTGATCCTGAACAAGAATTGAAATCAAACAGTATACGATACCCGGATATCCATCACGAAAGTTTCAACACAAAAACTAGGATTTTTATTCCAGACAACATGCTACTCTACAAAATACAGATACAACCTGTTTTGGAATACTGTCTCCACATATGAGGTGCAGCAACCACATATACGTTAATGCTTCTAGATTCCATCATGAGAGACAGGTCATCCGCCTGTTGAGTGATGTCACACTCACTAACAGGTTAGAGAGTAGGTTGACATCATTGGTGGACATTGATGCTATATCGTCCTTGTTTCTTTGTCGGACGAGCGGAGCGAGTCTGATAATCTTAAACGAACCACCAAAAACTGATCTAACCTAGTTAATTCATAATTATTGGTATACGTTGTTTGAATGTTTGGTGCTACAATATGCGTCAGATTATCATTATTATTTATCTCTTGAAGCGCACCAAAGCAAATACCTATTATATTCGAAGAAAATCATGCACAGGCTACAACAGGAGGTATAGGTATTGAATTTTAAACTTTTCAAGATCTAAGAAACACTTCCTATAGTAAACTCAGTCATTTAATGAGTTTTGGTAAAGAGTTGCTCGACATATTCAAGATTGGTGACAACAGAATGCGTTTTCTGAATTCGTTGAGTGCGTCTGACTGGTATTGCTAGCGATGGGATGATAGTAGGAATCTCTGAAAATTATTTTTTGTGTATCTGTAGAAAAGTGGAAGGTCGATGTCTTTTCGGTGATATTACAATGTTGTTTGAGAATCAGTGAGTGTAGAAACACCAATCAGGCGAATGAAGTGTATCTCTGAATGAAATCTAGGAGCATCAGAGAATGTATGGATGTTGAACCCCATAATATGTAGAAACAGTACTCTGAAAAATGTCATATCTGTATCTTGTATAGTAGCTTCTCGCGTGAAATAAAAATCATAGTTTTTTCGTTGAAACTTTCGTGATGGATCTGAGTGTCGTAGTATACTGATTGATTCCAATTCTTGTTCTGGATCTTCATATAGTATCTTTATTTTGGAGTGAAAATAAATGGTGCCCTGTGATCATTTTATATCAATGAAATTGGCTGAGATTCCGCATTTGGAGATCTTGGAAACACTTCCTATGATGAACTTAGTCGTTTTATGAGTTTTCATTTATGATGTTCAGATGTTTTCTAAGAATTAGTGAAAGTGGCATCGCTCACCAGGCGCATAGCTTGTCCTCTGGTATGGCTTGTCTCTATGGGTAAGTGCTGAACACATATAAGGAACAGTATTCTCAAACAGGTCGTATCTGTATTTTGTAGAGCTGTTTCTTGTCTGGAATGAAAATCCCAGTTTCTGTGAAGCAACGTTCGTGATAGAACTTTGTGTCATATGCTGTTTGGATTCGATTGTTATTTATAATGAGCATGGGGAATCTCTATATCGGTTCGAAGAGAATGTCGCCTTGTGATTATTCTATCTTGATTAAGTTGGGGAATATTTCAAATGATAGCTGAGATACGATTTCGAATTGGATGGGATACTTAAACTGTCTGGGAATGATGGCAAGATATATATTCGAATAATTCAATCGTGATGTTTTTGTGATGTTTTCGTCACGTTTTGACGCATGCGTAATATTATGTCTTCTCTTAGTTATACATCATCTGCAAAACACCTCATGTGTTAAGTAGCATCATTTGTGAAGATGTCGTGAAGAAAGTAGAGTATTCTATTCGCGCATCTATTGTCAGTATCATCAAGAAGTTTGAATACTAGCTTTATGAAAGATAACATGAGAATATAGGTTATTCACGGTTCTCCATTCTTTATTGATATCTCGCAAACATTGAAACTCTGCGCATATCAGTGTATTTACGTGTTCGTCCTCAGGAGTACTATTCATTTCCAATGGTGGGATGTATTTTTTCTTGATTGTTGGATCTGTCACAGATCGTCGGTAGCTATATTATTTTCAGATAGCGCAGTCGAGAACCTATGCCTTGTTATAATGTTAAGTCATACGTCTCTCAAATATTTCATCTGATTCAGGTTTTTAATCGTTCTGTATATTACATTGCTTTCCTCGTGGTGGTTCATATATTGTTGCATGTATGCATTATCAACGTTCAATTGATATCAGGTTTCCTGCTGACTATCAAGTTTCTATTTCTATATTTGTTCAGTCATATCGTGGACATTATGTGGAATTTCTCGTCGATTAAATGGCGTTGTTTTTCAAAAATGCTGTTTGTGTGAATTATTTGTGATGGTAGTGATGTGTGCTTTTAGAGAATCATGTATGGAAATGGGAGAATGTCGGTTTTTTGTTATACCTGAATTGTCTTCCCACTATTTTCATTCATTATTCAGATTTTCATCGAATCTAAGCCTGCTGAGGCGAAAAAAGGTAAAGGTAAATGCTTTATAACACATTTTTCTATAATACTGGGCGGTATTATTGGAATGAGCGTGAAAATTCCAAACCTCGAGACGTTTATACTATCGAATGACATATAGGTGAGGTGAGACCAATTTTACACCAATATAGTTCTACGTTGTAACAATCCTAACGTTCCCTCTACATGAATTTTTGTGTGGGGGATATCCTGTTTCTGTTTAATTTTAGGGATGAAATTTCCTGTTGATTTGAAGAATTCGAAAATATCTGATATGAGAATGTTATATATCGATGTGCTGAATACATATTATTATCTCAAAAACACCTCGTATAGTTGAAACATATATTTTTGCAGTTATGACCAAGTAAACGTTTCACGTGACTGATGTTCCTCATGAGGATTTTGATAAGAATTGGCCTACGATATATAAGATTTCTATATGACACTATTATTTTAGGTCTGATCGGGTATGCTTTCATATTAGATCACCCGAAAAATGATACCCAATTCGCTTCCTACGGATAACATCCCATCGCACTAAACGCTATCCCCTTGTTCCTCTGACTCTCAGATTACCAGTTCTGGTAGAGAGTTGTTCGACATATTCCATGAACCAACCAGAATACCTCCTATGGTGAAACACTGAGCTGTAATATGAGTTTTAGGTGTAAATAGTTGTTCGATATATTCCAAGGTGGACTGTGAAAGGGTGTTCTTTTCTAGTAGTTTGATGCAAAATGTTTAGCATTATTAGTCTAGTACATTTGGAGCTTTCCAGATACCTATGATATCATTTCCATTGCTACCTCTGAATGTGATGATATCTAGAGAATTTTTGGACTTTGCATAAGGATGAAGAATCTTTCTTGTAGAGTATTTGACAGCTATATATTGTCTTTGACTGAAGGCTGCCATGTTAATTTTTCTGTATAATCTCGAATGCCTAACGACCTGAACCTCTAGTGCCCTCTTAAATTTCGAGTTCTAGGTGAGATTTGTTCGACATATTCCGTGGGTTCTCCTTTCAGTGAAGTTGTTAAATGAGTCTTGATAAAGAGTTTTTAGATATTTCCTAAGTTTGAAGGTGATTGGGTGTTATTTCCTCGTTATTCCTCGCACCGCCACACCGCCATTCACACCGTCACACCGCCATTCACGTCGCCACAACGCCATTCACACCGCCATTTTACCCCCGCCACACAGTCATTAACTTCTGTCACACGACCACATATACATTCCAGTAGAATGTCTCATTGAATATGCAGATCCTTATGGGCTATTAAGGGTGTGGCACAAACTTCCTCAAGAATATCGCAGCAACTTCAACCTACAAATCAAACTGCCATGCTTCGTTCATTTTAATCATCCCGATTGGACCACACACTGAAACGGACCGCCATCTTCTCAAGAGGCATGTCATTTTTGTAGAGAAGGATTACTTAAATAAAATAATTCATTATAATATATAGTTGTTTTCGTATCCTTCCACTCCCCACATACATCATATTGCGAACACCATCTGTCATACGTCATATGTCATGTATTACGCGACATCAAATATTTTTTGAGAATCTGACAACACCATATCGACTTCATAAATAATAATTTCCAACGTCTGGCAACAATGTGACGGTTATCGCTGCACACGACTTTTATCAGCATAAGCTTCATTTGGTGTTGTATGTATATTGTCGATAAAACCAACATGGAAATATTTCACCATAAATTTATTTCGAAGTAATACTTGTGTGTCTTATCTCTAGAACGCATCTCTCGCTTTGCTCTACCTCTACAGATCCGTTGCAAAGATGAGCGCGCGCCAGCGATGGATATTATTTTCAACTCGAAGTTCCTTATCTCTGGAATGCATCTCTCGCTTCGCTTTACCTCGATATATCCGTTCTGAAGATAAGCGCGCGCCAGCCTACGATATATAAGATTTCTATATGACACTATTATTTTAGGTCTGATCGGGTATGCTTTTATATTAGATCACCCGAAAAATGATACCTATTCCGCTTCCTGCAGATAACATCCCATCGCACTAAACGCTATCCCCTAGTTCCTCTGACTCTTAGATCACCAGTTCTGGTAGAGAGTTATTCGACATATTTCATGAACCAACCAGAATACCTCATATGGTGAAACACTGAGCTGTAATATGAGTTTGAGGTGTAAATAGTTGTTCGATATATTCCAAGGTGGACGGTGAAAGGGTGTTCTTTTCTAGTTGTTTGATGCAGAATGTTCAGCATTATTAGTCTAGTATATTTGAAGCTTTCCAGATACCTATGATATCATTTTCATTGCTACCTCTGAATATGATGATATCTAGAGAATTTTCGGACTTTGCATAAGGATGAAGAATCTTTCTTGTAGAGTATTTGACAGCTATATATTGTCTTCGTCTGAAGGCTGACATGTTAATTCTTCTGTTTAATCTCTAATGCCTAACGCCCTGAACCTCTAGTGCCCTCTTACATTTCGAGTTCTAGTTAAGATTTGTTCGACATATTCCGTGGGGTCTTCCTTTAGTGAAGTTGTTAAATGAGTCTTGATAAAGAGTTTTCAGATATTTTCTAAGTTTGATGGTGAATGGGTGTTATTTTCTCGTTATTCCTCGCACCGCCACACCGCCATTCACACCTTCACACCGCCATTCACACCGCCACATTGCCATTCACACCGTCACACTGCCATTCACATCGCCACAACGCCATTCACACCGCCATTCACACCGCCATTTTACTTCCGCCACACAGTCATTAACTTCTGTCACACGACCACATATACATTACAGTAGAATGTCTCATTGAATATGCAGATCCTTATGGGCTATTAAGGGTGTGGCAAAAACTTCCTCAAGAATATCGCAGCAACTTCAACCAACAAATCAAACTGACATGCTTCGTTCATTATAATCATCCCGATTGGACCACACACTGGGACGGACCGCCATCTTCTCAAGAGGCATGTCATTTTTGTAGAAAAGGATTACTCAAATGGAATAATTCATTATAATATATAGTTGTTTTCGTATCCTTCCACTACCCACATACATCATATTGCAAACACCATCTGTCATACGTCATATGTCATGTATTACGCGACATCAAATATTTTTTGAAAATCTGACAACACCTTATCGACTCCATTAATAATAATTTCCAACGTCTGGCAACAATGTGACGGTTATCGCTGCACACGACTCTTATCAGAATAATCTTCATTTGGTGTTGTGTGTATATTGTCGATAAAACCAACATGGAAATATTTCACCATAAATTTATTTCGATGTAATACTTGTGTGTCTTATCTCTAGAACGCATCTCTCGCTTTGCTCTACCTCTACAGATCCGTTGCAAAGATAAGCGCGCGCCAGCGATGGATATTATTTTCAACTCGAAAATTCTTATCTCTGGAATGCATCTCTCGCTTCGCTTTACCTCGATAGATTTGTTCCAAAGATAAGCGCGCGCCAGCGATGGATATTATTTCCGACTCGAAGTTTCTTATCTCTGGAATGCATCTCTCGCTTCACTCTACCTCGATAGATCCGTTGCAAAGATAAGCGCGCCAGCGATGGATATTATTTTCGACTCGAAGTTTCTCATCTCTGGAATGCATCTCTCGCTTCACTCTACCTCGATAGATCCGTTGCGAAGATAAGCGCGCGCCAGCGATGGATATCCCGTTTGAAAAACATTAAAATAATTGAAATATCACGGAGGTCGGAATACCACAGTGCGTATATAAGCTGCCTCATAATGCAAAGGTCCTTGGTTCAATTTCCCAGCGGTGACAGCTTCTTTTAATTTATTCATTCACGATGGCGACGTGACGACGTATGAATAATTTGAATTTCGCGCTGGTTTTTAGTGGGCGTGGCCTCCAACCAATTGCTGGTCTCTGATTGGCTTGCCGAGTCACGTGGTCTGGAGAAAAGTGGAGTGGAGGGGGTGAGCCATCCTCCCCCGACTCCTCCTCTCCACTTTGGGTTTTTCTGGATCATATATGCTAGTTACTGCATCTGAATCATTACTAGATCTTATTAAGACTAATTCTTGCCTCATATTAACTATCATTCTCCTAGTCTTCAAAAAAACCAGCAAACATTTTCAAAGGAACACACACGTTGAATTGACCGTTAGTACCAATTAAAATTTTTTCTTGGTTCGATATTTTTGGGAACCACCCAGCATTTTGCATAGAGACGCTTTCGTTTCCATTTGGTGATGAATAATTTTTCAATGTTGATGTCAATCTTAAATTCCTCACTGAATCAATCACAATACCGTTCAGTTCATATCGAAGTTCTCGGAAAAGGAATGCTATTGCATTATTAATGAATTTCAGTTTGGTTGGAACGGCATTTTTATCATCTAGGAGAGTACCTTCTATGTATAAATAAATGTTACAAGGCAAAGTGAATGCTTCAAGGTCAGCAATTGGCACTCTTATTTCATCGTTATGATTGAGGTTTCCAGCGATGTAAGGCTGATATGTATGAAACTGATAGTCTTCAATTGTAGTGTCGCTGAAAGGTTGACCAGTGATATTCAATAATTCCATTATTTCAAAACTTCAAATCCAAGAGCTATCAAAAACTGACGATTTTCTGATGTTGATATTCCGGAGGTCTTCTTCATACTAGTACGTTCCTTTTCATTGTCATGTCTTTCATGGTATTGTTCAGGGGAGTAAAACAGTGTTGGATGGATGAATCTACACACCATGATCGAAAATCCTTCTTTCGAAGGTGAAGTCGAACGGTGATTTCTTCTTCACGGAAATCTATAATATTTCCTGATTGATCAATAATTTTCACAGTAATATTGTCGATAGTCTTCAAAAAAACTGGATAATACAGGATCGTAACAGGTGATTCGATGATCTTGTATCCGGTGGGGACTTTGGCATTGAACTGATGAATTAAATGAACTGGTTCACAATTGAAATAGCTTCCGATGGCCAAGTTACAATCTACACAGATAGTATTGACGTTGAGAATCTTGACCTGGTGGTCCGAAACACTTTTTTCATCCGCATTCAACATTCGTTTTCTGAATCCAAGTAGTGATCCAATTGTGTTGTCCACTCCAAAATTGATTCGACGATTAGTTTTTATAGTCACCTTGGAAGTATTCAAATCAGGTGTAATTCGAAGAACTGCTTGGTTGTCTTCATCATTCATAGCATTTTGAATAACGTTTGCTAGATCATCAATTTCATATGATCCAGTAGGAATTTCAAATCTATATCTATCGTTCTCACCCCAAACGAAGATATTATTCGTATTATCAATATTTGGTATTGAGTTGAAACTGTCAAAATTAGCTAACCCAATTTCATATTCGTTCTCATCAATCAAATATATTGGAGGATTGAAATCGTAAGTGAGAATCGATGAACAGCCACTTGAAGTAAAAGTCAAAGACAGATTGTTCCACTGAAAGTTTAATTTCTAATTCTGGTGATAAAAAAAAAGTAAACAATGTTGCCCACATTGATATGAATTGAATGATTGTACTGAATCATAATTATACATAATATCATTGTTGTCACCGTCGCTTGAAAAATATTGAATCAGATCTAAAAGTGGAGATAAATCTCCATAACTATTTCATTATCGCGCTCAATATAAGCAGTCCAATGTGTTCCTTCACCTACATTCGAATCTAGATTCAAGATTCCAGACTCGTTCTTTCTTATTTTTTCAGGAAGGTATTCTCTCATGAAAATTTCCCTGAAGTATGGTATTTTGAGAATTTTCACATATTTGCGCAAGTCAATATTAGTCAGTGGTCGGCGAGGTAGCTTTATCGGGAGTTTTTCGCGTTTGGCTTCAAATACATGCCATAGCCCTTATATGGTCTCAGATATAGCCTTTTTCCAGTAGCTGCCTTCTCCATTTCTCGATTATGTCGCTGTTCTTCAGCTAGTCGTTCCCGATCAGCTTTCGCATCATTAACCGCTTTGGCGATACCCGCGGCACCTCCACCTACTGCTACAAGTGCTCCTAGAAGTGGGAGTGAGAATGGAAGAAATCCTCCAATTTTAGGCGCTGGAATGATTCTTTGTTTTTCAGTTTTTTTCGTAGGTCGCTTGGCCAATAGATTCAAATCACCACCTCTTTTCTTCCGTGATACCTTCTTCATCCGTTTCAGCTCCACACCCATCTTGCTCTTCAATTTAATAGCTCCCGTAACCCCTAATGCTGCGATTTTCTCACCCACACCAGCATCAGATGCCTTGAAACGCTGTGCAGCTACTTCGGCCAGACGCCTATCAGCAATATTTCTATGTTGTATGTCTTTGAAATTCGAATAAGCTATATCGTGTTGTTTGCAAGCCTCATCTAGTTCGTTAACACC
The DNA here is from genome assembly GCA_918026855.4 of Phaedon cochleariae. NCBI lineage: Eukaryota > Metazoa > Arthropoda > Insecta > Coleoptera > Chrysomelidae > Phaedon > Phaedon cochleariae. Next base: position 31,569,741 of record OU896713.1, read on the forward strand.
ATTATCGCCTCTTAGTAGTCTTTTTTCAAGTTCAGTCCCAGGTCCACAATAATTATATCCTGGCACATGAAGTTCTATTGGAAGCTTATTAATTAGAGTATTAAGGAGTCCTCGACCTTTCCGTTTTACGCTTCGACAACGACTGACTGAGTTATTCCTTCGTTTCATTTCATAATGTTCAGAACACTGTCTTTTGAATAATAACTGATTTGCTATATGAATTCCTTTGTACTGGTTTAGCAATCGATGTTTCGAAACAATAACAATTTTGATATTTTAAACAATTAATTTGGAACACCACGAAACTGCTATGTACAGCTCTTCTCGATGCATATATTGTTTCAATATTAATAATTAGGTAAGTTGTTTATGAATAGATAATTAAACATGGTATTCAGATCTAGGAATGAATTCGAGTCTTGACTCTGGTCTTGTTAACATCTAACTGCGGACGAATAGACGAAATCAATCGACTTCGAGATGTTTTATTCCTTATCCTTTTGACTTATAATGAAGGAACCTGAGAGGATAACGGAGTTCATCACATGGCGATCCTGCCAGTCCTCCTACTATGCACGATATATTAGCATGTAGAGGCTGGAGAAAGTGATATTAGTGCAGTGTAACATCATCTAAAATGGGATCTACGCAATCCAAAGAAGAAGTCATCGTAAACCAAGCAGGAAACAGTGATGGCGTGTCAGCTGATGGTAAAAGTAATGGATTCTCGGCCGCCGAAAGCATAGGAATAGTGGCATTTGTTTTTTGCATTTTGGCACTTTGTGTGTATCTAATAGGAGTTGGTATAATGATCCTGTTCAGAAGTTCAGCGAGTTATCACATGAAGACTTGTGATTCATAACTACCTACATGGAGCAACCAATATAAAGAATGGATACTGAAGAGATAAGAAGCTATCAAAGTCGTATGTAATTAGTCATAAGTAATAAGTTTTCATACTATCTTTTCTTTCTCATGATAACCGATGAGCCTAGTAGATTTACTTAGATATTTATTTGAGGAACTTAAAGTTTTTGATAGGAATTTAGTGAAAGATAATCAAGAGAGACGTGTAGATTTAAGAGTCATAAATCATAAGTTTGAGGAAGTGAATAGGATAGAATCAGATTTTATTGAATTGAAGAATAGATTTAAGAAAGGGTCGAATAATTCAGAAATTATACAGAAAGTTAAACCATATGTGGAAGCATCCGAGAAATTATTAGTTGAAATAAAGAAACACTAGAGACAAGATCATCTTATATTAGTTATAGCACGGAGGTAACTAATAATATTGTAAATATGGGTGAAAAATTTGATCTCAGAACAGCATCAAGCTTATTATCAATAACCAACGATAGTGAGGAATCAGTGAAACAGTTAATCGATGCCATTGAATTATACGATAGCCTTTTAGATAATGATGGAAAACAATTTCTAACAAAATATGTTCTCAAAACTAGACTATCACAAAGCGCTAAATTGAGATTGAATTCGACATATCTATCAAATGCTGATTTGATTAGGGACATGAAAAATCATTTATTAACGAAACATTCAGCTGCGAGTTTATCAATTGAATTACACAGCGCTAAACAAAAAGATAAATCAGTAGATGAGTTTGGGAAATCAATCGAACAGTTACTGGTCCAGTTGACATTAGCACAGTCCGATGGTGATGACGAGGCGATAAGAGTTCTCAAAGGTACGAACGAAAAACTTGCCATCAATGCTTTTGCGAACGGTTTGCGAAATCATGATCTGCGTACAGTTATGAAGGCTAGAAATTATAATCAATTGAAAGATGCGATAAGTGGTGCAACCGATGAGGAAAATTCGAGGGGTGCATCATCCTCGTCACAAATTTTTCACATGCGCGGAAGAATAAATTTCAGTCACCATAATAATGCAATGAGTCGAGGATACCAACAGAATTGGCGTGGAAGACCAAATTTTAGACCTAAACAATTCAACAACTCAAATTGCAATAATTCTAGGGGTAATGCCTCAAATTTCAATAACAATAATTACAGAGGTCAAATCCGGGGACAGTTCAGGGGAAATTTTAGAGGAAATTCAAGAGGACGGTTGAATAATAATAACTACCGAACTTCAACAACAACTCAAAGAGGATTTCTCATGGAGAATACTCAGGATGCTGATATAAACAACCCTTCCCAATAAACCAATCAGTTTTTTCGTGACTCACAGTAAGAATGAAGGTGATTGTGAAGTGTTATGTATGAATGCTTTGAATTACGTATGCTTGAAAAACGGAATGAATGACTTGATATTTTTATTAGATACGGGCGCTTCTGTGAGTGTAATTTTTGCATCAAGTGTTAATGAAAATCAGTATGTTGACACTACGAATAGAATAAAAATAAACGGTATAGCTGGTTCAGTGTTTACGCTAGGTTCAGCGAATATCTTATTAAAATTACCTAATGGTGAGGTAGGTCATGAATTTCATGTGGTGAATGACTTTGGAAGTGATATGAACGGCGTCATTGGATCAGATTTCTTTGCTAAATACTCTGCAATATTAAATTATGAATTATTCACATTTTCATTTTGCTTAGACGATAATAAATTTTCAATTCCACTTCAGTCCAAGTATGATAATTATACAATCATTCCACCAAGATGTGAAATTATTAAATATTATCAAGTACAAACTTCAGATGATTGTATTATTATGCCAGGAGAGATTTCCGAGGGAGTTTATACTGCTGGAATTATTGCAAAACCTATTGATAAGATCATACCAGTCAGAATTTTAAACGTCACTGAAAGGGCAGTGAAGTTGAAAAATTTCAAACCTAAAACTGAAAATATTTCAAAATTTGATGTTCATACTCTCGGAAATACACAATTTTCAGTAGATCGTATAGATACTTTGCTTAATACTATCAATGTTAAAGGACTCAATGATGAAGAAAAAATTTCTATTCATAAAATTTGTGCTAAATATGCAGATGTGTTTTGTTTGGTAAATGACCCGTTGACGGTAACAAATGTTTGTGAACAGACAATACATTTGAAAAGAGATGCGACTCCGGTATATGTGAAACCGTACCGTCTACCGCATTCGCAGAAAGCAGAAATAAATAAACAAATTGATAAAATGTTGTCAGATGGGATTATAGAGGAAACGAGATCTGAATGGTCAGCACCATTATTAGTGGTACCGAAGAAATCAGACAGTAATGGTGACAGGAAATGGAGGATAGTTATCGACTATCGTCTCTTAAACAAACGTATTGAAGATGATAAATTTCCATTACCTTGTATAGACGAAATTTTAGATTCACTTTCGGGAGCAATGTACTTCTCACATCTTGACTTATCGCAAGGCTATTATCAAATTGAGTTGAATTCATCATCTAGACCATACACAAGTTTCACGACTGATAGAGGTCAGTATCAAATGACGAGATTACCTATGGGGTTGAAACTGAGTCCAAGTGCTTTCTCCCGTGCGATGACTATTGCTATGTCAGGGTTGAACTACGAAAAATGTTTTATTTATTTGGACGATCTAATAGTTTTTGGTAATTATTTGACAGGTCATAATCAAAATTTAATTAAAGTGTTACATCGTTTGAGACAAGTAAATTTGAAATTGAATCCTTACAAATGCGAATTTCTGAAAAAACAGATATTATATCTGGGTCACGTGATCTCATCTGAAGGAATATTTCCAGATTTTGAGAAAATACGTGTCATGCAAGAATATCCGATTCCAAAAGATTCGAATGAAACTAAACGGTTTGTAGCATTTGCAAATTATTATAGGAAATTTATCAGAAATTTTGCTGAAATCGCAGCTCCATTGAATAGATTGTCAAAGAAAGGTGTGATCTTCAATTGGGATGAAGAATGTCAGATAGCATTCGAGACACTGAAGAAAGCCTTGGTACAACCACCAATTTTCGCAATATCCTGATTTTTCAGAAGATAATGAATTTATCTTAAGAACTGATGCTTCAAATTATGCGATCGGTGCAGTTTTATCAAATTCAGATGACAAACCTGTTGCTTTCGCTAGCAGATCACTGAATGAAGCTGAAGTCAATTATTGTGTTATAGAAAAAGAACTACTTGCTATATGTTGGAGTGTGAAAAAGTTTCGTCCATATTCATACGGTAAAAGGTTCACTATTCTCACGGACCACAAACCATTATTGTATCTTTTCGTCATGACCAACCCTTCAAGCAGACTTACTAAATTTAGGTTAATGCTCGAAGAATATGATTTTACTATAAATTATGTCAAAGGAAGAGATAATGTTACTGCCGACGCACTGAGTCGTATAAAAATTGATTCCGATAACTTGAAAGAAATGTCGAAAAATTCGTGTCATATGGTGAATGTTATGACAAGAGCACAAAACCAAAAATTGAACAATAATTCACAGGGAAATTCCAATGTTCCTACTGATAACAGGCTTGATCACCCTGGTGTCGTAGAACTTTTGAAACCACCTAAAGAATTTGTACAATTGTATCCTTTATCGAAAGTTGAATTTGAAAGAAAAAAGGTTGCTGAGTATATTAAAATAGGGAATATTCTTTATGATGAAAAGGCAAATATAATTTATCTGAATCAGGATGAAACTCGATAACGACTGCATTCCGTGCATCGTTGAGAGACCTGAAGAAAATTTGCGAAATATATGGAATTCCAGAATTGTTAATAATTAAAAATGATAGATGCGCATCGTTATTGAATAATATTTTGAAAGTTCCCAATGAAATGAAAAATACCGGTATGAAAATAAATGAAATAAAAGCTCAGCACCACATTATTGGAAGAGAAATTCAACAATTGATTATGAACGATTACCACATGTTACCAACAGGAGGTCATGCTGGTATTAATCGGATGTATAATAATATTAGGAAACTTTATTTTTGGTCTGGACTTCGAAAAGATATCGAAAATTTCGTTAAACGTTGTGATGACTGACAGAGACATAAGTACTCAAGGCCGCATCAACAACCAATGAAAATTACCACAACTGCAAATTCAGCGTTTCAGAAAGTTTTTCTTGACTTGGTGGGCCCCTTAGAACAAGACAAGGAAAATAATCGATACATTTTGACATTGCAATGTGAGTTAACAAAATTTGTCGAAGGATATCCATTAGAGGATAAAGAGTCAATAACTGTTACGAAGTCCTTCGTGGAAAATTTTATTTTGCGATATGGAATTCCAGAACAAGTTTCGACAGATAAAGGTACCGAATTTCTAGCGTCTACATTCAAAGAGTCATGCAAACTGTTGAAGATCGAACAGCTAAATTCAACCGCATATCATCATGAAACCATGGGAGCTTTAGAAAACACGCATAAACATCTAGGTGCTTATTTGCGTATACATGCAGCAAAGCATCCAGATACCTGGAGCTCGTGGATTTCATATTGGTGCTCTGCCTATAATAATACAGTTCACACTGGGACTCGTTATACTCCATAAGAGTTAGTTTTTGGGAAAACAAGTCTATTACCATCGAACATTGCTAGTCAAAGCGACCCTGTATATAACTTCGACGATTACCCAATTCAGTTGAAATTTCGTTTGCAAACAGCTGGGGATGACGCAAGAAATAATTTGATGGTATCAAAAACGAAACGAAAAACAAAATTAGATACAAAAATGAATTCTGTTAATGTTAAACTAGGTGATAAGGTCTTAGTTAGGAACACGTCTACTCATAAATATGATCCTATATTCAAAGGTCCATTTGTTGTAGTAGAAGATAAAGAACCAAATGTTGTAGTTAGGATAGACAATAGGTTAGTTGAAATTCATGAAAATAGGATTAAATTGTTTATTGAGTGAAAAAAAAAATGTATACAATTTTTTTTCGTCATCGGGGGAGGTGTACTGGTATAGCAATCGATTTTTCGAAACAATAACAATTTTGATATTTTAAACAATTAATTTGGAACACCACGAAACTGCTACGTACAGCTCTTCTCGATGCATATATTGTTTTAATATTATTAATTAGGTAAGTTGTTTATGAATAGATAATTGAACATGGTATTCAGATTTAGGACACAGTGTGAATGAATTCGAGTCTTGACCCTGGTCTTGTTAACATCTAACTGCGGACGAATAGACGAAATCAATCGACTTCGAGATGTTTCATTCCTTATCCTTTTGACTCATAATAAAGGAACCTGAGAGGATAACGGAGTTCATCACACCTTCATATATAGAACTGAAACAAGTTCGGTAGTGTCAGTTCCATGGATGTGCCTGCATAATGAAGATTCAAAAGCAGACATTCTCTCTACCAATCACAAATCATGATGAAATCGCTCACGAGAGTGAATTTAGGGAACACGGAATTTTCTTCGGTGGCCAGTCAAAAAGAGGTTCACTAGTTGGATCTAGCGGATCGGAGAAAACGAATGTAATGATATCCTTAATTGAACATCCAAATGGTCTCCGTTTCGAAAATATTTATTTGTATTCTAAATCACTCCATCAGCTAAAATATTCATATCTGGATGGAATATAGTGACAAAGATGATATTATTGCATCAGAGAATATTCGAGATAATTCCATTATAATATTTGACGATGTTCCTAGCCGTGACCAAGATTTGATGAAAAGTTACTTTTGCTTTGGACGACATAGAAACACAGATTGTTTCTATTTGTGTCAAACTTATTCTGCCGTTTGCAAACAATTTATCCGAGATAATTCGAACTTGATAATTGTCTTTCAACAAGACATGACCAATTTGAAACATATTCATGATGACCATATGAATATTGATATGTCCTTTCAACAATTTAAAGAACTTTGCGCACTCTGCTGGGGCGAAAATTTCGGATTTCTTGTTATCGATAAAGATTCTCCATTGAGCTGGGGTAGATACCGCGAAGGGTTCGATGAGTTCATTCATATATAAATGAAATCATTTTCGAATCATGTTCATTCATGATGAATAACCGCACGGTAGCGGAGCTATTGAAAACACGAAAGGCTTTGAAAAAAAATATAGAACTTTGAAAGGCGATATTGTGAAATCTCAATCTAATTTAGTGAAAACCTATCAGCCTATTACGCAACCTCTCGAAGAATTACTCGCAACCATTGGCAAATCTGATCAAGGAACGTTTGTGAAAAATGAGCCGAAACGTGAATTTAAAGAAGAGTATTACCATACGGCACCAACTATGGATTTGGAAAATGAAGAAACATTTCTACACGACCCCTCATTAGTAAGACCAGGATATGGGAAAAGTTTCTTTGAAGAAACAATACCACCTGGATTGAATTCAATGGCGCAACATGAGAGATAT
>OU896713.1:31577567-31602570 GCA_918026855.4 Phaedon cochleariae
TTTATCACCAGAATTAGAAATTAAACTTTCAGTGGAACAATCTGTCTTTGACTTTTACTTCAAGTGGCTGTTCATCGATTCTCACTTACGATTTCAATCCTCCAATATATTTGATTGATGAGAACGAATATGAAATTGAGTTAGCTAATTTTGACAGTTTCAACTCAATACCAAATATTGATAATACGAATAATATCTTCGTTTGGGGTGAGAACGATAGATATAGATTTGAAATTCCTACTGGATCATATGAAATTGATGATCTAGCAAACGTTATTCAAAATGCTATGAATGATGAAGACAACCAAGCAGTTCTTCGAATTACACCTGATTTGAATACTTCCAAGGTGACTATAAAAACTAATCGTCGAATCAATTTTGGAGTGGACAACACAATTGGATCACTACTTGGATTCAGAAAACGAATGTTGAATGCGGATGAAAAAAGTGTTTCGGACCACCAGGTCAAGATTCTCAACGTCAATACTATCTGTGTAGATTGTAACTCGGCCATCGGAAGCTATTTCAATTGTGAACCAGTTCATTTAATTCATCAGTTCAATGCCAAAGTCCCTACCGGATACAAGATCATCGAATCACCTGTTACGATCCTGTATTATCCAGTTTTTTTGAAGACTATCGACAATATTACTGTGAAAATTATTGATCAATCAGGAAATATTATAGATTTCCGTGAAGAAGAAATCACCGTTCGACTTCACCTTCGAAAGAAGGATTTTCGATCATGGTGTGTAGATTCTTCCATCCAACACTGTTTTACTCCCCTGAACAATACCATGAAAGACATGACAATGAAAAGGAACGTACTAGTATGAAGAAGACCTCCGGAATATTAACATCAGAAAATCGTCAGTTTTTGATAGCTCTTGGATTTGAAGTTTTGAAATAATGGAATTATTGAATATCACTGGTCAACCTTTCAGCGACACTACAATTGAAGACTATCAGTTTCATACATATCAGCCTTACATCGCTGGAAACCTCAATTATAACGATGAAATAAGAGTGCCAATTGCTGACCTTGAAGCATTCACTTTGCCTTGTAACATTTATTTATACATAGAAGGTACTCTCCTAGATGATAAAAATGCCGTTCCAACCAAACTGAAATTCATTAATAATGCAATAGCATTCCTTTTCCGAGAACTTCGATATGAACTGAACGGTATTGTGATTGATTCAGTGAGGAATTTGGGATTGACATCAACATTGAAAAATTAATCATCACCAAATGAAAACGAAAGCGTCTCTATGCAAGATGCTGGGTGGTTCCCAAAAATATCGAACCAAGAAAAAATTTTAATTGGTACTAACGGTCAATTCAACGTGTGTGTTCCTTTGAAAATGTTTGCTTGTTTTTTTGAAGACTAGGAGAATGATAGTTAATATGAGGCAAGAATTAGTCTTAATAAGATCTAGTAATGATTCAGATGCAGTAACTAGCATATATGATCCAGAAAAACCCAAAGTGGAGAGGAGGAGTCGGCGGAGGATGGCTCACCCCCTCCACTCCACTTTTCTCCAGACCACGTGACTCGGCAAGCCAATCAGAGACCAGCAATTGGTTGGAGGCCACGCCCACTAAAAACCAGCGCGAAATTCAAATTATTTATACGTCGTCACGTCGCCATCGTGAATGAATGAATTAAAAGAAGCTGTCACCGCTGGGAAATTGAACCAAGGACCTTTGCATTATGAGGCAGCTTATATACGCACTGTGGTATTCCGACCTCCGTGATATTTCAATTATTTTAATGTTTTTCAAACGGGATATCCATCGCTGGCGCGCGCTTATCTTCGCAACGGATCTATCGAGGTAGAGTGAAGCGAGAGATGCATTCCAGAGATGAGAAACTTCGAGTCGAAAATAATATCCATCGCTGGCGCGCTTATCTTTGCAACGGATCTATCGAGGTAGAGTGAAGCGAGAGATGCATTCCAGAGATAAGAAACTTCGAGTCGGAAATAATATCCATCGCTGGCGCGCGCTTATCTTTGGAACAAATCTATCGAGGTAAAGCGAAGCGAGAGATGCATTCCAGAGATAAGAATTTTCGAGTTGAAAATAATATCCATCGCTGGCGCGCGCTTATCTTTGCAACGGATCTGTAGAGGTAGAGCAAAGCGAGAGATGCGTTCTAGAGATAAGACACACAAGTATTACATCGAAATAAATTTATGGTGGAATATTTCCATGTTGGTTTTATCGACAATATACACACAACACCAAATGAAGATTATTCTGATAAGAGTCGTGTGCAGCGATAACCGTCACATTGTTGCCAGACGTTGGAAATTATTATTAATGGAGTCGATAAGGTGTTGTCAGATTTTCAAAAAATATTTGATGTCGCGTAATACATGACATATGACGTATGACAGATGGTGTTTGCAATATGATGTATGTGGGTAGTGGAAGGATACGAAAACAACTATATATTATAATGAATTATTCCATTTGAGTAATCCTTTTCTACAAAAATGACATGCCTCTTGAGAAGATGGCGGTCCGTCCCAGTGTGTGGTCCAATCGGGATGATTATAATGAACGAAGCATGTCAGTTTGATTTGTTGGTTGAAGTTGCTGCGATATTCTTGAGGAAGTTTTTGCCACACCCTTAATAGCCCATAAGGATCTGCATATTCAATGAGACATTCTACTGTAATGTATATGTGGTCGTGTGACAGAAGTTAATGACTGTGTGGCGGAAGTAAAATGGCGGTGTGAATGGCGGTGTGAATGGCGTTGTGGCGATGTGAATGGCAGTGTGACGGTGTGAATGGCAATGTGGCGGTGTGAATGGCGGTGTGAAGGTGTGAATGGCGGTGTGGCGGTGCGAGGAATAACGAGAAAATAACACCCATTCACCATCAAACTTAGAAAATATCTGAAAACTCTTTATCAAGACTCATTTAACAACTTCACTAAAGGAAGACCCCACGGAATATGTCGAACAAATCTTAACTAGAACTCGAAATGTAAGAGGGCACTAGAGGTTCAGGGCGTTAGGCATTAGAGATTGAACAGAAGAATTAACATGTCAGCCTTCAGACGAAGACAATATATAGCTGTCAAATACTCTACAAGAAAGATTCTTCATCCTTATGCAAAGTCCGAAAATTCTCTAGATATCATCATATTCAGAGGTAGCAATGAAAATGATATCATAGGTATCTGGAAAGCTTCAAATATACTAGACTAATAATGCTGAACATTCTGCATCAAACAACTAGAAAAGAACACCCTTTCACCGTCCACCTTGGGATATATCGAACAACTATTCACACCTCAAACTCATATTACAGCTCAGTGTTTCACCATATGAGGTATTCTGGTTGGTTCATGGAATATGTCGAATAACTCTCTACCAGAACTGGTGATCTAAGAGTCAGAGGAACTAGGGGATAGCGTTTAGTGCGATGGGATGTTATCCGCAGGAAGCGGAATAGGTATCATTTTTCGGGTGATCTAATATAAAAGCATACCCGATCAGACCTAAAATAATAGTGTCATATAGAAATCTTATATATCGTAGGCTGGCGCGCGCTTATCTTTGGAACGGATATATCGAGGTAAAGCGAAGCGAGAGATGCATTCCAGAGATAAGGAACTTCGAGTTGAAAATAATATCCATCGCTGGCGCGCGCTCATCTTTGCAACGGATCTGTAGAGGTAGAGCAAAGCGAGAGATGCGTTCTAGAGATAAGACACACAAGTATTACTTCGAAATAAATTTATGGTGAAATATTTCCATGTTGGTTTTATCGACAATATACATACAACACCAAATGAAGCTTATGCTGATAAAAGTCGTGTGCAGCGATAACCGTCACATTGTTGCCAGACGTTGGAAATTATTATTTATGAAGTCGATATGGTGTTGTCAGATTCTCAAAAAATATTTGATGTCGCGTAATACATGACATATGACGTATGACAGATGGTGTTCGCAATATGATGTATGTGGGGAGTGGAAGGATACGAAAACAACTATATATTATAATGAATTATTTTATTTAAGTAATCCTTCTCTACAAAAATGACATGCCTCTTGAGAAGATGGCGGTCCGTTTCAGTGTGTGGTCCAATCGGGATGATTAAAATGAACGAAGCATGGCAGTTTGATTTGTAGGTTGAAGTTGCTGCGATATTCTTGAGGAAGTTTGTGCCACACCCTTAATAGCCCATAAGGATCTGCATATTCAATGAGACATTCTACTGGAATGTATATGTGGTCGTGTGACAGAAGTTAATGACTGTGTGGCGGGGGTAAAATGGCGGTGTGAATGGCGTTGTGGCGACGTGAATGGCAGTGTGGCGGTGTGAATGGCAGTGTGACGAGGTGAATGGCGGTGTGACGGTGTGAATGACGGTGTGAATGGCGGTGTGGTGGTGTGAATGGCGGTGTGACGGTGTGAATGGCGGTGTGGCGGTGCGAGGAATAACGAGGAAATAACACCCATTCACCTTCAAACTTAGGAAATATCTAAAAACTCTTTATCAAGACTCATTTAACAACTTCACTGAAGGGAGAACCCACGGAATATGTCGAACAAATCTCAACTAGAACTCGAAATTTAAGAGGGCACTAGAGGTTCAGGGCGTTAGGCATTCGAGATTATACAGAAAAATTAACATGGCAGCCTTCAGTCAAAGACAATATATAGCTGTCAAATACTCTACAAGAAAGATTCTTCATCCTTATGCAAAGTCCAAAAATTCTCTAGATATCATCACATTCAGAGGTAGCAATGAAAATGATGTCATAGGTATCTGGAAAGCTCCAAATGTACTAGACTAATAATGCTAAACATTTTGCATCAAACTACTAGAAAAGAACACCCTTTCACAGTCCACCTTGGAATATATCGAACAACTATTTACACCTAAAACTCATATTACAGCTCAGTGTTTCACCATAGGAGGTATTCTGGTTGGTTCATGGAATATGTCGAACAACTCTCTACCAGAACTGGTAATCTGAGAGTCAGAGGAACAAGGGGATAGCGTTTAGTGCGATGGGATGTTATCCGTAGGAAGCGAATTGGGTATCATTTTTCGGGTGATCTAATATGAAAGCATACCCGATCAGACCTAAAATAATAGTGTCATATAGAAATCTTATATATCGTAGGCCAATTCTTATCAAAATCCTCATGAGGAACATCAGTCACGTGAAACGTTTACTTGGTCATAACTGCAAAAATATATGTTTCAACTATACGAGGTGTTTTTGAGATAATAATATGTATTCAGCACATCGATATATAACATTCTCATATCAGATATCTCCGAATTCTTCAAATCAACAGAAAATTTCATTCCTAAAATTAAACAGAAACAGGATATCCCCCACACAAAAATTCATGTAGAGGGAACGTTAGGATTGTTACAGCGTAGAACTATATTGGTGTAAAATTGGTCTCACCTCACCTATATGTCATTCGATAGTATAAACGTCTCGAGTTTTGGAATTTTCACGCTCATTCCAATAATACCGCCCAGTATTATAGAAAAATGTGTTATAAAGCATTTACCTTCACCTTTTTTCGCCTCAGCAGGCTTAGATTCGATGAAAATCTGAATAATGAATGAAAATAGTGAGAAGACAATTCAGGTATAACAAAAAACCGACATTCTCCCATTTCCATACATGATTCTCTAAAAGCACACATCACTACCATCACAAATAATTCACACAAACAGCATTTTTGAAAAACAACGCCATTTAATCGACGAGAAATTCCACATAATGTCCACGATATGACTGAACAAATATAGAAATAGAAACTTGATAGTCAGCAGGAAACCTGATAACAATTGAACGTTGATAATGCATACATGCAACAATATATGAACCACCACGAGGAAAGCAATGTAATATACAGAACGATTAAAAACCTGAATCAGATGAAATATTTGAGAGACGTATGACTTAACATTATAACAAGGCATAGGTTCTCGACTGCGCTATCTGAAAATAATATGGCTACCGACGATCTGTGACAGATCCAACAATCAAGAAAAAATACATCCCACCATTGGAAATGAATAGTACTCCTGAGGACGAACACGTAAATACACTGATATGCGCAGAGTTTTAATGTTTGCGAGATATCAATAAAGAATGGAGAACCGTGAATAACCTATATTCTCATGTTATCTTTCATGAAGCTAGTATTCAAACTTCTTGATGATACTGACAATAGATGCGCGAATAGAATACTCTACTTTCTTCACGACATCTTCACAAATGATGCTACTTAACACATGAGGTGTTTTGCAGATGATGTATAACTAAGAGAAGACATAATATTACGCATGCGTCAAAACGTGACGAAAACATCACAAAAACATCAAGATTGAATTATTCGAATATATATCTTGCCATCATTCCCAGACAGTTTAAGTATCCCATCCAATTCGAAATCGTATCTCAGCTATCATTTGAAATATTCCTCAACTTAATCAAGATAGAATAATCACAAGGCGACATTCTCTTCGAACCGATTTAGAGATTCCCCATGCTCATTATAAATAACATATGACACAAAGTTCTATCACGAACGTTGCTTCACAGAAACTGGGATTTTCATTCCAGACAAGAAACAGCTCTACAAAATACAGATACGACCTGTTTGAGAATACTGTTCCTTATATGTGTTCAGCACTTACCCATAGAGACAAGCCATACCAGAGGACAAGCTATGCGCCTGGTGAGCGATGCCACTTTCACTAATTCTTAGAAAACATCTGAACATCATAAATGAAAACTCATAAAACGACTAAGTTCATCATAGGAAGTGTTTCCAAGATCTCCAAATGCGGAATCTCAGTCAATTTCATTGATATAAAATGATCACAGGGCACCATTTATTTTCACTCCAAAATAAAGATACTATATGAAGATCCAGAACAAGAATTGGAATCAATCAGTATACTACGACACTCAGATCCATCACGAAAGTTTCAACGAAAAAACTATGATTTTTATTTCACGCGAGAAGCTACTATACAAGATACAGATATGACATTTTTCAGAGTACTGTTTCTACATATTATGGGGTTCAACATCCATACATTCTCTGATGCTCCTAGATTTCATTCAGAGATACAGTTCATTCGCCTGATTGGTGTTTCTACACTCACTGATTCTCAAACAACATTGTAATATCACCGAAAAGACATCGACCTTCCACTTTTCTACAGATACACAGAAAATAATTTTCAGAGATTCCTACTATCATCCCATCGCTAGCAATACCAGTCAGACGCACTCAACGAATTCAGAAAACGCATTCTGTTGTCACCAATCTTGAATATGTCGAGCAACTCTTTACCAAAACTCATTAAATGACTGAGTTTACTATAGGAAGTGTTTCTTAGATCTTGAAAAGTTTAAAATTCAATACCTATACCTCCTGTTGTAGCCTGTGCATGATTTTCTTCGAATATAATAGGTATTTGCTTTGGTGCGCTTCAAGAGATAAATAATAATGATAATCTGACGCATATTGTAGCACCAAACATTCAAACAACGTATACCAATAATTATGAATTAACTAGGTTAGATCAATTTTTGGTGGTTCGTTTAAGATTATCAGACTCGCTCCGCTCGTCCGACAAAGAAACAAGGACGATATAGCATCAATGTCCACCAATGATGTCAACCTACTCTCTAACCTGTTAGTGAGTGTGACATCACTCAACAGGCGGATGACTTGTCTCTCATGATGGAATCTAGAAGCATTACCGTATATGTGGTTGCTGAACCTCATATGTGGAGACAGTATTCCAAAACAGGTTGTATCTGTATTTTGTAGAGTAGCATGTTGTCTGGAATAAAAATCCTAGTTTTTGTGTTGAAACTTTCGTGATGGATATCCGGGTATCGTATACTGTTTGATTTCAATTCTTGTTCAGGATCAGCATTAGTATCTTTATTTCGGGTAGAAAGAATTGGTACCTTGTGATCATTTCATACCAATGAAATTGGTGAAAAGTTCACCTGACAAGACATATATGATTTTCCCTAATGCATGATAGCCTGTTGAAATATTTTTGTCTATGAAGTTAATTCTTGATTGTTATACGTTATTCAAATGGTTGGTACTATGATTGGTATCGGATTATTATTCTTTCATCACTTGAAGCGCACTGAAGAAAATGCTCATTATGTTCGTGAAACATCGCTCATGCCTAGGGAGGTTGCCATAAAGGAGGTGCAGTATTGAACATTGGTGTATCTTGGAACTACTTCCTTTGGTAAACTTAGTCGTTTTATGAGTTTCGGTAAAGAGTTGTTCAACATATATCTGAAGAGTAACAGCTTTTCTGTGATGTTTCAATTTTGTTAATGGAGCGGAAGTATCTGTAGAATAAGGAGAGGTCTCCGACTCTCTCCGACTCATTTGCGATGTTTCAATGTTTTTAAGACTTGGTGAGTGTAGCATCGCCCACCAGGCGCATAGCTAGTCTCTCTGGATGGCATCCAAGAGCATCAACGTATATGTGTGAGTGCTGAACCCATATGAGTAAACAGTATTCTTGAACAGGTTGTATCTGTATTTCGTAGAGTAGTTTTTATTTTTAATCAGCATTGGGAAGCTTTATTTCGGTTCGAAAAGAATACTACCTTGTGATTATTCTATATCGAAGAAGTTTGGCAATATTTCGAATGATAGCCTAGATACGATTCTGAAGAGGATAGGATACTCAAACTGTCTGGCAATGATAGTAGGAGATATATTAATTTTCGCAGTGTACATTAGTCATTTCAAGTATTTTTTTCTAAGACCTCAATAATTCATAATTGGTTCATGTTCTTCATATTTTATTCGGTCAGAATGTTGTGCCATCCTTATATTATGTTATCGAAGCAATATTTCAATCGTGCTGTTTTCGTGATGTTTCCGTCACGTTTTGACGCATGCGTAATATGACTCCTTTTAATTATACATCATCTGAAAAACGCTCCAGGTGTCACATGGCATCTGTCAAGTGTCATCTATCTAGCATAATTTGTGACGATGTCGTACATAAAGTAGAGTATTATATTCGCGCATCTATGTTCAGTATCATTAAAAAAGTCCAATACTAGCTTTATGGGAGATAACATAAGAATATAGGTTATTCACGGCTCTCCATTCTTCATTGATATCTCGCAAGCATTGAAACTCTGCGTATATCAATGTATTTCCAAATCCTAGTTTTAGTGAAGTAGCGTTCGTGATGGAACTATCTGTCATATACTGTTTGAATTCAATAGTTATCCATAATCCACATAGGGTATCTTTATTTCGGTTGAAAAGAATGGTACCTTGTGATTATTCTATATCGATGAAGTTGGGCAATATTTCAAATGATAGTCGAGATACTATATTTTCCATAGTGTACAGGATAACAACCTATTTGAATATTTTCCCTCTTACAATGTTTTTTTTATGATTCTGATCTTTCATTTCCTATATGTCAGGTGGAGAATCTAGTTTATTATCATTATTTTATATCGATGAAGTTGGTCAATATTTCGAGCGATAGCTGGGATACGATTCTCCATGATGTATAATAGCCTATTTGAATATTTTTTCACGTTTTCCATGTTCTGGTACATTCTCATCAGTTCATATTTTTTTTTTATCACTTGGAGCGCACGAAAGAAAATCCTAACAATGTTCGAAGAACGTCGTGCATACCTCAAAGAGGATAGAATATTCAATCTAACTGGGAATGTTTCACTTGATAAGAGAGAGATGATTTTCCAAATATTTTCGTCTAAGAAGTTAATTCATAATTATTGGTATACGTTGTTTGAATGTTTGGTGCTACAATATGCGTCAGATTATCATTATTATTCTTCTCTTGAAGCGCACCAAAGCAAATACCTATTATTTTCGAAGAAAATCATGCACAGGCTACAACGGAGGTATAGGTATTGAATTTTAAACTTTTCAAGATCTTAGAAACACTTCCTATAGTGAACTCAATCATTTAATGAGTTTTGGTAAAGAGTTGCTCGACATATTCAAGATTAGTGACAACAGAATGCGTTTTCTGAATTTGTTGAGTGCGTCTGACTGGTATTGCTAGCGATGGGATGATAGTTGTAATCTCTGAAAATTATTTTCTGTGTATCTGTAGAAAAGTGGAAGGTCGATGTCTTTTCGGTGATGTTACAGTGTTGTTTGAGAATCAGTGAGTGTAGAAACACCAATCAGGCGAATGGACTGTATCTCTGAATGAAATCTAGGAGCATCAGAGTATGTATGGATGTTGAACCCCATAATATGTAGAAACAGTACTCTGAAAAATGTCATATCTGTATCTTGTATAGTAGTTTTTCGCGTGAAATAAAAATCATAGTTTTTTCGTTGAAACTTTCGTGATGGATCTGGGTGTCGTAGTATACTGATTGATTCCAATTCTTGTTCAGGATCTTCATATAGTATCTTTATTTCGAGTGAAAATAAATGGTGCCCTGTGATCATTTTATATCAATGAAATTGGCTGAGATTTCGCATCTGGAGATCTTGGAAATACTTCCTATGATGAACTTAGTCATTTTATGAGTTCTCATTTATGATGTTCAGATGTTTTCTAAGAATTAGTGAAAGTGGCATCGCTCACCAGCGCATGGCTTGTCTCTCTGGTATGGCTTGTCTCTATGGGTAAGTGCTGAACACATATAAGGAACAGTATTCTCAAACAGGTCGTATCTGTATTTTGTAGAGCTGTTTCTTGTCTGGAATGAAAATCCCAGTTTCTGTGAAGCAACGTTCGTGATAGAACTTTGTGTCATATGCTGTTTGGATTCGATTGTTATTTATAATGAGCATGGGGAATCTCTATATCGGTTTGAAGAGAATGTCGCCTTGTGATTATTCTATCTTGATTAAGTTGGGGGATATTTCAAATGATAGCTGAGATACGATTTTGAATTGGATGGGATACTTAAACTGTCTGGGAATGATGGCAAGAGATATAATAATTTTACGTCGTGTACATTAGTCTTTTCGAATAATTCAATCGTGATGTTTTTGTGATGTTTTCGTCACGTTTTGACGCATGCGTAATATGTCTCCTCTCAGTTATACATCATCTGCAAAACACCTCATGTGTTAAGTAGCATCATTTGTGAAGATGTCGTGAAGAAAGTAGAGTATTCTATTCGCGCATCTATTGTCAGTATTATCGAGAAGTTCCAATACTAGCTTTATGAAAGATAACATGAGAATATAGGTTATTCACGGTTCTCCATTCTTTATTGATATCTCGCAAACATTGAAACTCTGCGCATATCAATGTATTTACGTGTTCGTCCTCAGGAGTACTATTTATTTCCAATGGTGGGATGTATTTTTGCTCGATTGTTGGATCTGTCACAGATCGTCGGTAGCCATATTGTTTTCAGATAGCGCAGTCGAGAACCTATGCCTTGTTATAATGTGAAGTCATACGTCTCTCAAATATTTCATCTGATTCAGGTTTTTAATCGTTCTGTATATCACATTTCTTTCCTCGTGGTGGTTCATATATTGTTGAATGTATGCATTATCAACGTTTAATTGTTATCAGGTTTCCTGCTGACTATCAAGTTTCTATTACTATATTTGTTCAGTCATATCGTGGACGTTATGTGAAATTCCTCGTCGATTAAATGGCGTTGTTTTTCAAAAATGCTGTTTGTGTGAAATATTTGTGATGGTAGTGATGTGTGCTTTCAAGGAATCATGTATGGAAATGGGAGAATGGCGGTTTTTTGTTATACCTGAATTGTCTTCTCACTATTTTCATTCATTATTCAGATTTTCATCGAATCTAAGCCTGCTGAGGCGAAAAAAGGTGAAAATAAATGCTTCATAACACATTTTTCTATAATACTGGGCGGTATTATTGGAATGAGCGTGAAAATTTCAAACCTCGAGACGTTTATACTATCGAATGACATATAGGTGAGGTGAGATCAATTTTACACCTATATAGTTCTACGCTGTAACAATCCTAACGTTCCCTCTACATGAATTTTTGTGTGGGGGATGTCCTGTTTTTGTTTAATTTTAGGGATGAAATTTCCTGTTGATTTGAAGAATTCGAAAATATCTGATATGAGAATGTTATATATCGATGTGCTGAATACATATTATTCTTTCAAAAACACTTCGTATAGTTGAAACATATATTTTTGCAGTTATGACCAAGTAAACGTTTCACGTGACTGATGTTCCTCATGAGGATTTTGATAAGAATTGGCCTACGATATATAAGATTTCTATATGACACTATTTTTTTAGGTCTGATCGGGTATGCTTTCATATTAGATCACCCGAAAAATGATACCTAATTCGCTTCCTGCGGATAACATCCCATCGCACTAAACGCTATCCCCTAGTTCCTCTGACTCTCAGTACCAGTTCTGGTAGAGAGTTGTTCGACATATTTCATGAACCAACCAGAATACCTCCTATGGTGAAACACTGAGCTGTAATATGAGTTTTAGGTGTAAATAGTTGTTCGATATATTCCAAGGTGGACGGTGGAAGGGTGTTCTTTTCTAGTTGTTTGATGCAGAATGTTCAGCTTTATTAGTCTAGTATATTTGAAGCTTCCCAGATACCTATGATATCATTTTCATTGCTACCTCTGAATATGTTGATATCTAGAGAATTTTCGGACTTCGCATATGGATGAACAATCTTTCTTGTAGAGTATTTGACAGCTTTATATTGTCTTTGTCTGAAGGCTGCCATGTTAAATTTTCTGTATAATCTCTAATGCCTAACGCCCTGAACCTCTTGTGCCCTCTTACATTTCGAGTTCTAGTTAAGATTTGTTCGATATATTCCGTGGGTTCTTCCTTTAGTGAAGTTGTTAAATGAGTCTTGATAAAGAGTTTTTAGATATTTTCCAAGTTTGATGATGAATGGGTGTTATTTCCTCGTTATTCCTCGCACCGCCACACCGCCATTCACACCGTCACACCGCTATTCACACCTTCACAATGCCATTCACACCGCCATTCACACCGTCACACCGTCATTCACACCGCCACACTGCCATTCACACCGCCACACTGCCATTCACATCGCCACAACGCCATTCACACCGTCATTCACACCGCCATTTTACCCCCGTCACACAGTCATTAACTTCTGTCACACGACCACATATACATTCCAGTAGAATGTCTCATTGAATATGCAGATCCTTATGGGCTATTAAGGGTGTGGCACAAACTTCCTCAAGAATATCGCAGCAACTTTAACCTACAAATCAAACTGCCATGCTTCGTACATTATAATCGTCCCGATTGGACCACACACTGGAATGGACCGCCATCTTCTCAAGAGGCATGTCATTTTTGTAACAAAGGATTACTTGAATAAAATAATTCATTATAATAAACTACTCAACACTAATTTCGTCGCACACCAAAATGTCGCCCCTGATATAATGTGAATAACTTTTTTCAGTTTGAAACAATTTGAATTTGGTTCACACTGTTCGATTGCCCAGTCCTTCAGCTATAATCTCGTACTTCATTGAAATATGAGGGGATTTACATAAAATCTCTACATGGTGTTTTCCGACACTGTGCAAAATTTCGGAATATTCAAAAGGCTCTCAAATGGTGAAAAAAAATGTTTTCTCAACTTCGACAACAGAGGCATGAAGATGATCTCATTACCTCGAGATATTTCGCGAATCAACTTCCTATCTCTCTCATTTACAGAGTGATCTCAAAAAATAAAATTTTTGGTTTTGCAGCCATAACTTTTTTCCACGTCAACCGATTTTGGGAATCTTAGGCTCATTTTGAAGAAAAAACTTCAGATGAAGAGATCTGAATATCAGAATTGACTCAAGATGGCTATCAAAGATCTAGAGTTCTCTTGAAAGTGACCCAAATCTGGAACGCCCTCCGAATCTCGGTTGGGAGGAGAATTGAATGAAAATCAACTTGTTCTCGGAAAAACAATTCATTCTGGATGCGTCCATATTTTCCTCGCTCTCAGTATTCAAGAATGTGCGTGAGAAAACACAATTGAAACATGTTCTTGCAAAAACATCAGACCATTTCTCCTCTGTAATGCATGGCCCGTAACCAACGTTACAAGGATCACAGTAAGTGACTGACAAGTCAGGTTAGACGTCGTTTTCGAATCTTAAACAGATTTTGATAGTTTTGATGCCGCATCTAACGACCGACCAGTTGGAACTGATTCCACAAATGAGGGAACAAGTGTTATCTTCCCTCCAAATCGCGGATCTGCTAAACACGACAGTCCGATACATTCAAAGGGCTTATCTCCGACACGAATTTTTTGTTTATTACTGTCGATTCGTTCGACGCATTATTGCGACTGAAAACTTTACGTAATTGGCAAACTGTTTTCGTGAAACTTTCACCATTTTTGAAATGTGTTCTCACAATAAATAAACGTTGTTTGCTTGAATACTTCTCCTTATTCTCAAATCGCATGTTATGTACGTGACAACTGTTAAAAAAATCACTTTATTAAAAAAAATCAGAATCCGTTGCTATTGTTGGTACACCATTTATGATGAGTCTCAGCTGGTCGGGTTTGTCAGTCACTCATTGTGATTCTTGTAACGTTGGTTACGGCGGGCCATGCATTACAGAGTAGAAATGATCTAATGTTTTTTATCTGATGGCATGTCATAATGACAACGTTATGTCACTCAATTTTGATGACATAAGGAAGCTCATTATGGGACTAAGTATCATAATGAATTCATAATGGGACTAAGTACCATAATGAATTCATTATGGTACTAAGTACCATAATGAAATTCTATAAGGAAAACATGTAATGGTTTGATCAAAAAAGTTTATTCAAAATGCATAACTATGTACAAAACTATTTATTATAAATGGTAAAAGAACAATTACTACAATTTGTAATATTAATATAATGGCAAAGCACAGCTCACTCACCTACTAATATTTGAAACTACACAATACTTACTCCTTTAAAAATAGTTGTCATTGTAACATGTCGAAAATGCAGTTTTCAATTTTTCGAAAATGTATTGATATAAATGCCATCAGATAAAATTTTGTATGTAATACGAATCATAAACAATCATTATGGCACACGCCGTGTTATCGGACTCGGCTACGCCTCGCCCGATAACATTCACGACTTGTACCATAATGATCGTCTTTATGATCCTTATTACATAAATAACTATGCAAGAACATGTTTCAATTGTGTTTTCTTCCGCACAATTCTTGACTACTGAGAGCGAGGAAAATATGGACGCATCCAGAATGAATCGTTTTTTCGAGAACAAGTTGATTTTTATTCAATTCTCCTCCTAACCAAGATTCGAAGGGCGTTCCAGATTTGGGTCACTTTCAAGAAAACTCTAGATCTTTGATAGCCATCTTGAGTCAATTCTGATATTCAGATCTCTTTATCTGAAGTTTTATCTTCAAAATGAGCCTAAGATTTCCAAAATCGGTTGACGTAAAAAAAGTTATGGCTGCAAAACCAAAAAGTTGATTTTTTGAGATCACCCTGTAAATAAGAGAGATAGGGAGTTGATTCACGAAATATCTCGAGGTAATGAGATCATCTTCATGCCTCTGTTGTCGAAGTTGAGAAAAAAATTTTTTTTACCATTTGAGAGCCTTCTGAATATTCCGAAATTTCGCACAGTGTCGGAAAACACCATGTAGAGATTTTATGTGAATACCCTTATGTTTCAATGAAGAATGAGATTATAGCTGAAGGACTGGGCTATCGAACAGTGTGAACCAAATTCGAATTGTTCTAAACTGAAAAAAGTTGTTCACATTTTAACAGGAGCGACATTTTGGTGTGCGACGAAATTAGTGTTGAGTAGTTTATATAGTTGTTTTCGTATCCTTCCACTCCCCACATACATCATATTGCAAACACCATCTGTCATACGTCATATGTCATGTATTACGCGACATCAAATATTTTTTGAAAATCTGACAACACCTTATCGACTTCATAAATAATAATTTCCAACGTCTGGCAACAATGTGACGGTTATCGCTGCACACGACTCTTATCAGCATAAGCTTCATTTGGTGTTGTGTGTATAT
This sequence comes from Phaedon cochleariae, assembly GCA_918026855.4. Taxonomy (NCBI): domain Eukaryota; kingdom Metazoa; phylum Arthropoda; class Insecta; order Coleoptera; family Chrysomelidae; genus Phaedon; species Phaedon cochleariae. The sequence continues at coordinate 31,593,689 of OU896713.1, forward strand.
TGTCGATAAAACCAACATGGAAATATTTCACCATGAATTTATTTCGATGTAATACTTGTGTGTCTCATCTCTAGAACGCATCTCTCGCTTTGCTCTACCTCTACAGATCCGTTGCAAAAATAAGCGCGCGCCAGCGATGGATATTATTTTCAACTCGAAGTTTCTTATCTCTGGAATGCATCTCTCGCTTCGCTTCACCTCGATAGATCCGTTCCAAAGATAACCGCGCGCTAGCGATGGAAATTATTTTCGACTCGAAGTTTCTCATCTCTGGAATGCATCTCTCGCTTCACTCTACCTCGATAGATCCGTTGCAGAGATAAGCGCCCGCTAGCGATGGATATTATTTTCGACTTGAAGTTTCTTATCTCTGGAATGCATCTCTCGCTTCACTCTACCTTGATAGATCCGTTACAAAGATAAGCGCGCGCCAGCGATGGATATCCCGTTTGAATAGCATTAAAATAATTGAAATATCACGGAGGTCGGAATACCACAGTGCGTATATACGCTGCCCCATAATGCAAAGGTCAATGGTTCAATTTCCCAGCGATGACAGCTTTTTTCAATTTATTTATTCACGATGGCGACGTGACGACGTATGAATAATTTGAATTTCGCGCTGGTTTCTAGTAGGCGTGGCCTCCAACTAAATGCTGGTCTCTGATTGGCTTGCCGAGTCACGTGGTTTGAAGAAAAGTGGAGTGTAGGGGGTGAGCCATCCTCCCCCGACTCCTACTGTGGAGCTTACAAAAGTATTTTGGAGAGTTCCTCACATAACGCCAAGTATTCAAGAACAACTTCGAATCACGAAAATTACTAATAAAAGTATGGAACTTCCAATTAGATTCAGGAGCTGGGAGTTGATTGAGTATCCATCTTTGAGTGAATCAAATAGACATACGTGGCCAGTCAAGACCACTACCAAGGTCGAAACCCCTAGACATGTAATTAAAGCATTTCAGACTAGTAGAAAAGGAAAAATAACGAGAGTTATATCCTGTACCAGCCTACAACATTTCATCAGCCAGTATATGGAAGTTTCCATATATCCAACTGCATAGCCTGCATCGCCTCTTCTAGAGTTATCAAGAACGTGACGTCATCAGCAAGAATATGATACTTTCTTAGAATTGTCAATGCAGGATCATTATCTAGATTTTTCTCAAGAACCTTTGATACAGAGATTGTTATTCCATACTTTGAAGACTCAACACGCTCCCAGAGCAACACATGCATGGTCCACTTGGTTTGAATGAATAGTTTCATTAAAATCAACCCTAGACCATCATTCATAATTGGCGCAGTCGAAGAGGATTTGACGAATGAGTTTCCAGTACAGTGGCACCTTTCCTGAAATTGGAGAATTTCTTGTGTTCTACACTTTATCGTCAAGAGGTCAACGGAGTTTGGGTAGCAATCCACAGCCATAATTCCAGATGACGATCACTGACGTTATTCTAATTGCGTAAGTCATATTTTCTATCATATTCAGTGCATTGTTACGTATTTATTCCTACACAATTCCTTTCACCATCCATACTTCCATTCGAACACAATGACAGAATACAGTTTGAAAGATTGAACTCGTCTGATACCAGATTTTGACGGAAGTTCTGAAAAATTAACAAATTCCATTGATGCCTGCACAAGCGTGATTCAGTAATGTAATCAAGCTCAAGAACCTTCAATTCTCATTCACATCAAGAACAAACTCACAGGTAGAGCAGCAAAAATAATCAATGCAAGAAATTTGAATACTTGGGACGAAATCAAGATTTTGTTAATTTCACATTTTGGAGACTCAAGAGATTCAACAAGCTTATTGTATGATTTGCAAACATTGGTTCAAGAGAAAAACGAATCTTACTCATTTTGTCATAGACTCGAAGCTCACTGTTCAAAAATTCGTACATCTATCAATCTTGATGAACGATTGACTCAAAATAAAAAATTAACGCAAATCAACATGTTCGACGATATTGCATTGAAAACTTTATTAGTAGGTTCACACCCAAAGTTAGGTTCAATAATAGGAGCTCAAAGACCAAATAACTTGAATGAAGCCGCAAATTTCATTGTTGAGGAAGAAAAACTCAATTACCTTCAGTATCGCCAAGAAAAATCCGAATATCCTTAACGAAACCAAAACACCAGTAAGCCAAAACTTGAACAAACACCAGAATTTTCACTTTACTATTGTCGATATTGCAAAAAACAAGGACATCTTCTAGAACAATGTCGACTTAGACAAAGGAATAATTCACGATATCACACTCAGACACAAACGCAACAATCATTCAGACAACCACCAGACAATCCACGCAGACCCTTGAATGAACAACGTTTCATTCCGAATCATAATCCACAACAAAGTCAAAACAATCACCAATTTTATCCCAGACAAGATTTCCAACCCTCAAACAATCAATATCATCACAATCAAGCACACAATCCTAATCAAAACGACAATCGAAGACAGTTCAGTCAAAATGATAGACAAAGAGTTAATTATTTAAACTACCAACTAGGGCAGGAAATGGGCAACCTGACTCTTGGAGAGAATACCGCCCCTCACAAAGCTCACAACACTCAGTATACGCAGAACACTCAGTACACTCGATACCCTCAAAGTTCAACAATAAACCAGACACAATTTATATCAACTACTACCACATTGACATCCCGACTCTCGGAATAAACCCATGTAACTTATTCTATATACTCGATAAAAACAACAATAAATTACTAATCGATACAGGAGCTGCAATTTCAATTTGTAAACCCCATGTAGTGTTTGATCAGCGGCGTTTTTATATGAAAGTATAGCGAACAGTTGAGAGAAACACTCACCTGAATTTCTGTCGTTCCGATGAGTCCTTTTCCAACTTGCAGTTCAGCGGTACATGCGCGGTTGCAACATAGCATTAGCACTGCACGTAATGCATTATTACATTGGGTATCACAGAAGCGGTATAAGTAGCGTTTTACATGAGCGATAAAGCGAGAGCGTTATATAGCATGTCGTCTCCGGCGTGTTGAGAGTCCACACTGCTTGTCTTTACCAAACCGCCACTAGAGGGCTCTTGTGTTTCCTCAACTGTGTGTTTGTCGCGCAAAGAGATAGTATTACTCTTACTTTATTATTCCTTCAATACCATGAGACCAGAATAATAGAAATATAGAGATTTGAATGAGATAACATCTAATAACTATATCTAGGTACTTATCTAATAATCTGATATTTGATAAAGTAACTGCATTGAATCTATTCCATTGCTTTCGACCAACATTCACTCAAAAAACTTATCAGGTCTTCCCACCATTTTTTGCTGAAGATAAGAATCTAGTAATTGATAAAGATGGATCAAGTAAAACCAAATTCCAGTGGCGTATCATTCCAAGAAGCACAATTTGATTTGTTGATGTCTCAACTGAACATTCTGACCGCTGGTATGAGCGAAGTGCAAGCTTTGCTAACTGAACAAAATAAGAAGATTGATGGATGCATCGCCAACATCGCTTATTTGAAAAAAGAAAACGATAACCTGAAAACTAAAGTGGTAGAGCTTGAAGAGAAGGTGAATATTATGTCACCTTCGAATATATTTGCAGAATTTTCCTCTAGAAATTTGCGTGAGAAAAATATCATCATCTACGGCCTGGATGAAGCGACTGATGATTTCAAGGCTGTAACTGAAATTTTAACTGATTTCGTTCTATCAAACACCCCAAAACCAATTAAAATAACAAGGTTGGGTAAACCCACTGGTAAAATAAGTCCTTTAAAGGCTGAATTTTCAAGTCGTGAAGATGCCATAGCAATTCTCTCCAAAAAATCTAAAGTTCCATTAAAATTCTTCCCGAACGTGAAAATAAAAAACGATTGTACTCAGAACCAAAGAGAGGTCCTTTCAAAAACATATCGAGATCTGGAACATAGAAATTCTAATGGTGAGAATCTGAGGATTAAATTCAATTTTGGCCAACCAACACTCGTTCCTGCTTCTCAAAAAAGAAGTCGTGAAGAAGACGAATCGCCAAACAAGAATTTAACCAAGATCTCCAAATCACGTCAAGAATCATCAAAAAACTCTCACTGACTTTCTGGAACTGTCACGGTCATTCAAATATTTATAACTTCCTTGAAGAAAATAATGATTTTGATATTTCATCATTAAATTCACTTTGAATGTAATTTCTTACTCTATTGACCCTGATGAGAAATGTCCAGTATGTAACAGAAATGAAAATGAAACACTTTTTCATATAATTTTCGAATTTCCAATCTATACTGTCATAAAGCGACCTGATTATTGCCTACGGCATTTGGAAACGTTCATTGAAGCTTCAAAAAATATAACAATTGTTAATGCCAGATTGATTTCTGAATATATTTGGAATATACTTAGGTTAAGATCGTTCATTTTAAACGAATAGTTTCAATTATTTCTCTTTTCACCTCTAGGTGGTGTAACTCTAAGAGCTTTTTGTTTTTGTTTTTCTCTACATTTTGTTTTGTAATTAATATTCTTGTTACAATTATCAATATTATTGTTGTTATTATCAATATTACGACAAACCACGCTCATACACTCCATTGCTGTAAACTTGTTTGAGAAGCAATAAACATTATTATTATTATTATTATTATTATTATTATTATTATTATTATTATTATTATCATCTAGGTACTTATTATCTAAAACAGTATATGATTGGCGAACATACTGCCCACCAAAAATATATTGAAAAGGTTTGTATATATATTTTTTAAACATTATCTGCAAACGGCAGAGGGCAGAGTTTCACCAACGGTCTCTTCAATCTGCCATTTTTTGTAATTAGCGTAGCTACACGCGAAATCCCATCGGATCCTGGATGTAGCTCGATTATTTTGCCCATGTTCCATTTCAGCGGAGGTGTTCTTTCATCTTTTATGAGCACCATAGTGCCAATTTTTACGTCAGGAGAAGTGGGTTCTAACCATTTACTTCGTTGCTGCAACGTATGCAAATATTCAGACTTCCAACGTGCCCAAAAATCTTGTTGCATACGCTGTAGCAATTGCCAGCGATTCAGACGATTTAATTTTAAGTGGGTTAAATCCGCGTCGGGTAAGGTAGACAAGGGTTCCAGGGTCAAAAAGTGACCAGGGGTAAGAACTGCTGAATCATTGGGGTCTGTGCTTAGGGGACAGATGGGGCGAGAATTCAGTAGTGCTTCGATTTGTACCAAAATGGTATAAAACTCTTCGAAGGTGAGTATTTGATCACCAATAACGCGCTTCAAATGAGTTTTTACGGATTTGACCCCTGCCTCTGCTAAGGCATTGAAATGTGGACTGGAAGGGGGATTGAAAAACCATTCGATAGATTCAGCTTCGACGGCCTCTTTTAGTAACTTCATGATCTCTCTATGCGAACCTATAAAATTTGATCCACAATCTGAGCTGATCTTAGAACATTTACCCCTACGAGCAAGAAATCGACGAAGAGCAGCTAAAAAGGCATCACTCGATAAGTCAGAGACTAATTCAAGATGTATAGCTCTGGTGGCAAAGCATACGGAAACACAAATATATGACTTGGTACTTTTAGCCCCTCGAGTTTTTCCTAGAGTAGTGAGAAAAGGACCGGCATAATATAAAGCTACGCACGAAAAGGGTTTCATTTGTGAGACTCGTGATTTGGGCATATCACCCATAGGGGGTTGATATGTTTTGGGGTCGAGGCGCCAACATTTTGTACAAGAAGATATAACGCGTCGAATGGCTATTCTTGGCGACAAAATCCAAAATTGTTGCATCAACAAATATTGCAATGTTTGATTCCCTGGATGTGAGTATTTTTCATGAAAATACTCAATCAACAAGCGAGTGAAGCGATTATTACATGGAAGTAAAGCGGGGTGTTTCTGCTCAAAAGACAAATAAGTAGACTTAGAAATGCGTCCGCCTACTCTCAGAACATCATCGTTATCTAAAAAGCAATTCAATTTTTTAAACGATTTTGCACGAAAAAATTCTCAGGCAGTTCGAGGACATATCAGGAAATGTTTCGTCTGACGAAGTGAAGGAAATTGGAGACTATGGAGCCAGTGAAGAGGATGAAAATTCAGTTTCCCAAGAAGATGTCGTGGATGATTTCAATACTACAAATTACGAAGTTATTGCACTAAATGAAGCGAAGTCTACGAACGAGTTTGCGAGAGAGCGAAAAGAGTTCATGGACAAAAACAACTCATTTTTGGAAAATAAAGTTGAGAAGAGAAGGGAACTCGAAAGAAAAATGCGAAAGTATGAGAAGAAAATGAAGAATTGTCATAAGGTCATAAATATCATTGAAAAAGACATTATTGCTTCCACCAGAATGTAGGAAGCAATAAAAAATATTGATCTGAAACCAGTATAGTGTCAATATTGTTCAGTTCATAAATGACTTTTCACAGCAGTTTGTCTGCATGGTGCAACATCATTATTACATCACCATGTTGGAGAACAAACAGTTCTGCACGAGCTGCTATTTCAACATTGTTGCAGATTATGACAGAAATATTGCCAGTTTCCAGGAGTCCTTACACATCACGAAATATCCAGCAAGAGTATTCTGATTGATATTGTATTTTTTCTCACTGTCAAGACTTTAGTCTTCATGTTGATACTCTTTGGCACTGTCTATTGAATATATGAATCAATTAAAAAATAATATTTCGAACATGTTTGTTTTACTTCAAATATACGAGTATTTGAAAGGCTGAAGTACATGATAATAATTATTCAGAACTGCTTATTGAATAAGAATTCATTTCATTGATATGACATGAAAACATTTTTTGAACAAATATAGGAGTATTTGGAATCAGAAATACTGAAACCTATATAATTCAGATCATCTCGAAAAGTTTTATCCTCGGTAGGTATTATCCTATCAACTTATTACTCACTTCTCAAAATCATTACCAAATAAGTCATATATTATTCGATCAATTTGTATGCTCATGAAAATAACTCACATTTCTACCCAACATGAACAGTATCTATTGACTATCACATACACATCAAGAAAAAACTGAAAGAAACACAGAGCAAAACACTTTATCTTTATAAACTCCAGAAATATTTCAAAAAACTTTATATCTCTTGGCCGACCCAGCGCGTTGATATAATAATTATACTGGCTCAAACATTCTTGACCCAGACATGCGTAACATATGCGGGCAGATGTCTCACATGAAAACGTAATGAAAACGGTCAATTCATGGACTCTGTGAAAAAAGAACGAAGTATTGATTTTTGTTGGCTGTTGGAGTATTTCCATAACAGATGGCATTAGCTGTAACATTTCGCTAAATATTCACTCGATCTATGAAAGATATGTTATAGAAGTCTTTTCAATGGAATCATGATAGGGGCAGGTCCGTATCGGGCAAGAAGTAGGGCGCTGAAAAAAATTATTCAAGGTATTTAGAAGACAAAATGCCTCAAAAAATATAATGGAGAATTGATATTTATTCAAATTAAGATTAATCGATATGAATTATTGGTTATTATTATAGAGTATATACAGAAAATGATGTGAAAACAGTTTTGTACATGATGAAAGACACTACACCAAAAATATTTCAGTTATTGCATAATAGACAAAACCTTGTCAAGCAAAACGTGAATAGAGCATCTCTACAAACATAACAAAACTTTATTTCGTCCACTAAGCCTGCTGGATATTTCGTGATGTGTGAGGACTCCTGGAAACTGTCGATATTCCTGTCGTAATCTGCAACAATGTTGGAATAGCAGCTCGTGCAAAACTGTTTGTTCTCCAACATGGTGATGTAATAATAATGTTGCACCATGCAGACAAACTGCTGTGAAAAGTCATTCATGAACTGAACACTGTTAACACTATACTGGATTCTGATCACTTGTTCTTCATCTAATTCGATTTCATCGGAGTCGGAAAATGTTTCGTCCACATCCATTGTGAATTAGGAAAAGACATATCCGATGTATGAACGTAGGCGAATTTATATCCGTACTATATACAAAACTATGGAAGTAGGGATTGTTTATATGTAGGGATTGTATATATGTATAATTGAATGATTTAGTCAATTGATTTTAATTGACTTTCATCCATAACTATATGTACCGAGTAATCGAGAACAGGTGCAGTCATTAAATATTAATTATCAAAATATTCTCCAGTTGAAAACATGTGCAGAATGAGTCATCCATGAGTTATTCTCAATTGATACTGATCAAACTTAATTCATTGCTCCTTCAGACTAATTGATATTAGTTAACGTAATGATTCATCTGGTGTATGAATTAATGGATTCATCAGACTAATAATTTTCAATTGTGTGATAATTATGCGATTAATCATTCTGATTAACCAGAAATTAAGAACCATCACTTCTCAAATTCAAAGGTATATAACTTATCACAATGAGATCCTCCACTCAGTTTTCGAATTCTAGTTGTAAAACACATATTATTCTGAAATGGACTTGTCGAAATCAACTGTGAATTCGAGTGGGCAGAGCTACTATATATACATCAAGTGTTTCTACCGGTGACTCGTGAGTTAGATATAATCTGAAAGAACATCATGAGAATAAACATAAATCAATATTGTTGGGAGAGAAGAGATTGCCTTTGAATAAATCAAGAAGCAAGTACGTTTCTATAGGATTATCCTATGAATTTGGCTTCAGGCCCTGCATCCAGATATCTGGACTCAAGTGTTGTTAAGATTCAGAAGAATAACTATTATATTTTCTTGGGTTATGAATCCCTTTGCAAGTTGTGGACTCTAATGCCGCTCATCAAATATCAAATGGAAATGATGGGGAGACTGCAGTTCACGAATTACCTCACA
>OU896713.1:31603070-31703071 GCA_918026855.4 Phaedon cochleariae
ATTATATGATTGAAACATAGAGCTGATTCCCTGATTCGTCACTTGAATCTTGATATATCTCCAGCAACGGTGTTCCAAGGACTTTGTTTCGCCGTTCCCGAAAAGCGTAACTCCATAGCTATAGTACATGGATCTCTGCACCACCAAATGTTACTAACTTATTCATTGTTCTCGTAAAGGAGTTTGGGATGATGATACGTTACTTCCAATCCAAGTGCATACACTTCGTGATTTATTTCTTTCATTGTATCGAGCACCTTCAATGACCAGTCAATTAGATCCTTCTTCACTCCTAATTGGAGCATATTTATGACTTTATCAAATCTTAGCGATCTTAGAACCTACATTCTATGCTGGATAATGGGTGTGAAAATCCATAGTTTTAATCACCACTGTAAATTCTAATATTATTATTATAATTTGGTTCGACCTGTTTGAATTCAATGGCAAATCTTCCAAGATCCATTGTATCAACAATTTCTGTTGTTGATACCAGCAAACTATCAATTGCTTTCCTGTTTTTCACTAAGTCAGACCATTCCTTCTCCGAAAACACTAAAGTGGCACCTTTATCAATATCTGTTATCACAACACAAGGGACATAACCAAAATGTACTGATATATAGATCGACACATACTTTGAATAATTAGGGTTCAAAAAAAATCTACGTTCACCCAAAAATATATCTTCTTTGTCTTTGAATACAATCATTTCGTCTGATACTATATTTTTTTCTTCTCACGGTTTTATTTAAATAATCAGAAGAAGGTGTGGGGGGCTATTTTTTATTCTCTCAAGGTTGAATCAAACAATCACTTCAATAATACATATATTTTTCATTCAAAGATTTGAAAAAAATCATGATTTCTCAATTAATAACCATGAAATTTATTAATTATCAGGTATCGACTGGAAGGCATCATACTTTGACACTACCATTTTAGATAAAATCATTAGAGACATAAAAATTACCAAAACTAAGGTTATATATAATATTAAATACATTCTGTATGTTCCTTCTTGCATAGTACTTCCATTTTGTTTTGTTTCATTGAAATGAATAGTTCGCCATTGGCATTGATCTGCTTCAGAATGATCAAAAAATATTAATTTCAATTTATAGTTCAAATGAGTGGCGTTCGCTTCTGGAATTTTAATGCTGAAAACGGGTAATGCACCATAATTTTCCTTGGATGAGCTCAACATTTTCCACGATGATCTATTGCAATCCACTTTCGTATTTTTCATATCGAAACATATAGCAATATACTGTCTGTAGGTTAATCGAGGAGGTGGTATATTCATTATTCCAAATTTTTTGGGATTTTCTCTCCTCGTTTCTATAAAATAAAAATATGAATATTATTTCAATATACGTGTAGTAAGGACAAATCAGATGATTTGCCCCAAAATGTCACTGCGTTTGAAGAATTTTCTTATCAGAGAGCCTAAAAAAAAAATTCACTAGCTTGTCAGTGACAATTTGTATTGAAAAAATTTTTGGAGAAGGGAAATAAAGGTATATAGAAAAAATATCAAATTTTCACTTATCTTTGGACGTTTCGGGACCGGTTCTGCTCCCGTTTTCAACATAAGAAGAGATTATTTCAATAGCGAAGTCGTATAATGTCTTGAAGCTTTTCAGTTTTCAATGACAATTGGTGACGTTGGCAATCAAATGAGTTACAGGATGTTTCCATTAATTGATCTTGAATTTACCATTTTCATGTTCAGATTTTAGTAGTGAATACCATGTTCTGTCTATATCAACTGAACAAGAAGCAATGTTATTGTCTCCGTTCAGAAGAATGCAAGCAGATTCCTTGATTTTTCTCTTCTGGTTGTTATCTTCTTTTCCAATAATTTTAATATTATTCCACTCTGCCATATGTTGTCCGTCTTCAGTAAGGATATGTTCAGCTAGTTTCGATTTATCGATGTTTCTTTCCTTTATATTGTACTTATGTTCCTTCGTCCTTACTGAAAGAGGTCTCTTGGTTTCACCTGTATAAAACTTTCCACAAACACAAGGTATACTGTAAATACAATTTTTTGATGATTGTTTTTCATTTTTCGGCTTTGTTTGAGTTAGAATTGATCTCATTGTATTTTCAGTTTTGAACACAGTTTTCACTTGAAATTTATCACCAACACGTTTTATTTTTTCAGATATGCCGGGAATGTATGGTATTATATTTGTCGTTATTGATGGTTGATTTTGTTGTGGTTGACCCTGTTTGTTTTCAATTCGATGAATCGTCCTATCGACAAAATTCTTTGGATAAGAATTGAGTTGGAGAACATTTTTAATGTGGTGGACTCCGTTATTGAAAATTTGTTGGTCAGATGATATTGATTTGGCTCTATCATGGAGTGATTTGATTATTCCTTTCTTAATACTTTTCTGATGATTTGATTGAAAGTTCAAGTATCTGTTAGTATGGGTCTTTTTACGATAAACACTCGTTACAAAGATGTAATTTGATTTTTCAATAAGAACATCTAGAAACGGTAATTGATTATTAGATTCAATTTCCAAAGTGAACTTCATTGTAGGTTCGGCATTGTTCACATAATCCAGAAAATTATCTAGCTCCATAACATTGTGAGGCCAAATTATGAAAATATCATCTACGTATCGCCACCATGTTTTAGGTTGTTTTTGGTAATTTTTGATGATGTTGTCTTCAAAATTCTCCATAAATATATTGCTTAAAATTGGAGATAATGGCGATCCCATGGCCATTCCAAAGTTTTGTTGATAAAACTCATCACCCAATTGAAAATATGTTGTTTTTAGACACAATTCCAAAAATTCCATTATTCCTTCGATACTTAAATTAGTTCTTTCAGTGAGACTTTCATCGTCTTCTAATTTATGTTTCACTATTTGTAAAGTTTTATCTATTGGAACATTTGTGAATAAACTTACTACATCAAAACTAACAAGAGTATCATTTGTATCAAGAGTGATGTCATTAAGTTTTTCTAAGAAATGAGGAGTATTTCTGATGTAACTCTCACTTTTTCCTGAAATAGGATTGATGATATTCAAGAGAAATCTTGCTAAATTTTGACATGGAGATCCAATTGAACTCACGATTGGTCTCAATGAAACATTTGGTTTGTGTATTTTTGGAAGTCCGTAAAAATGAGGAGGTTTGCTGTGATATGGGGAGATATTCTTTCTTTCCGCAAGTGTCAATTGATTTTCGTGTTTCTCAATAGTGTTACGTATCTTTCTTTCGATATTTGCTGTAGGATCTTTATTCAATTTCGTGTAATTACCATCATTTACAAGTTGTTCAATTTTAGTATTATATTCAATTTTGTCCATGATGACTGTAGCATTTCCTTTATCAGCTGGAAGTATTTTGATTGTGTTATCGTGTTTTAGGTTATTAATTGACTGTTTTTCTATTCTAGTTATGTTTTGTGTGATTTTGTGTTCTTTTTCAATTATAATTTTATTTCTAATTCTATACTCATTAGAAAATTCATCAGGAAGTTTTTGCGCAGTTTGTTCGATTGTTGTAATAAATTCTAATCTTGGAAAATTATTTGGAGTTATTGAAAAATTCATTCCTTTTGATAATATTGATTTCTCAGTATCTGTTAATACTCTCGATGATAGATTCACAACAGTTTTGTTCAAGAAATTCTGTTGACGACTTCTGGATTGCAATTCTTTTCGTTGTTTTTCATTAATGAGATTATTGAATTTTCGTATGTGAATCTGTTTGTTCTTAGCATTCTCCTTTGTATAAGAATTATGAACACAAATGAAAATATGTGTTGAGTCATCCTCGTGTAAATCATTATATAAATTATGTTCTAATTGTGATATGATGTTCTTTATTCTTACCTTATTGTATTTGTGGAAACTTATTCTCTCTCTTACCAATGCCTTACTTGCTTTCAGAACTATCCATTCACATCGTCTACTATAAAATGGTGCTTTTAAATGTAACACAAATGATACTCTTGTTAGTTTTGATGTAGTAAGTTTATTCACAAATGTTCCAATAGATAAAACTTTACAAATAGTGAAACATAAATTAGAAGACGATGAAAGTCTCACTGAAAGAACTAATTTAAGTATCGAAGGAATAATGGAATTTTTGGAATTGTGTCTAAAAATAACATATTTTCAATTGGGTGATGAGTTTTATCAACAAAACTTTGGAATGGCCATGGGATCGCCATTAACTCCAATTTTAAGCCATATATTTATGGAGAATTTTGAAGACAACATCATCAAAAATTACCAAAAACAACCTAAAACATGGTGGCGATACGTAGATGATATTTTCATAATTTGGCCTCACAATGTTATGGAGCTAGATAATTTTCTGGATTATGTGAACAATGCCGAACCTACAATAAAGTTCACTTTGGAAATTGAATCTAATAATCAATTACCGTTTCTAGATGTTCTTATTGAAAAATCAAATAACATCTTTGTAACGAGTTTTTATCGTAAAAAGACCCATACTAACAGATACTTGAACTTTCAATCAAATCATCAGAAAAGTATCAAGAAAGGAATAATCAAATCACTCCATGATAGAGCCAAATCAATATCATCTGACCAACAAATTTTCAATAACGAAGTCCACCACATTAAAAATGTTCTCCAACTCAATTCTTATCCAAAGAATTTTGTCGATAGGACGATTCATCGAATTGAAAACAAACAGGGTCAACCACCACAAAATCAACCATCAATAACGACAAATATAATACCATACATTCCCGACATATCTGAAAAAATAAAACGTGTTGGTGATAAAGGACCCCGCACTTTTAGTACGTAAAATGGTTCTCGGTGAAATTTTCTGAATTTTCAGTATGTTGTAGAATTCGATGAACTGATTGAACCTGCAGAATCGTAAAGTTCTTCGATGAACAGATTCTGAGATACAGGGCGTTGAAGTTACAAATCGTTATTTTTCATTTAATTATTTTCTCGAAATTCAAAGATGCCAAGTACAATTTTCTTCGCTCATATCATTAACGAACCTCTATATTACTCAACATAATTCAGATGGTTCAGATGATGTAATTGTTTACAGAGTAAAACATATAAACATTTCAGTGATGTCTGAAAATTCGATGTAATAATGAAATATCGAAAAAATAATTTGGGCATGCAATATACTATTCTCATTCCATCATGAATCACAATTCATACATTCCATACAGAGTGATTTGAAAAATTGGTGACACCTAAGACCGATTTATTCATACACATCCTGTATATTCGAGTGAATTGTTAACCTCCCAAGATAGCTGATACCGTATGAACATGATTTCGTTGAGATATATAGGGTGATCATGAAGATTTTCGATGATGAAAATGACAAAAAATCGTGTTTTTTGAAATCACCCTGTTATTCATGATTAACTCGGTGAAATTCTCTAATTATTTTTTAATATATTCATCATTCGCTCCTTAACGCTGTCTTGAAAATGCAGTTTCCTATCATGACGGGTGTCATAGTTATTAATTCAGGAACTTACCATTTGCACACAAATAGTGAAACGAGAGAATGTGGAGACGAAATCAGGTTTAGAATTCATATACATTGTGAACATTAGAAATTCAATAACAATAGCAGATATATGAATTTAATAATATTAATATAATGTACAGATAGTTAGGCGAATTTCGTTGGTATACAAGCTCTGCCAAAATGAAAAACGATCAATACCTAGGAGATGGGAGAATGATTCGGTCTTTCACGCTTCCATTTCTAATAGGGAGAGTTGAATCCTGGAATCGACAGATTTTTTCACATTTGTTTTTCACTCAGAATCAGGCGTTTCCATCATTTTCATATTACCAACGAAATTCGCCTAACTATCTGTACATTATATTAATATTATTAAATCCATATATCTGCTATTGTTATTGCATTTTTAATGTTCACCCTGTATATGAATCCTCAACTTATTTTCGTCTCCACATTCTCACGTTTCACTATTTGTGAAAAATATCGGCCACTATGCGAATGTAAGTGAACAAGTCTCTCCAACTCTTCATGCAAATGGTAAGTTCCTGAATTAATAACTATGACACCCGTCATGATAGGGAACTGAATTTTCAAGACAGCGTTGAGGAGTGAATCATGAATATATTAAAGAATAATTAGGGAATTTCACCGAGTTAATCATGAATAACAGGGTGATTCAAAAAAACACGATTTTTTTTCATTTTCATCATCGAAAATCTTCATGATCACCCTATATATCTCAACGAAATCATGTTCATACGGTTTCATCTATCTTGGGAGGATAACAATTCACTCGAATATACAGGATGTGTATGAATAAATCGATCTTACGTGTCACCAATTTTTCAAATCACCCTGTATGAAATGTATGAATTGTGATTCATGATGGAATGAGAATAGTATATTGCATGCCTAAATTATTTTTTCGATATTTCATTATTACATCGAATTTTCAGACATCACTGAAATGTTTATGTTTCACTCTGTAAACAATTACATCATCTGAACCATCTGAATTATGTTGAGTAATATGGAGGTTCGTTAATGATATGAGCGAAGAAAATTGTACTTGGCATCTTTGAATTTCGAAAAAATAATTAAATGAGAAATACCGATTTATAACTTCAACGCCCTGTATCTCAGAATCTGTTCATCAAAGAACTTTACGATTCTGCAGGTTCAATCAGTTCATCGAATTCTACAACATACTGAAAATTCAGAAAATTTCACCGAGAACCATTTTACGTACTAAAAGTGCGGGGTCCTTTCAAGTGAAAACTGTGTTCAAAACTGAAAATACAATGAGATCAATTCTAACTCAAACAAAGCCGAAAACTGAAGAACAATCATCAAAAAATTGTATTTACAGTATACCTTGTGTTTGTGGAAAGTTTTATACAGGTGAAACCAGTAAGGACGAAGGAACATAAGTACAATATAAAGAAAAGAAACATCGATAAATCGAAACTAGCTGAACATATCCTTACTGAAGACGGACAACATATGGCAGAGTGGAATAATATTAAAATTATTGGAAAAGAAGATAACAACCAGAAGAGAAAAATCAAGGAATCTGCTTGCATTCTTCTGAACGGAGACAATAACATTGCTTCTTGTTCAGTTGATATAGACAGAACATGGTATTCACTACTAAAATCTGAACATGAAAATGGTAAACTCAAGATCAATTAATGAAAACATCCTGTAACTCATTTGATTGCCAACGTCACCAATTGTCATTGAAAACTGAAAAGCTTCAAGACATTATACGACTTCGCTATTGAAATAATCTCTTCTTATGTTGAAAACGGGAGCAGAACCGGTCCCGAAACGTCCAAAGATAAGTGAAAATTTGATATTTTTTCTATATACCTTTATTTCCCTTCTCCAAAAATTTTTTCAATACAAATTGTCACTGACAAGCTATTGAATTTTTCTTTCAGGCTCTCTGATAGGAAAATTCTTTAAACGCAGTGACATTTTGGGGCAAATCATCTGATTTGTCCTTACTACACGTATATTGAAATAATATTCATATTTTTATTTTAAAGAAACGAGGAGAGAAAATCCCAAAAAATTTGGAATAATGAATATAGCAATATATTGAGCTTCTTTGGGTACATTTGTATATATTATACCATTCACAATAGCTGTCAAAATTATGAAATTTGATTTCAATGAAGTCATATTTTTTTCAATGAAAGATATTTATCTTTACTCTGTAAGGTACTATTCGATACTGAGATTATTTTCATCATTGACAATCATTTAGCAGAATGTCAGACGAACCAAAGCCTCTTTCTTCTCTTTCAGTAGCATGCAAAAAATTAACCTCCTCAATAATTGGAATAGAATATCGTTCACATATCAATTGAGCTATTTTATCCCCTCTTTTGGAATTAACTTTTTCAGATGATGAATTATATAGCAGAATTTTAATTGACCCTGTATGATCATTATAGATAAGACTAAGAAATTCTAGGGAAATTTCGTGAATCGATTGTCAGCTGATGCAAGACAGACTGTTTCGACTTGCCATAAGTCTCATCAGTTGCACTGGCCAGCTGACAATCGATTCACGAAAGGTACCTCCATATATCGAACAAGTCGAAGCCCTGAGGGGGCAGAAGGGCGATCTAGCCTTCATAGCCATCTAGTGGCTTAAGTGCAAGATGCCACTAGATGGCTATGAAGGCTAGATCGCCCTTCTGCCCCCTCAGGGCTTCGACTTGTTCGATATATGGAGGTACCTTTCGTGAATCGATTGTCAGCTGGCCAGTGCAACTGATGAGACTTATGGCAAGTCGAAACAGTCTGTCTTGCATCAGCTGACAATCGATTCACGAAATTTCCCTAGAATTTCTTAGTCTTGAGATTCTAGGTTTATCACCATCTGTTAGTGGAACATTAAACCACTTTGAGAATTACAGGTGTTGCGATAGTCTACAGAATCTGACATGGATGTCTTTTCTGTAAGTATATAGACGTAGGGGTCTATATGCACGACTTAGTCGCAAGGTATGATTGATGAATCTACCTATACACCTTGCACTTAAGCCACTAGATGGCTATGAAGGCTAGATCGCCCTTCTGCCCCCTCAGGGCTTCGACATTATAGATAACGCCAGCAAGAATATCTATGCCAAATTTTAACGCTAATCCGGATCTGGGTGCAATCCGTCCGTAAGAAGGAAGTTGTATTTTTAAAAAAATGTCTACGAGAAATCGCTCTCTAGCATGAATAGTGAAATCTATAGGTGTTCTCAAGTCACAACCAGCAGATCCAAGAGTACCTCTTGTTGGTATATAAGCAGCTTGATTACTTTTCATCACTTTTAGAACCTTAAAATATAAATATAATAATTCAAAAGTGAAGAGACACCCACGCACAAGATTTTATCACCATTTTTTCGTCAACAGTATTCATTTTTCTCATTCAATATTAACGATTTCTATTAAAGAGAATATTTCATGTATTTTTCACCTGGAAAAATAATTCACTTATCTCAATCTAACTCCATCATAATTTTTATAAAGTTAATAATGATAATGAAACACTCACCCAAATATGTTTGCTTCTTCTCCTTCTTTGGTATATAAATTCACTGTGTTTTCAACCAACTGTGTACTTCTCGAACTGAATTTCACCTTATATAAATAGTTCTCCGTTGCATATACATTCACTTATTTTGAAAAAAATGTTTCCATTTCAATTTCCTGGTGCATGTTAACCTTTTATGTATAGCTGATGTAATAGATTCATTGATTTCCATTGCATAAGTCAATTATTTATTCATTTTTGATATACCTATACGTACTGGTACCGGAATGTTATATTTCATCAATAACATTGGGGAATTGGAACTTTCAAAGAATATAGGTACATAGGACTTCAGAGAATACCTAATTTTCCAACAAGAACGTACACAAAGCGAAACATTATATCATTTCCATATTCTGTCTTTTGGCGCCATCCAGAACGCTTTGCGGTCCGTTTTTTTGTGTTCAATGTGCGTTTTTCAACGTTTTGGGAATAGCATATACTTATTTTATGAAAAGGAATACTCTAGGAACACAAAAACGGCCATATAGACTAGCAAAACATATTAAATATTGAAAACAGTATCAGTAGCGACACCTCGCGGGATTAGGTTGAAGCGTGAACCATATGAATAGATTCTTCAAAAAGACCTCTGTGAAAGGTAGACACAGAAAACAGTTTCCACTCACGTCCGAATGAGGACCCCAGCGGTACGGTGAAATAAAAGGTAGGTTTGAAGAACGAAAATATTGAAAACAGTATCAGTAGTGACATCTCGCTTGATTAGGTACCCTAGGAACACAAAAAACGGCCATATTGACTAACAAAACATATTTGAAAACAGTATCAGTAGCGACACCTCGCGGGATTAGGTTGAAGCGTGAACCATATGAATAGATTCTTCAAAAAGACCTCTGTGAAAAGTAGACACAGAAAACAGTTACCACTCACGTCCGAATGAGGACCCCAGCGGTACGGTGAAAGGCAGGTTTGAAGAACGGAAAATATTGAAACCAGTATCAGTAGCGACACCTCGCTCAATTGGGTACTCTAGGAACACAGAAAACGGCCATATAGACTAGCAAAACATATTAAATAATGGAAACACAGAATAATCATCAGTTCTACAAACCTTGGAAAACAGTATCAGTAGCGACACCTCGCGGAATTAGGTTGAAGCGTAACACATACGAGTAGATTCTTCAAAAAGACCTCTTTGATAGGAAAAGGTAAGCATAGCAAACAGTTTCCACTCACATCCAAGTGAGGACACTAGCAGTACCGTGAAATCAAATCTATGTAGAACATAGAAATATTTACTGAAACTCATTCATAAGCCTAATATATTTATTTAAATTGCTCATATTGGCCCAATGAAGCAAAATGAACCCCCCCAAATATGCATATACCTATCCATATGTCGAATATCCATACTCATAGCCCTCCAAATAATATCTCTCGAAAACAGGGGGACAAGTTGAGTCGTACCCACACTTGCACGTTGATAAATTGGACCCCACCCATAGCCACTTGGTAACGTGTCGGCTTGCCAACCCAGAGATCCAAAGTTCAAATCGTATACGGTATGATTATCTTTTTTCAATAAAATAAAATTATTATTGAGTGAACTGAACGTTATTCGTCATAATGAATGTAATAGATTTTCATCAGGTGGGCCAATTGCCAAATTTTCGTAGAAACCCTCTTGTTTCACTACTAGAGTGCCAACTGCTGACCTTGAAGCATTCACTTCGCCTTGTAACAGTTATTTATACATAGAAGGTACTCTCCTAGATGATGAAAATGATCTATATCACTGTTTCTCATACCAGTAGGATATTTTCTGAACATGAGCTCATATAATCCAGGAGTACCCTTATATTTCAAAGTACCATTTATAATGAAATCAGGACCATTGAAATCTATTGTTGAATCACCAATAGCATATTTCTTTGTGAACGGATCAAAATAAACACCGAAAGTATCATCGAAAGCATTTTCATTATCCAGTATTTTATCGTCAATATATGCCCTAGGTAGTGGAGAATTGAATTGTTCTGAATATCTCTCATGTTGCGCCATTGAATTCAATCCAGGTGGTATTGTTTCTTCAAAGAAACTTTCCCCATATCCTGGTCTTACTAATGAGGGGTCGTGTAGAAATGTTTCTTCATCTTCCAAATCCATAGTTGGTGCCGTATGGTAATACTCTTCTTTAAATTCACGTTTCGGCTCATTTTTTACAAACGTTCCTTGATCAGATTTGCCAATGGTTGCGAGTAATTCTTCGAGAGGTTGCGTAATAGGCTGATAGGTTTTCACTAAATTAGATTGAGATTTCACAATATCGCCTTTCAAAGTTCTATATTTTTTTTCAAAGCCTTTCGTGTTTTCAATAGCTCCGCTACCGTGCGGTTATTCATCATGAATGAACATGATTCGAAAATGATTTCATTTATATATGAATGAACTCATCGAACCCTTTGCGGTATCTACCCGAGCTCAATGGAGAATCTTTATCGATAACAAGAAATCCGAAATTTTTGCCCCAGCAGAGTGCGCAAAGTTCTTTAAATTGTTGAAAGGACATATCAATATTCACATGGTCATCATGAATATGTTTCAAATTGGTCATGTCTTGTTGAAAGACAATAATCAAGTTCGAATTATCTCGGATAAATTGTTTGCAAACGGCAGAATAAGTTTGACACAAATAAAAACAGTCTGTGTTTCTATGTCGTCCAAAGCAAAAGTAACTTTTCATCAAATCTTGGTCACGGCTAGGAACATCGTCAAATATTATAATGGAATTATCTCGAATATTCTCTGATGCAATTATATCATCTTTGTCACTATATTCCATCCAGATATGAATATTTTGGCTGATGGAGTGATTTAGAATACAAATAAATATTTTCCAAACGGAGACCATTTGGATGTTCAATTAAGGATATCATTACATTCATTTTCTTCGATCCGCTGGATCCAACTAGTGAACCTCTTTTTGACTGGCCACCGAAGAAAATTCCGTGTTTCCTAAATTCACTCTCGTGAGCGATTTCATCATGATTTGTGATTGGTAGAGAGAATGTCTGCTTTTGAATCTTCATTATGCAGGCACATCCATGGAACTGACACTACCGAACTTGTTTCAGTTCTATATATCAAGGTGTGATGAACTCCGTTATCCTTTCAGGTTCCTTTATTATAAGTCAGAAGGATAAGGAATAAAACATCTCGAAGTCGATTGATTTCGTCTATTCGTCCGCAGTTAGATGTTAACAAGACCAGAGTCAAGACTCGAATTCATTCACACTGTGTCCTTAATCTGAATACCATGGTTAATTATCTATTCATAAACAACTTACCTAATTATTAATATCAAAACAATATATGCATCGAGAAGAGCTGTACGTAGCAGTTTCGTGGTGTTCCAAATTGATTGTTGAAAATATCAAAATTGTTATTGTTTCGAAACATCGATTGCTATACCAGTACACCTCCCCCGATGACGAAAAAAAATTGTAAACATTTTTTTTTCACTCAATAAACAATTTAATCCTATTTTTATGAATTTCAACTAACCTATTGTCTATCCTAACTACAACATTTGGTTCTTTATCTTCTACTACAACAAATGGACTTTTGAATATAGGATCATATTTATGAGTAGACGTGTTCCTAACTAAGACCTTATCACCTAGTTTAACATTAACAGAATTCATTTTTGTATCTAATTTTGTTTTTCGTTTCGTTTTTGATACCATCAAATTATTTCTTGCGTCATCCCAAGCTGTTTGCAAACGAAATTTCAACTGAATTGGGTAATCGTCGAAGTTATATACAGGGTCGCTTTGACTAGCAATGTTCGATGGTAATCGACTTGTTTTCCCAAAAACTAACTCGTATGGAGTATAACGAGTCTCAGTGTGAACTGTATTATTATAGGCAAAGCACCAATATGAAATCCACGGGCTCCAGGTATCTGGATGCTTTGCTGCATGTATACGCAAATGAGCACCTAGATGTTTATGCATGTTTTCTAAAGCTCCCATGGTTTCATGATGATATGCGGTTGAATTTAGCTGTTCGATTTTCGACAGTTTGCATGACTCTTTGAATGTAGACGCTAGAAATTCGGTACCTTTATCTGTCAAAACTTGTTCTGGAATTCCATATCGCAAAATAAAATTTTCCACGAAGGACTTCGCAACAGTTATTGACTCTTTATTCTCTAATGGATATCCTTCGAAAAATTTTGTTAACTCACATTGCAATGTCAAAATGTATCGATTATTTTCCTTGTCTTGTTCTAAGGGGCCCACCAAGTCAAGAAAAACTTTCTGAAACGCTGAATTTGCAGTTGTGGTAATTTTCATTGGTTGTTGATGCGGCCTTGAGTACTTATGTCTCTGACAGTCATCACAACGTTTAACGAAATTTTCGATATCTTTTCGAAGTCCAGACCAGAAATAAAGTTTCCTAATATTATTATACATCCGATTAATACCAGCATGACCTCCTGTTGGTAACATGTGGTAATCGTTCATAATCAATTGTTGAATTTTTTTTCCAATAATGTGGTGCTGAGCTTTTATTTCATTTATTTCCATACCGGTATTTTTCATTTCATTGGGAACTTTCAAAATATTATTTAATAACGATGCGCATCTATCATTTTTGATTAATAACAATTCTGGAATTCCATATATTTCGCAAATTTTCTTCAGGTCTCTCAACGATGCACGGAATGCAGTCGTTGATCGAGTTTCATCCTGATTCAGATAAATTATATTTGCCTTTTCATCATAAAGAATATTCCCTATTTTAATATACTCAGCAATCTTTTTTTCTTTCAAATTCAACTTTCGATAAAGGATACAATTGTACAAATTCTTTAGGTGGTTTCAAAAGTTCTACGACACCAGGTTGATCAAGCCTGTTATCAGTAGGAACATTGGAATTTCCCTGTGAATTATTGTTCAATTTTTGGTTTTGTGCTCTTGTCATAACATTCACCATATGACACGAATTTTTCGACATTTCTTTCAATTTTTATACGACTCAGTGCGTCGGCAGTAACATTATCTCTTCCTTTGACATAATTTATAGTAAAATCATATTATTCGAGCGTTAACCTAAATTTAGTAAGTCTGCTTGAAGGGTTGGTCATGCCGAAAAGATACAATAATGGTTTGTGGTCCGTGAGAATAGTGAACCTTTTACCGTATAAATATGGACGAAACTTTTTCACACTCCAACATATAGCAAGTAGTTCTTTTTCTATAACACAATAATTGACTTCAGCTTTATTCAGTGATCTGCTAGCGAAAGCAACAGGTTTGTCATCTGAATTTAATAAAACTGCACCGATCGCATAATTTGAAGCATCAGTTCTCAAAATAAATTCATTATCTTCTGAAAAATCAGGATATGCGAGAATTGGTGGTTGTACCAAGGCTTTCTTCAGTGTCTCAAATGCTATCTGACATTCTTCATCCCAATTGAAGATCACACCTTTCTTTGACAATCTATTCAATGGAGCTGCGATTTCAGCAAAATTTCTGATAAATTTCCTATAATAATTTGCAAATGCTACAAACCGTTTAGTTTCATTTGAATCTTTTGGGATCGGATATTCTTGCATGACACGTATTTTCTCAAAATCTGGAGATATTCCTTCAGATGAGATCACGTGACCCAGATATAATATCTGTTTTTTCAGAAATTCGCATTTGTAAGGATTCAATTTCAAATTTACTTGTCTCAAACGATGTAACACTTCAATTAAATTTTGATTATGACCTGTCAAATCATTACCAAAAACTATTAGATCGTCCAAATAAATGAAACATTTTTCGTAGTTCAACCCTGACATAGCAACAGTCATCGCACGGGAGAAAGCACTTGGACTCAGTTTCAACCCCATAGGTAATCTCGTCATTTGATACTGACCTCTATCAGTCGTGAAACTTGTGTATGGTCTAGATGATGGATTCAACTCAATTTGATAATAGCCTTGCGATAAGTCAACATGTGAGAAGTACATTGCACCCGAAAGTGAATCTAAAATTTCGTCTATACAAGGTAATGGAAATTCATCATATTCAATACGTTTGTTTAAGAGACGATAGTCGATAACTATCCTCCATTTCCTGTCACCATTACTGTCTGATTTCTTCGGTACCACTAATAATGGTGCTGACCATTCAGATCTCGTTTCCTCTATGATCCCATCTGACAACATTTTATCAATTTGTTTATTTATTTCTGCTTTCTGCGAATGCGGTAGACGGTACGGTTTCACATATACCGGAGTCGCATCTCTTCTCAAATGTATTGTCTATTTACAAACATTTGTTACCGTCAACGGGTCATTTACCAAACAAAACACATCTGCATATTTAGCACAAATTTTATGAATATAAATTTTTTCTTCATCATTGAGTCCTTCAACATTGATAGTATTAAGCAAAGTATCTATACGATCTACTGGAAATTGTGTATTTCCGAAAGTATGAACATCAAATTTTGAAATATTTTCAGTTTTAGGTTTGAAATTTTTCAACTTCACTGCCCTTTCAGTGACGTTCAAAATTCTGACTGGTATGATCTTATCAATAGGTCTCGCAATAATTTCAGCAGTATAAACTCCCTCGGAAATCTCTCCTGGCATAATAATACAATCATCTGAAGTTTGTACTTGATAATATTTAATAATTTCACATCTTAGTGGAATGGTTGTATAATTATCATACTTGGACTGAAGTGGAATTGAAAATTCATTATCGTCTGAGCAAAATGAAAATGTGAATAATTCATAATTCAATATTGCAGAGTATTTAGCAAAGAAATCTGATCTAATGACGCCGTTCATATCACTTCCAAAGTCATTCACCACATGAAATTCATGACCAACCTCACCATTAGGTAATTTTAATAAGATATTCGCTGAACCTAGCGTAAACACTGAACCAGCTATACCGTTTATTTTTATTCTATTCGTAGTGTCAACATACTGATTCTCATTAACACTTGATGCAAAAATTACACTCACAGAAGCGCCCCTATCTAATAAAGATGTCAAGTCATTCATTCCGTTTTTCAAGCATACGTAATTCAAAGCATTCATACATAACACTTCACAATCACCTTCATTCTTACTGTGAGTCACGAAAAAACTGATTGGTTTGTTGGGAAGGGTTGTTTATATCAGCATCCTGAGTATTCTCCATGAGAAATCCTCTTTGAGTTGTTGTTGAAGTTCGGTAGTTATTATTATTCAACCGTCCTCTTGAATTTCCTCTAAAATTTCCCCTTAACTGTCCCCGGATTTGACCTCTGTAATTATTGTTATTGAAATTTGAGGCATTACCCCTAGAATTATTGCAATTTGAGTTGTTGAATTGTTTAGGTCTAAAATTTGGTCTTCCACGCCAATTCTGTTGGTATCCTCGACTCATTGCATTATTATGGTGACTGAAATTTATTCTTATGCGCATGTGAAAAACTTGTGACGAGGATGATGCACCCCTCGAATTTTCCTCATCGGTTGCACCACTTATCGCATCTTTCAATTGATTATAATTTCTAGCCTTCATAACTGTACGCAGATCATGATTTCGCAAACCGTTCGCAAAAGCATTGATGGCAAGTTTTTCGTTCGTACCTTTGAGAACTCTCATCGCCTCGTCATCACCATCGGACTGTGCTAATGTCAACTGGACCAGTAACTGTTCGATTGATTTCCCAAACTCATCTACTGATTTATCTTTTTGTTTAGCACTGTGTAATTCAATTGATAAACTCGCAGCTGAATGTTTCGTTAATAAATGATTCTTCATGTCCCTAATCAAATCAGCATTTGATAGATATGTCGAATTCAATCTCATTTCAGCGCTTTGTGATAGTCTAGTTTTGAGAACATATTTTGTTAGAAATTGTTTTCCATCATTATCCAAAAGGCTATCGTATAATTCAATTGCATCGATTAACTGTTTCACTGATTCCTCACTATCGTTAGTTATTGATAATGAGCTTGATGCTGTTCTGAGATCGAATTTTTCACCCATATTCACAATATTATTAGTTACCTCCGTGCTATTACTAATATGAGATAATCTTGTCTCTAGTGTTTTTTTTATTTCACCTAATAATTTCTCGGATGCTTCCACATATGGTTCAACTTTCTGTATAATTTCTGAATTATTCGACCCCTTCTTGATATTCTTCAACTCAATAAAATCTGATTCTATCCTATTCACTTTCTCAAACTTATGATTCATAACTCTGAAATCAACACGTCTCTCTTGAGTATTTTTCACTAAATTCCTATTAAAAACTTGAAGTTCCTCAAATAAATATCTGAGTAAATCTACTAGGCTCATCGGTTATCATGAGAAAGAAAAGATAGTATGAAAACTTATTACTTATGACTAATTACATACGACTTTGATAGCTTCTTATCTCTTCAGTATCCAGTCTCTATATTGGTTGCTCCATGTAGGTAGTTATGAATCACAAGTCTTCATGTGATAACTCGCTGAACTTCTGAACAGGATCATTATACCAACTCCTATTAGATACACACAAAGTGCCAAAATGCAAAAAACAAATGCCACTATTCCTATGCTTTCGACGGCCGAGAATCCATTACTTTTACCATCAGCTGACACGCCATCACTGTTTCCTGCTTGGTTTACGATGACTTCTTCTTTGGATTGCGTAGATCCCATTTTAGATGATGTTACACTGCACTAATTTCACTTTCTCCAGCCTCTACATGCTAATATATCGTGCATAGTAGGAGGACTGGCAGGATCGCCATGTGATGGACTCCGTTATCCTCTCAGGTTCCTTCATTATAAGTCAAAAGGATAAGGAATAAAACATCTCAAAGTCGATTGATTTCGTCTATTCGTCCGCAGTTAGATGTTAACAAGACCAGAGTCAAGACTCGAATTCATTCCTAAATCTGAATACCATGTTTAATTATCTATTCATAAACAACTTACCTAATTATTAATATTAAAACAATATATGCATCGAGAAGAGCTGTACGTAGCAGTTTCGTGGTGTTCCAAATTAATTGTTTAAAATATCAAAATTGTTATTGTTTCGAAACATCGATTGCTATACCAGTACAAAGGAATTCATATAGCAAATCAGTTATTATTCAACAGACAGTGTTCTGAACATTATGAAATGAAACGAAGGAATAACTCAGTCAGTCGTTGTCGAAGCGTAAAACGGAAAGGTCGAGGACTCCTTAATACTCTAATTAATAAGCTTCCAATAGAACTTCATGTGCCAGGATATAATTATTGTGGACCTGGGACTAAACTTGAAAAAAGACTACTAAGAGGCGATAATGATGTTAACGAACTAGATGAGGCTTGCAAACAACACGATATAGCTTATTCGAATTTCAAAGACATACAACATGGAAATATTGCTGATAGGTGTCAGGCCGAAGTAGCTGCACAGCGTTTCAAGGCATCTGATGCTGGTGTGGGTGAGAAAATCGCAGCATTAGGGGTTACGGGAGCTATTAAATTGAAGAGCAAGATGGGTGTGGAGCTGAAACGGATGAAGAAGGTATCACGGAAGAAAAGAGGTGGTGATTTGAATCTATTGGCCAAGCGACCTACGAAAAAAACTGAAAAACAAAGAATCATTCCAGCGCCTGAAATTGAAGGATTTCTTCCATTCTCACTCCCACTTCTAGAAGCACTTGGAGCAGTAGGTGGAGGTGCCGCGGGTATCGCCAAAGCGGTTAATGATGCGAAAGCTGATCGGGAACGACTAGCTGAAGAACAGCGACATAATCGAGAAATGGAGAAGGCAGCTACTGGAAAAAGGCTATATCTGAGACCATATAAGGGCTATGGCATGTATTTGAAGCCAAACGCAAAAAACTCCCGATAAAGCTACCTCGCCGACCACTGACTAATATTGACTTCCGCAAATATGTGAAAATTCTCAAAATACCATACTTCAGGAAAATTTTCATGAGAGAATACCTTCCTGAAAAAATAAGAAAGAACGAGTCTGGAATCTTGAATCTAGATTCGAATGTAGGTGAAGGAACACATTGGACTGCTTATATTGAGCGCGATAATGAAATAGTTCATTTCAATAGTTATGGAGATTTATCTCCACTTTTAGAACTGATTCAATATTTTTCAAGCGACGGTGACAACAATGATATTATGTATAATTATGATTCAGTACAATCATTCAATTCATATCAATGTGGGCAACATTGTTTACTCTTTTTATATCACCAGAATTTGAAATTAAACTTTCAGTGAAACAATCTGTCTTTGACTTTTACTTCAAGTGGCTGTTCATCGATTCTTACTTACGATTTCAATCCTCCAATATATTTGATTGATGAGAACGAATATGAAATTGGGTTAGCTAATTTTGACAGTTTCAACTCAATACCAAATATTGATAATACGAATAATATCTTCGTTTGGGGTGAGAACGATAGATATAGATTTGAAATTCCTACTGGATCATATGAAATTGATGATCTAGCAAACGTTATTCAAAATGCTATGAATGATGAAGACAACCAAGCAGTTCTTCGAATTACACCTGATTTGAATACTTCCAAGGTGACTATAAAAACTAATCGTCGAATCAATTTTGGAGTGGACAACACAATTGGATCACTACTTGGATTCAGAAAACGAATGTTGAATGCGGATGAAAAAAGTGTTTCGGACCACCAGGTCAAGATTCTCAACGTCAATACTATCTGTGTAGATTGTAACTTGAGTAGAGGGGCTATGCCAGTTCTGGGGCAAGCCAATCAGAGACCAGCATTTGGTTGGAGGCCACGCCCACTAAAAACCAGCGCGAAATTCAAATTATTCATACGTCGTCACGTCGCCATCGTGAATAAATAAATTAAAAAAAGCTGTCACCGCTGAGGGAAATTGAACCAGGGACCTTTGCATTATGAGGCAGCGTATATACGCACTGTGGTATTCCGACCTCCGTGATATTCCAATTATTTTATTGCTATTCAAACGGGATATCCATAGCTGGCGCGCGCTTATCTTTGCAACGGATCCATCGAGGTAGAGTGAAGCGAGAGATGCATTCCAGAGATAAGAAACTTCGAGTCGAAAATAATATCCATCGCAGGCGCGCGCTTATCTTTGCAACGGATCTATCGAGGTAGAGTGAAGCGAGAGATGCATTCCAGAGATAAGAAACTTCGAGTCGAAAATAATATCCATCGCTGGCGCGCGCTTATCTCTACACGGGTGCAGCGACAGCAAATTTCGCAATCAACAGCATAACAGATAAGGTTGGAGGTTATCAAAACCACAAAAAACCCAACAACAAATTTCACAATCAACAGAATAACAGGAAACGTCGAAGGTTATCGAAACCACAAAAAACCTAACAATTTCACAATCAGCAGCATAACAGGAAACGTTGGAGGTTATCAAAACCACAAAAAACCCAACTAGTCGCATAAACAAAATACGCGATAAGAATGACGCAAGAAATTATCGATATCAGCAGTCGTTCCAGATGGGTTTTTCCAGAACATCCGCGTCTACTATCAGCAAGTCACGAGGTAACTCCGTCAGCATATGAAAGCGATGACGCTACACAACATCATTCACACTCGAGTCTGCAATCGTGAACGTTGTCTCTTGACCAGCTCCAGCCAAATCATCACTGTTCGTGTGTGTGTGTGTGTGTGCATTAATAGCAATAATAGTAAGTACCTCTTTTTTATCAAAGTGCGTATTTATATTCTCAATCCTATATTATCCGACTTTTTTTATTCCATTCTGAGTTTCTTAGTTTTATTTTAAGTTTCATTGCAAATTATTCATTCAGTGCCCATTCCTTTCTCGAATTTTATAATATCGGTCCCTTTCATTTTATTTTGAAAATAATACAACCTAGTGCTCATTCCGCATCAACCTTTTTCATTTCAAGTTTTTTTTTCGAGAGTCAATTCAATGAAAGTGTCAATGATCAATCGCAGATTGATTTTATTTCTAGTTTTATCGGAAATAATCCATCCTAGTATCAAGCTCATCATGACTTTGTTGGACTGCTGATGTTTTTTGTCCTTTGTCTTCCCACCAGATGGATCTTACTCAAATCAACGCAGCTTCTCTGATTGCTCCAAAACAACAGAAACCAAGCGTGAAGTTGGTGGATCTCCTGCTCGATCAACCCCAACCAATCAAGACAGCGAAAGTGGTCACCACAAAATTTGGTAAATCTGTTCTGATTGAGTTGGAGGACTCTGTTGTGTTTCTGCCCAGTCGTGTAACTGAGACCTATTCCCCCCACATTGGATATTTCGGTAGCGGGAAATATTCCTTGGTATTCAGAGGAAAGGTGGAGACTGGGAAGGCCAATCCAGCAGCTTCGTTTGAAATTTTGGAGAATTAAAGTAAGCTACATTTTTTTATTTGGGTAAAATATCATCAATATAACAATGGAGAGCATCAATAAAACCTTGACCAAAGTTGACGAAACACTTTTACTGATCAAGAACAATTATTCTAAACCATTGGCACTTTTGTATTGAAATCAATCCGCTCACACATACGGAAATGTATTTTAGCATTGAAAAGAAATACTTTTTCGATTGGTTTGAAGCGTAAAATTCAGACTAAGATCGGGGAACTCAAACGGATGAGATTTTTCATCAAAACGATGAATAGAGGACATGTTGGCTCCGGCCTGAAGCCCTATATTCGTTGGATTGATGTAAATTCAATCTTCGCGTCGAGAGTGCAGACCGGTCTTATTCTGAATTTGAGACATAAGGAGATTATCGACTTTTTGGATGATTCATTTAGATTAGTAAATAAGAGAATTTCAAAAATTTTGGGGCGCTTTTCAATGCTAAAAGTCAACTTTACATTTTCCGGTGACTTCATTAAGCAGTCAAATAATGGGGAATTGGTTGACCGCAAACATTTTTGTACTCCCAATGCCATCGTGGACGCAGGAACGGACCTAGCCGATTGGTTCAAAATCAATGTGCTAGATGTGATCCTTGATAAACTTAGCGAATTTGCCGAGAAGAATAGCGGGTGGGCCTTGAGCGAAATTATTCCTCTGGAGGTTGCCATAAATAAATATGAAATGGGAAATGGCTCATCATACATCAAATTACCAGAGCAGATTGAGAGAAAGCATGCTTGCATTAACGTTCAAAATGATGATGAGGCTTGTTTCTATTGGAGCATAGTTAGTTGTTTGCACCCTATTAAAGGAAGTTCGAAAAGAGTTAATAATTATCCTCACTATTCACAAGTTTTGAACATCAAAGGATTAGACATACCAATGAAGCTGCCCCAAATAACAAAATTTGAAAAAATGAATGATATTTCGGTGAATGTTTATGCGTTAGAGTTGACAGAAGTCAACGAACGATCATTTTACTCTGTAGTACCCACCAGACTTACTAAGCATAAATCCAATCGACACGTTAATTTGCTTTTAATTCAGGATAAATATTTCCCAAATTTGAATGACTATGAAGCTCCTCCTGACAACGATAATGCTGAAGAGAACGTCAATATAAAATATTACTATGTCTGGATTAAGGACCTTTCACGACTAGTATCAAGTCAACTCAGCAAGAATTATAGAGAGAAATTCATCTGCGATCGGTGCCTCAACTATTACCATTGTCAGGAGAAGCTTGATAGTCATGCTGCTCTATGTGAGAAAATTAATAATGAGAAAATTTCATTCCCCAAGTATGATTTCGTAGAATTTAAGAACCATGTGTATAAGCAGACATGTCCTTTCATCATTTATGCTGATTTCGAATCGCAGTTGGAGAAATGTAATTCCAAAATTCCAAAAACCACTTCAAATTATCAACATCATAAAGCATACAGTGCTGGGTACTATTTCAAATGTTCTTTCGATGACTCGCTGTCATTTTATCGTAGTCATAGGGGTGGAGATTGCATGGACTGGTTTGCCTGCGAAATGTCTAAAATTGCCAAATTTGTCGAATCCAAATTGAAAAATATCGTTCCAATGGTAGTCAAACCGGCTAGTACCAGTGGCGCAACCATCTGCCACATTTGCGAAGAGAAATTCGAGGCAAAAAACGTTATCGTACGTGACCACGACCATTTTACTGGCGCATTCAGAGGCTTCGCACACCAGGCTCCCTGTAATCTCAACTTTAGGAAACTGTTCGTTGTTCCCATTACGTTCCACAACCTCTCAGGATATGATTCGCATTTTATAATCAGAGACATTTCCAAGCGGGGATGTGTGAGCGTACTCCCGGTTAATCGCGAAAAATACATTTCCTTCACACAACATGATGATGAAACAAGCATAAAATTCCGATTCATCGACTCTTTCCGCTTTTTGGGAACCAGTCTCGATGCTTTAGTGTCAACGCTAAAAGTTAATGATTTGAAAATCCTGAAGAAGGAATTCAGCGACGTGAATGAGACGAAATTTGCATTGTTGACACGAAAAGGGGTATTCCCATATGATTATGTCGATAATGTGGAAAGATTGGATGAATCCGAGTTGCCAAGTATTCAGAATTTCTATAACAAATTGAACGATACAAATATTTCGGACGATGATTACGCGCACGCGCGAAAAGTTTGGGAATCTTTCGAGCTGAAATCGCTGGGAGAATATAGCGACCTATATATGCGGACCGATATTCTTCTTCTTGCCGACGTCATGGAAAATTTCCGTGCGTCATCCCTCAAGACCTATGGCCTCGATCCTGCTTGGTATTACACCATGCCCGGCTATACTTGGGACTGCATGCTCAAGTATACTGGGTGTAAGCTGCAAATCATCAAAGACATCGACATGGTGATGTTTGTGGAGCAGGCGATAAGAGGAGGAGTATCGGTTTGTTGCAATAGGTATAGCGAAGCAAACAATAAGTACCAGAAAAATTACGATCCAAAAAAGCCGTCAAAGTACCTTCTTTATCTCGATGTAAATAACCTTTATGGAAAAGCAATGAGTGAACCCCTACCTTATGGGGGCTTTACATGGGTAGAAAATGTTAACATTGATGTAACCCAAATTCCTGACAACAGTCCAGGAGGCTATATTCTCCAAGTTGATTTGGAGTATCCTGAGGGGTTGCATGACCTACACAAGGACCTACCATTTTGTCCCGAACACCGCACACCACCAAATTCAAAATTATCCAAACTAATGACCACGCTGTACGATAAAAAGTCATATACTTTACATTACAGAAATTTGAAGCAGGCATTAGAACACGGTCTGAAATTGACCAAGATTCATAAAGTATTAAAGTTCAAACAATCCACATGGCTAAAGCCCTACATCGAGTTGAATACTCGATTGAGGACTCTAGCCACAAACGATTTTGAAAAAGATTCAAGGAAATTAGCCAATAATGCGGTGTTTGGGAAGACGATGGAGAATATTCGTAATCATAGAACAGTAAAGTTAGTCAGAATGTATGAAGGCCGCTATGGCATTAAAAATTTAATTTCAAGTCCTCGGTTTCAACAGCGGACAGTTTTCGATACCAATTTGGTGGCAGTGGAGTTGAAAAAAGCAGAGCTGATTTTCAACAAGCCCCTATACATTGGTATGGCTATTCTTGATTTATCGAAAATCGTCATGTATGATTTCCACTACAATTTCATGCTACCAAAGCTTGGAGCTGACGTAAAACTCATGTATACCGATACGGACAGCTTCATCTACGAAATTGTATGTGACGATGTGTATAGTGAGGTGATTGATGCAAATATCGAGAGATTTGACACGTCTGACTATGCTCCAGACAATATTTATGGTATACCTCGAGTAAATAAAAAAGTTTTGGGCCTATTAAAGGATGAGGCAAACGGTAAGATTATTACGCATTTTGCTGGACTACGGTCCAAGATGTACAGTTATAAATTGGATATAACGGATGAGGATATTGAAAAAGAGAGAAAGCGATTGGAAAGAAAGGGATTCAGTAAAGAACGACTAGATAGGGAATTGGAAAATTTTGGTATAACTAAAAAATCCAAGGGTGTCAAGAAATGCGTCGTCAAAAATAAGTTGACTTTTGATGACTATGTGGATTGTCTGACGGCTTGGAAAGAAAAGACCGTAGCCCAGCAAACGATTCGTTCCTACGCTCACGATGTTTTTTCCATCGAACAAACAAAAATTGGCCTGAGTCCCAAAGATGATAAGCGGAAACTGATTCACGATTCATTTGACACACTTCCGTGGGGTCACTACAGTTTGATGGATTAATTTTCTCCTTAGTATTTTTGCATCAAAATTTTCAAACCAACGCTGTTGTATTGATGACTTAATTTCCCATGAAAAAAATGTAACTCCTTTTATTCATCCAATAATTTATGTTGTATATATGTATATTTTCAATTATTTTAGTATTATCTAATTATTCCTAATATTCATATTTTATTGTATAAACTTTTTTTTCATTTTTATTATTCCTTTTTACATTTATACTATTAAACACTTTTACAATTCAGAATATAGAAACAATTATTAGACTTTTCTGTGTATTCTTTTCCCACACCCTTGTCTGGATGATGTGTACGAAAAAGAGAGAGAGAAAAAAGAGAAGAAGAAGTGAGAGTAAGAGAGAGAGAGAAAGGGAGAGAGAGAGAGAGAGGGAAAGAGATGTAATAAGATGTGGGTTGAAAGTATGTATTTAAAAAACAGTTGTATCATGTCTTCTGACGAATACAGACGTGCACTAGAAGAATTTGGGTTGAAAGTTAGAAAGCTCAGTGCAGACATCCAATTGTATGAGCAGAAAGTTTGTTTGTTCAAAGATTTCGAGCAATTGAGTGTTTGGGACAAGGTGTTCACAGAACCGAGACGCACAGCTGCACCTACATCGAGAAGAATCCAACCAACACAGCTAGATGGCGATACTGAAAGCAAGCTTCATTCTATTGACAGCTCTGAGCAACAATGTCTTCTACACAAACATACCGTACAATACGAGGAATGCAGCCGTATGTTTTGATGTGAATCGTACACAACAGTGTGATTGAAAGCTGATGAGTAGAATGTATGCCAATGATAACAAACTACCTGTATATTCAATCGACATGCCTCGAGTCAATGGGACCACCATCGACTACAAATTGAAATTATCGTTTTCTGATGGCAGTGACGGTGAAACTGGGGACTGGCAGACATTTACATTGAAGAAATCCCCCGCAAAATTAGATGATGATCAAGATTCGGTCAATATCATTGCAATTTTGACACTTTGTTGTACACTAATATGTTCACTCATTTTAATCTCACATGTTATTTTCATTATACTGAGAAATAAGGGATGTGATGAATAAAAACTATGAAATTATTATAACGTTTTTTATTTTGGCAATAAATTACATAACCAATTATATAAAGTATCGACATTGTGGAGACTGCACTGGAACCTTCCTCCATGAAAATGATGTATGCAAGGTGGAATGGATTGTTGAAACGTTATTGGTTGCCACCAAGAATTGTCAAAATCTTCTAAATTCACAATGTGATTGGTCATCTCCAACTCTGCACATTTTCGCTGCAAGAACTGAATCTCTTGGTGTCCTCTAACGTAGATGATATTTGTTTGCTGCAGGTTATCTCGTAGTATTTGATCCAACTCATTTAAATCCACATAACCACTGGAATATTTTAAACCATGAACGTAACGCTCCACATGATTTGCCACCTTTTTATCTTCTCTGCTTAAACTCGAAAATTCTACAGATGGCTTGAATAGAAAATGACTCGTCTTTTCGCCAATGCGAATGGTCATTTCCTTTGGAATGAATTCGCCATCAACCATGAACCCTTGAATGTCAACCAGTGCGATCTCCATGACTCTTCGAAGCAAACTGACGTCTGACTGATGCAGCAACACCCACCTAGGCAATATTTCGAACAATTTCGCTGAGTGGGAGATGTTCCATGATTTGATCGTAAATGATGATGCAATAGGCTTTGGTGTCGGAAGGGAAGCCTGTAGTCGCTTCAATGTTCAACTTTATGTCAACTGTAGACGACTTTAGACCCAGATAGCGCCTCGAGCAATCGATAACAAACATTGGTCGGGATTTGAATTCGGCAAAGTTTACTAGAGAGCGCTTTTCTTGACAGTTATGGTAGCTCTTGTTGAACTCTGTATAGTTGAAGTGAGCGTCAGCATATTGGTCTCGGGAAAAGTCCAATAGCATTCGTTCTTGCGGATGATAGTCGCTATTCAGAGCCAATCGTATGGATTTGATGTTGGCATTATCGAACAAGGTGACGTCTTCATGCAAATTATCGGCTTTTTTCGTTTGGAAAAATACTATAACATATCTTGGACTGTCCAATGCAGAACATGTCTTGACGGACCAGATTTCAATGGTAGATCCTTGTGTGAGTGCTGGTAGCTCGTGCAATTCCCATCGGCGAAACGGTTTCATCATAGACTCATCTGCTTTGATACGTGCCAACAACTGTAACTTCATGTCATCGTTGGGTGTGAGATGTGGCACTTTCAAATTGATGCTTTCTATCGTTATTTTAGCAATACTCTGATTCTGAGGAGATCCTTGCAAAGCAGTATTCGCTCTCTCGACAACCTTCACACTATTGGCATCATTGCGAGCTCTCACTAAACGGATTGACTGCTTGCCCCACGTTGCCACTTGATGATCATTGAAGATGGAAAACAAATATTTCAGTGGAATGTTCATGCTAAACGTACCATCGGTGTTGAGGATCGGAGCATTGGGATAGTTCCAGCCTGCTATGGCTAGATGACGTGAGTCTTCAGGCGTTTAACATAAGTATCCTCGCACAGTACTCGTTATTCCAGGATATCTGACAGTGTCCAATTCTTTATTACACAATTCATAGGTGCAGGAATCAAAGAGATAGGCTCCAGCATTGTGGGTTAATGTACCAGTACCACCGCCGGTCACCTTCAATTTACCCTTGATGGTAATGATGCCTTCAAACATGGCCAACCACGAATCTGCTTGATTAACCGTTATATCGATGACATCATTGTTCTCGAATGATTTCACATATGGATAATAGGTACGCCATTCCACTTTAGTGATGCTTTCGTCGAGTCTGGGTTTGCGGAAAACGTCGAACACGGGTGCTAACAACATTGTAGTCTTTGAGTGATTTCAGAAACAGGGCACTGGATAATGTAAATGTTTTTCTGTTGCGGCTGCTGCTGCTCTTCGAAGACACGACTGCTTTGGTGTACGGTGTCGAGAGAACTGGTGCTGATGATGTTGCTGATGATGGTATATTATCTGATTTATAGGAGTAATCAAACACTAGTACCATCTTGCGAGTTTCTTCAATTCCAATCTTATGATGATTTCTTCACTTCTAAAATTCACCTGCCTGAAATCTTGGTCTAGAATCTGGAGTGTGATGTTAGGCAATTCCCGCCTGCTGACGATAGGTAGGTAGATTAGATTTCTGGGAGTCTCGTCTATGGCGTAACCAGGATCGACTGCAACCGCAAACTCGTAGATCGTATGTGATGGTCTGTCGTTGTAGAGAGCTCCGGCAGTAACGTTGCTATCAATGTGAATGGTTCTCACTTTGGTTATGCTGACCGGCAAATCGGAAGTGTGGACTTGTTGTGCGTTCAACAATTTATTTGAAAATCCCAAGACTTGAGCTATGCTATCCTTCAGGCGAAAATCAATGGCAAACTGTTTGCTCGAAATCTCACACTTTAGTGTATTATTGTTGGGCTTCAACAAGAATATATCATCAACGTCCTTTGCACTTGAGATGCCCAATTCTTTGCGTATGAATGTCTCAATGTCCACGATGTCGTATGAACCTTCGGGAATATCGATGATCTTTCCCGCCTTGGTCTTATCTTGCAGATAAAACTTTGATCCTTTGTCGATATTTGGTATACTGTTGTATGAATGGAATCCCAATAATGCTAGTCCGTAATCAGAGTCTGGATCGAGTTGAAGTGGTGTCAAAAAGTCTATGGAGAGCGTAGATGTACGACCTTTCAACGTCACTATCAGAGACATGACTGATGCACAATGACCGAGTTACTTGGTCTCATTAAAAAGGAATTGTAAACATAGACGTCCACAATTACTTTGATTGAAATTTTGGTATTGATTGTTATTGTACAAGATTTTCGTGCTGGCACCCAAATATTGCGCCAATTCTCTGGGCGGTTTCAGATTGCCATAACTATCGAAATATAAGGCTTTTTTATCATTTTTTATGCATGCCACCCAATGAGTGCCCGCATGATTGGAGGTATCCAAATTCAATACAGCACACTCGCGATGCCATGGACCGGTGGAAGGTAGAGTGTCCCGCATAAAAACACCTCGAGAATATGGTATTTTCAGCTGTTTGGCATACTTTATCACATCTTTATCGTACTTTGATTCATTGGGTAGCTTGTCTAGAAGTTTTTTGAATTTTTTGATTGTTTCTTCAAGTACAGTCCGAATCCTCTCGATGTTTTGCGTAGAAATAGGCCGGAACCCTGCTTGCCGATAGCCTTCATTGCTTTATTATGTCTTTGATCTTCTTCGAGCTTTTTCTTTGCATTTTTCGCATCAATGACCGTCTTTGCGACTGCTCCGGCTCCTCCAGCTAGAGATCCTAGGGTTCCCAAGGCGGCAAAGATTGGTATCAATGGTAGTATACCGCCACTGTGTGGAAGAGGTATGATTCTTGGTACTCTGATTCTTTTTTTAACGCCAGCCCTCTTGACTGCCATTCTGGCTGCATGGAGTGCTTTCAATGCAGATTTATTCAGACCACTTCCTGATGTTGTACTACCACCATCTGACTTTGATAGTACATTTTTTATGAATTTGATAATGTTGGATAGGGATTGCTGTGATACAAGACCCATGCCAAGTTTTCGTTTGACCTTCATTCCGGTGGTGACAAGCCAAGCAGCAGCCTTCTCTTTGAATTTAGCGTTCTTCGACTTGACTCTCTCCCACGCTCTATTTTCCAATATCCAATCAGCTTTGTGTGTTCTCGACACGCGTCGTCCAACGGATTGATACCGGTGTCTCCTCTTGCAAGTCTTTTATCGAGTTTGGTACCTGGACCACAAAATCTGTAGCCTGGAATGTGTAATTCGATGGGAAGTTTATCGATCAGAGAATTAAGCACACCCTCTCCGTGGTAGAGCAACATGAAGACTGATGTGTAGGACGTTCGACAACTCTGCATATACCTAATGAAATGAAAAATATATCATCACATGATGAAGATCATTCAACAAGAACGGATGTTACCCATTGTGGATTTGGATGAAATTTTGTCAACCAAACCACCAGTAAATAGTAAACATGGGAAACTGCTTCCCCATTCGTTCAGAGCAATCTTCTGCGGACCAAGCGGATGTGGAAAGACCAATGCGATGCTTTCCCTGCTGTTCAATCCAAATGGCGCGAAATTCAAGAACGTTTACGTGTATTCAAAGTCGTTGTACCAACCGAAATATCAATTGCTGCAACAAGTGTTGGATTCAGTGAAAGGTGTTGGGTATTTTCCCTTTAAAGAAAATGATGATGTCATCAGTCCGTCAGAAGCGAAAAATAATTCGATATTCATTTTTGATGATGTATCATGCGACAAGCAGCAAAAAATTCGAGAATATTTTTCAATGTGTAGACACAAGGATATTGACGTAGCATACCTATGCCAGACTTTTTCTAAGATACCGAAGCAGCTGGTGCGAGACAACAGTAACCTGTTGGTGTTATTTCTACAAGATGAAATGAATTTGAAGCATGTGTTCGACGAGCATGTCTGACCAGACATGTCATTCGATCAATTTAAAGCATTGTGCTCAGAGTGTTGGAATTCCAACCAATATGGTGCGATGGTGATTGCAAAAACTTTCGATATGAATGCTGGCAGATATAGAAATGGTTTCGATGAGTTCATAAGACTGTGATCTCTGGACCATTCATCAAGATGACGTCAACCAAGATGCATGATGAAGTTGCTGATGCGCTGCGCAAGAAAAAAATCAACGAACTATCGAAATCAATCAGAAGAAAATATTTAGCACTAAAATTGGGCAAGTCTGAGGATGATGATGCGTTACAGAAAATATTCCAACCACTGACATCACCTTTGAAACAAATTGCTACCACGTCCAAGGTAATGAAAGAAAAACTCGATGGAACACTTTCAAACATCAAGCGAAGCCGAGCAAAATCGTTGGGGTTGAAGAAGGAGAAGGAGGAGGAAGAGGATGGGGAGGTGGAGAGGGAGCAATCGGATTTGAATCAGACTAATTTCATACCTATGATGGATGTGGCTGATAATGCTGGGCATACTGAAGATGATGATGAGGATGGTTATGACGATGCTGATGATGAACTTTTTGTAGATAGTGAAAATATCTCACCGGCTGCAATACATGATTACGTTGATCAGTATCCTGCGATGGCTCAAAAATATCTGACTGAATACTGGACAAATGATGGAAATATCGATACGGTTTATGGTCCCAAATATGATCCAGTAACATCGAAATGGTCCCTCAACGGAAAAGAAATGAATTTCCATCGAAGAACTGGAGATATACTTCTTGATGGCTTTCGGTTCCGTGGCACCCCAGGCCTCTATCAATTACTCTTCTATGATGATCCATCCTTTGCCAAAGATGATACGAACCCATACAAGCAAATACTCTTGCTCACCAAAGCTCATCTGAATTCTGCAGGACGTATGAAGTCCTCCTCTAGAATCAAATACGTAGAAATTATTCGTCCAATGTTCAGATCCAATTCCAGTGGTCGTGGTTTGAAGTTGACATACAACATGAAAAATATTCTAGAACTTGTCGATAAGATTGACAACACTGTGAAGAGTTTGCACGATTTGAAGGCTGAGCACCAACACAGCCGTGATAAAGAACGCCAGCTTGCTAATGTCATTGATCAAATAAAAAAAGATCTGGCCAAGATTGCCATCACTCCAAAATCTACGACAGCACCACCGTCACCAAAAAGGAAGCCTCCTGTGTGAAACCCATCATATAAACTCCTAATCCAACGAAGTCAATATGTCACATTCTAAAGAAAAAATCCAACTCGTCAATGAATTACATAGACCTGCTAGGAAAAAATTTCCCAGGCGTCGCATTATCATCAAAGGTTTGGATGACTTATGGCAAATGGATCTAGCCGAAATGCGACCTTATGCCTCTGTTAATGAGGATCACAAGCTGATAATGGTCGTGATTGATTGTTTTTCCAAGTACCTATGGACTAGACCACTAAAATAAAAAACTGGTGCTGAAATCGCTCGTGCATTTGCTGATATTCTATCGCATGCCAACAACAGAATTCCCAAGAATTTGCAAACCGATCAAGGTACCGAATTCTACAACGAAAAGTTTCAAAGTCTGATGAAAAAGTTCTCCATCAACCATTATCATACGTATACCATAATGAAGGCAGCCATTGCTGAACGTGTTATACGGACATTGAAGGAAAAACTATACAAGTACTTTAGTTTGAATGGCTCATACC
The DNA here is from genome assembly GCA_918026855.4 of Phaedon cochleariae. Lineage (NCBI taxonomy): Eukaryota > Metazoa > Arthropoda > Insecta > Coleoptera > Chrysomelidae > Phaedon > Phaedon cochleariae. The sequence continues at coordinate 31,635,693 of OU896713.1, forward strand.
GTTGGATAGATGTCCTGCCTGAAATCACGAAGAATTATAATAACACGAAACATACGACAATAAGATGCAAGCCCAGTGACATCACCAAAGCCAACGAACAAGACATTCTCAAATCCGTCTACAATCACGAAAAAATTGCTGGAACCAGAAAATTCGACGTTGGTGACATTGTGAGAATAAGCAAAGCCAAACATGTTTTCGAAAAGAATTATACACCAAATTGGACTACTGAACTATTTAAAATCGTAAAAGTTCGTATTACGAAGCCTACTACATATCTCTTGGAAGATTTGCATGGTACTCCGATCAAAGGTGCTTTTTATCCTGAAGAATTGCATAAAACTATAAATCCTGACATCTATCTAGTGGAAAAAGTTTTAAGGAAGAGGGGTAAAAAGGTGTTTGTCAAATGGCTAGGATTCGATGATACACACAACAGCTGGATTGATTCCACCAACAAGTTATAATGTAATCATATGGAAAACTAGCACAAATTCAATGGATGTGAGGGGCCTTTCACGTCGATCGCTGACAAATAACAACCATTATCGGATGTTGTGACGTGTTGGCAGTGGTGGTATAAATAATGAGGACTGAAACTTTCAACACATCAGTTCGAGAACAATGAGTGAAGACTCTGGTTATTCATCTAGTGAAGTGCTTTCCGAAAACGGTAGTACTAGTTCATTGGCAATGATGGGTTATTATGGTGACGTTGATACATATTTGGACATGATTGAGCAAGCAGCGAAAGCCGAATCGTACCTCCTGCTGACTTCATCGTTCCAGTTGTCCACCTACATGATTCAGTGCGGACTTAATCCAGCTAGACAGTTTAGTCCGAGCATCATCCTGAAGAAACCCTTTCATCCAGCGAAAATTTCGTTCTCCACATATGAATGGGTCACCTTCATCGATTCGCTGTATAAGGTACAACAAGATTTTTTTGAAGCACCCCTGCCATGTTTCATTGATGAATATGATCCTGCCGTTACCACCTGCGGAGACTATATCACCATAACCAAATTCGTTTGCGATGGTGTCAAAATGTTGTTACTCACCAAATACCACATTACATTCGAATTGGTGGAAGAGGATGTTGCAGACATTTTGAGGGCTGAAACGTGTGTTGTTTCACATCGAGTTGCGCTAATAAACAAATTGGACTTTTCCATGTATTATCAGAACATTTTGAATACTATAGCCGATTGGATTAGAAATAGCCTGACTGATTTGGGTGCGGAAGAGCTTATACCTGGATTTTGTGATGTTTGTGATAGCATGTCTAGTAACGCTCTCAGAGAATATCTATATTATTGTAAAAATGAGGTTATGTCTGATTTGAATAAAATGTTGTGAAAAATGTGACTAGTTTTTTTTCATTTCATCAGTCTACAACTTGACGCGAGACTAGTAGCATCTGAAATATTTTAGCTCTGCTCGAAAAATCATGAAGTCTGAAATAGCTGTGCTATTGGAGTTTATAAAATCTCCCGCTTTGACTTTGACGAAATTCACTGAACAAGAATTGCAGTACATTCCAGTAGAATGTCTCATTGAATATGCAGATCCTTATGGGCTATTAAGGGTGTGGCACAAACTTCCTCAAGAATATCGCAGCAACTTCAACCTACAAATCAAACTGCCATGCTTCGTTCATTATAATCGTCCCGATTGGACCACACACTGGGATGGACCGCCATCTTCTCAAGAGGCATGTCATTTTTGTAGAAAAGGATTACTTAAATAAATAGATTATTTATCTTCGTTTTCGTATTCTTTTACCCCCATGGGCTTCCCTGTATATATTTTTTTTCAATCTTCATCAACTCGAACACCCTGTATATATTTCTTTCAACTCAAACACTTCTTCCATGCTAAAACATGGGACCGCGAACCGTGGGACACTCTGTATATATTTTTTTTCAATCTTCAATCAACTCAAACGCGCTGTATATGAAAATTCAATCTTATTATTGAATATCACTGGTCAACCTTTCAGCGACACTACAATTGAAGACTATCAGTTTCATACATATCAGCCTTACATCGCTGAAAACCTCAATTATAACGATGAAATAAGAGTGCCAATTGCTGACCTTGAAGCATTCACTTTGCCTTGTAACATTTATTTATACATAGAAGGTACTCTCCTAGATGATAAAAATGCCGTTCCAACCAAACTGAAATTCATTAATAATGCAATAGCATTCCTTTTCCGAGAACTTCGATATGAACTGAACGGTATTGTGATTGATTCAGTGAGGAATTTGGGATTGACATCAACATTGACAAACTATTCATCACCAAATGAAAACGAAAGCGTCTCTATGCAAAATGCTGGGTGGTTCCCAAAAATATCGAACCAAGAAAAAATTTTAATTGGTACTAACGGTCAATTCAACGTGTGTGTTCCTTTAAAAATGTTTGCTGGTTTTTTTGAAGACTAGGAGAATGATAGTTAATATGAGGCAAAAATTAGTCTTAATAAGATCTAGTAATGATTCAGATGCAGTAACTGGCATATATGATCCAGAAAAACCCAAAGTGGAGAGTAGGAGTCGGGGGAGGATGGCTCACCCCCTCCACTCCACTTTTCTCCAGACCACGTGACTCGGCAAGCCAATCAGAGACCAGCAATTGGTTGGAGGCCACGCCCACTAAAAACCAGCGCGAAATTCAAATTATTCATACGTCGTCACGTCGCCATCGTGAATGAATAAATTGAAAGAAGCTGTCACCGCTGGAAAATTGAACCGGGGACCTTTGCATTATGAGGCAGCTTATATACGCACTGTGGTATTCCGACCTCCGTGATATTTCAATTATTTTAATGCTTTTCAAACGGGATATCCATCACTGGCGCGCGCTTATCTTCGCAACGGATCTATCGAGGTAGAGTGAAGCGAGAGATGCATTCCAGAGATGAGAAACTTCGAGTCAAAAATAATATCCATCGCTGGCGCGCGCTTATCTTTGCAACGGATCTATCGAGGTAGAGTGAAGCGAGAGATACATTCCAGAGATGAGAAACTTCGAGTCGAAAATAATATCCATCGCTGGCGCGCGCTCATCTCTGGAACGGATCTATCGAGGTAAAACGAAGCGAGAGATGCATTTCAGAGATAAGAATTTTCGAGTTGAAAATAATATCCATCGCTGGCGCGCGCTAATCTTTGCAACGGATCTGTAGAGGTAGAGCAAAGCGAGAGATGCGTTCTAGAGATAAGACACACAAGTATTACATCGAAATAAATTTATGGTGAAATATTTCCATGTTGGTTTTATCGACAATATACACACAACACCAAATGAAGATTATGCTGATAAGAGTCGTGTGCAGCGATAACCGTCACATTGTTGCTAGACGTTGGAAATTATTATTAATGGAGTCGATAAGGTGTTGTCAGATTTTCAAAAAATATTTGATGTCGCGTAATACATGACATATGACGTATGACAGATGGTGTTTGCAATATGATGTATGTGGGGAGTGGGAGGATACGAAAACAACTATATATTATAATGAATTATTCCATTTAAGTAATCCTTTTCTACAAAAATGACATGCCTCTTGAGAAGATAGCGGTCCGTCCCAGTGTGTGGTCCAATCGGGATGATTATAATGAACGAAGCATGGCAGTTTGATTTGTAGGTTGAAGTTGCTGCGATATTCTTGAGGAAGTTTTTGCCACACCCTTAATAGCCCATAAGGATCTGCATATTCAATGAGACATTCTACTGTAATGTATATGTGGTCGTGTGACAGAAGTTAATAGCTGTGTGGCGGAAGTAAAATGGCGGTGTGAATGGCGTTGTGGCGATGTGAATGGCAGTGTGACGGTGTGAATGGCAATGTGGCGGTGTGAATGGCGGTGTGACGGTGTGAATGGCGGTGTGAATGGCGGTGTGGCGGTGCGAGGAATAACGAGAAAATAACACCCATTCACCATCAAACTTAGAAAATATCTGAAAACTCTTTATCAAGACTCATTTAACAACTCCACTGAAGGAAGACCCCACGGAATATGTCGAACAAATCTTAACTAGAACTCGAAATGTAAGAGGGCACTAGAGGTTCAGGGCGTTAGGCATTAGAGATTATACAGAAAAATTAACATGGCAGCCTTCAGACAAAGACAATATATAGCTGTCAAATACTCTACAAGAAAGATTCTTCATCCTTATGCAAATTCCGAAAATTCTCTAGATATCATCATATTCAGAGGTAGCAATGAAAATGATATCATAGGTATCTGGAAAGCTCCAAATATACTAGACTAATAATGCTGAACATTCTGCATCAAACAACTAGAAAAGAACACCCTTTCACCGTCCACCTTGGAATATATCGAACAACTATTTACACCTAAAACTCATATTACAGCTCAGTGTTTCACCATAGGAGGTATTCTGGTTGGTTCATGAAATATGTCGAATAACTCTCTACCAGAACTGGTGATCTAAGAGTCAGAGGAACTAGGGGATAGCGTTCAGTGCGATGGGATGTTATCCGCAGGAAGCGGAATAGGTATCATTTTTCGGGTGATCTAATATAAAAGCATACCCGATCAGACCTAACATAATAGTGTTATATAGAAATCTTATATATCGTGGGCTGACGCGCGCTTATCTTTGGAACGAATCTATCGAGGTAAAGCGAAGCGAGAGATGCATTCCAGAGATAAGAAACTTCGAGTTGAAATTAATATCCATCGCTGGCGCGCGCTCATCTTTGCAACGGATCTGTAGAGGTAGAGCAAAGCGAGAGATGCGTTCTAGAGATAAGACACACACGTATTACATCGAAATAAATTTATGGTGAAATATTTCCATGTTGGTTTCATCGACAATATACATACAACACCAAATGAAGCTTATGCTGATAAAAGTCGTGTGCAGCAATAACCGTCACATTGTTGCCAGACGTTGGAAATTATTATTTATGAAGTCGATATGGTGTTGTCAGATTTTCAAAAAATATTTGATGTCGCGTAATACATGACATATGAAGTATGACAGATGGTGTTCGCAATATGATGTATGTGGGGAGTGGAAGGATACGAAAACAACTATATATTATAATGAATTATTTTATTTAAGTAATCCTTCTCTACAAAAATGACATGCCTCTTGAGAAGATGGCGGTCCGTTTCAGTGTGTGGTCCAATCGGGATGATTATAATGAACGAAGCATGGCAGTTTGATTTGTAGGTTGAAGTTGCTGCGATATTCTTGAGGAAGTTTGTGCCACACCCTTAATAGCCCATAAGGATCTGCATATTCAATGAGACATTCTACTGGAATGTATATGTGGTCGTGTGACAGAAGTTAATGACTGTGTGGCAGGGGTAAAATTGCGGTGTGAATGGCGTTGTGGCGACGTGAATAGCAGTGTGGCGGTGTGAATGGCAGTGTGGCGGTGTGAATGGCGGTGTGACGGTGTGAATGACGGTGTGAATGGCGGTGTGGTGGTGTGAATGGCGGTGTGACGGTGTGAATGACGGTGTGGCGGTGCGAGGAATAACGAGGAAATAACACCCATTCACCTTCAAACTTAGAAAATATCTAAAAACTCTTTATCAAGACACATTTAACAACTTCACTGAAGGGAGAACCCACGGAATATGTCGAACAAATCTCAACTAGAACTCGAAATTTAAGAGGGCACTAGAGGTTCAGGGCGTTAGGCATTCGAGATTATACAAAAAAATTAACATGGCAGCCTTCAGACAAAGACAATATATAGCTGTCAAATACTCTACAAGAAAGATTCTTCATCCTTATGCAAAGTCCAAAAATTCTCTAGATATCATCATATTCAGAGGTAGCAATGGAAATGATATCATAGGTATCTGGAAAGCTCCAAATATACTAGACTAATAATGCTAAACATTTTGCATCAAACTACTAGAAAAGAACACCCTTTCACAGTCCACCTTGGAATATATCGAACAACTATTTACACCTAAAACTCATATTACAGCTCAGTGTTTCACCATAGGAGGTATTCTGGTTGGTTCATGAAATATGTCGAACAACTCTCTACCAGAACTGGTAATCTGAGAGTCAGTGGAACTAGGGGATAGCGTAGATAGGTATCATTCTTCGGGTGATCTAATATGAAAGCATACCCGATCAGACCTAAAATAATAGTGTCATATAGAAATCTTATATATCGTAGGCCGATTCTTATCAAAATCCTCATGAGGAACATCAGTCACGTGAAACGTTTACTTGGTCATAACTGCAAGAATATATGTTTCAACTATACGAGGTGTTTTTGAGATAATAATATGTATTCAGCACATCGATATATAACATTCTCAGATTAGATATTTTTGAATTCTTCAAATCAACAGGAAATTTCATCCCTAAAATTAAACAGAGACAGGATATCCCCCACACAAAAATTCATGTAGAGGGAACGTTAAGATTGTTACAGCGTAGAACTATATTGGTGTAAAATTGGTCTCACCTCACCTATATGTCATTCGATAGTATAAACGTCTCGAGGTTTGGAATTTTCACGCTCATTCCAATAATACCGCCCAGTATTATAGAAAAATGTGTTATAAAGCATTTACCTTTACCTTTTTTCGCCTCAGCAGGCTTAGATTCGATGAAAAAAAACCGCCATTCTCCCATTTCCATACATGATTCTCTAAAAGCACACATCACTACCATCACAAATAATTCACACAAACAGCATTTTTGAAAAACAACGCCATTTAATCGACGAGAAATTTCACATAATGTCCACGATATGACTGAACAAATATAGAAGTAGAAACTTGATAGTCAGCAGGAAACCTGATAACAATTAAACGTTGATAATGCATACATGCAACAATATATGAACCACCACGAGGGAAGCAATGTAATATACAGAACGATTAAAAACCTGAATCAGATGAAATATCTGAGAGACGTATGACTTAACATTATAACAAGGCATAGGTTCTCGACTGCGCTATCTGAAAATAATATGGCTACCGACGATCTGTGACAGATCCAACAATCGAGAAAAAATACATCCCACCATTGGAAATGAATAGTACTCCTGAGGACGAACACGTAAATACATTGATATGCGCAGAGTTTCAATGTTTGCGAGATATCAATAAAGAATGGAGAACCGTGAATAACCTATATTCTCATGTTATCTTTCATAAAGCTAGTATTCAAACTTCTCAATAATACTGACAATAGATGCGCGAATAGAATACTCTACTTTCTTCACGATATCTTCACAAATGATGCTACTTAACACATGAGGTGTTTTGCAGATGATGTATAACTAAGAGGAGACATATTACGCATGCGTCAAAACGTGACGAAAACATCACAAAAACATCACGATTGGATTATTCGAGAAGACTAATGTACACGACGAAAAATTATTATATATCTTGCCATCATGAGCAAACAAGGTGAAAATCAAGAGACAAAGACCATAGATGATCTTTATACTTTTCTGGAAAAAATAAACTCAAATTTATCGAACAAGATAGATAATGTCAACTATGAACTGAAAACCCTCTCGATTTCTGTAAAAAAAGAAATCACCCAGCTAGAAAATAAAGTACTACTACTGAAAGAGGAAAACAGCCAACTGAAGCAAACTTTGGAGCTAGTGGAAAGGAAATTAAAAACAGATAACCTGATATTTTACGGAATCGCTGAAGCAGATGATGAAAACGAATCTGATATTCTCTCGTCAGTGAAGACCATAATAACTGATGTGCTAGAAATCACAATAGAGGAATTCGATATCACTAATATTCATCGAATTGGGAAAAACAAAACAACCAAAAGGCCAGTACTTGTAACACTGCACTCAAAGTTGAAAAGGAGACAAATACTATCAAAGTGCTTCAAACTAAAAAACTCTGGAATATCGATTTCTGAAGATCTTACACCGAAGGGCCTGGAAGAGAGAAAAATCCTGCTGCATCACCTGAAATTAGCAAGAAACGACAAGAAGAGCGCGAAATTGAAAGGCAATTTGCTGATTGTAGACGGAGTAGAGTATACGGCTGATGATCTGAGATCTAATATACGAGATACCCCTGAAGTATTCTCACCACAAGCTGAAAGAAAAACAATAAGTGCACCATCCACCCCAACCGTCGACAACCCAGCAGCAGAGCACCACGAGGAGAGCGCAACAACAGAAAAAAAGAGGGTCCTGCCAAGAAACAAACATGGAACCAAGGTAGCGGAAACAAATAAGGAGAAACAGCCCAAGCGCTACACAACTCGAGCCCTATCACAGACATAAACTACCCCCAAATTGAAATTGATCATTAATTCTCAAGGAAAACCTCAAAAATAGATATTGTATTTGTCCTGTATGTAAGTGTCATCATTACTGAACTTTATTCGCTCATTATTATTACTCTTGTCAAAATTTGTAGATAATTTTAATACTAGTTTTAAATATTATAATTCGATAAAGTAAGTTTTCTTTAATTTTCGTAACCAATTTTAATAGAAATATATTAAAGATAATCATGGAAGATTTCATGAGGCGTTGTGATTACAATCCCATAAACACTGTTGAATTCTGCAATTTGATGGAACTAAACAATACTATGGTTGATAAGAAGGCAAGCGAATACTTTTTGAAAATATATCATCAGAACATACGAAGTATAAACAAAAATCTTGACGAACTCAAAATAACCCTAAGCCAAATAACAGTAGATTTTGACCACATTATTTTAACAGAAACCTTCGATATTTCAGATTGTTAAGACATTTTCAATATTAAGGGTTATCAAATGTTATATAACCAAGGGAAGTACAATAAAAATGATGGAGTTGTTGTTTATATTAAAAATCAAGTGAAATACAATTATAAACTAGTATATATTGATGAATGCAAAGCACTACAAATTGAACTACCCATTGAAAAAAAAACATTCCTGATAACGACATTGTACAGGTCCCTATCCACAAACGCAGAAAAATTTGCCACACATCTTGAATATTACCTAGAACAAACAAAAAATTTCAATAAAGATCATCATGTCATCATGGGTGATATAAATTTGGACATACAAAATGAAACAGAAGTAGTATCAAATTACCTCAACACTATGAGTGAGCATAATTTCATATCATTCATTCAGCAACAAAAATACACCCACGCACAACTTCGGTTTTAGTGGGATTCTCTATGTTTGTTTGTAAGAAACTATTACACTATAAAAATGTCTTCTATGTGGATATATTCGCAGAATAAACATTATTATTATTATTATTATTATTTAAATTTTCAAATTCAAAATCGTATCTCAGCTATCATTTGAAATATTCCCCAACTCAATCAAGATAGAATAATCACAAGGCGACATTCTCTTCAAACCGATATAAAGATTCTCCATGCTCATTATAAATAACAATCGAATCCAAACAGCATATGACACAAAGTTCTATCACGAACGTTGCTTCACAGAAACTGGGATTTTCATTCCAGACAAGAAACAGCTCTACAAAATACAGATACGACCTGTTTGAGAATACTGTTCCTTATATGTATTCAGCACTTACCCATAGAGACAAGCCATACCAGAGAGACAAGCCATGCGCCTGGTGAGCGATGCCACACTCACTAATTCTTAGAAAACATCTGAACATCATAAATGAAAACTCATAAAACGACTAAGTTCATCATAGGAAGTGTTTCCAAGATCTCCAAATGCGAAATCTCAGCCAATTTCATTGATATAAAATGATCACAGGGCACCATTTATTTTCACTCCAAAATAAAGATACTATATGAAGATCCAGAACAAGAATTGGAATCAATCAGTATACTACGACACTCAGATCCATCACGAAAGTTTCAACGAAAAAACTATGATTTTTATTTCACGCGAGAAGCTACTATACAAGATACAGATATGACATTTTTCAGAGTACATTCTAACATCACCGAAAAGACATCGACCTTCCACTTTTCTACAGATACACAGAAAATAATTTTCAGAGATTCCTACTATCATCCCATCGCTAGCAATACCAGTCAGACGCACTCAACGAATTCAGAAAACGCATTCTGTTGTCACCAATCTTGAATATGTCGAGCAACTCTTTACCAAAACTCATTGAATGACTGAGTTCACTATAGGAAGTGTTTCTTAGATCTTGAAAAGTTTAAAATTCAATACCTATACCTCCTGTTGTAGCCTGTGCATGATTTTCTTCGAATATAATAGGTATTTGCTTTGGTGCGCTTCAAGAGATAAATAATAATGATAATCTGACGCATATTGTAGCACCAAACATTCAAACAACGTATACCAATGATTATGAATTAACTAGGTTAGATCAATTTTTGGTGGTTCGTTTAAGATTATCAGACTCGCTCCGCTCGTCCGACAAACAAACAAACGAACCACCAAAAATTGATCTAACCTATCGTAGCTTGGATAGTCCAGGACGATATAGCATCAATCTCCACCAATGATGTCAACCTACTCTCTAACCTGTTAGTGAGTGTGACATCACTCAACAGGCGGATGACCTGTCTCTCATGATGGAATCTAGAAGCATTAACGTATATGTGGTTGCTGAACCTCATATGTGGAGACAGTATTCCAAAACAGGTTGTATCTGTATTTTGTAGAGTAGCATGTTGTCTGGAATAAAAATCCTAGTTTTTGTGTTGAAACTTTCGTGATGGATATCCGGGTATCGTATACTGTTTGATTTCAATTCTTGTTCAGGATCAGCATTAGTATCTTCATTTCGGGTAGGAAGAAATGGTACCTTGTGATCATTTCATACCAATGAAATTGGTGAAAAGTTCACCTGACAAGACATATATGATTTTCCCTAATGCATGATAGCCTGTTGGAATATTTTTGTCTATGAAGTTAATTCCTGATTGTTATACGTTATTCAAATGGTTGGTACTATGATTGGTATCGGATTATCATTCTTTCATCACTCGAAGCGCACTGAAGGAAATGCTCATTATGTTCGTGAAACATCGCTCATGCCTAGGGAGGTTGCCAGAAAGGAGGTGCAGTATTGAACATTGGTGTATCTTGGAACTACTTCCTTTGGTAAACTTAGTCGTTTTATGAGTTTCGGTAAAGAGTTGTTCAACATATATCTGAAGAGTAACAGCTTTTCTGTGATGTTTCAATTTTGTTAATGGAGCGGAAGTATCTGTAGAATAAGGAGAGGTCTCCGACTCTCTCCGACTCATTTGCGATGTTTCAATGTTTTTAAGACTTGGTGAGTGTAGCATCGCCCACCAGGCGCATAGCTAGTCTCTCTGGATGGCATCCAAGAGCATCAACGTATATGTGTGAGTGCTGAACCCATATGAGTAAACAGTATTCTTGAACAGGTTGTATCTGTATTTCGTAGAGTAGTTTTTATTTTTAATCAGCATTGGGAATCTTTATTTCGGTTCGAAAAGAATACTACCTTGTGATTATTCTATATCGAAGAAGTTTGGCAATATTTCGAATGATAGCCTAGATAAGATTTTGAAGAGGATAGGATACTTAAACTGTCTGGCAATGATAGTAAGAGATATATTAATTTTCGCAGTGTACATTAGTCATTTCGAGTATATTTGTCTAAGACCTCAATAATTCATAATTGGTTTATGTTCTTCATATTTTATTCGGTCAGAATGTTGTGCCATCCTTATATTATGTTATCGAAGCAATATTTCAATCGTGCTTCTTTCGTGATGTTTCCGTCACGTTTTGACGCATGCGTAATATGACTCCTTTTAATTATACATCATCTGAAAAACGCTTCAGGTGTCACATGGCATCTGTCAAGTGTCATCTATCTAGCATAATTTGTGACGATGTCGTACATAAAGTAGAGTATTATATTCGCGCATCTATGTTCAGTATCATTGAAAAAGTCCAATACTAGCTTTATGGGAGATAACATAAGAATATAGGTTATTCACGGCTCTCCATTCTTCATTGATATCTCGCAAGCATTGAAACTCTGCGTATATCAATGTATTTCCAAATCCTAGTTTTAGTGAAGTAGCGTTCGTGATGGAACTATCTGTCATATACTGTTTGAATTCAATAGTTATCCATAATCCGCATAGGGTATCTTTATTTCGGTTGAAAAGAATGGTACCTTGTGATTATTCTATATCGATGGAGTTGGGCAATATTTCAAATGATAGTCGAGATACTATATTTTCCATAGTGTACAGGATAACAACCTATTTGAATATTTTTCCTCTTACAATGTTTTTTTTATGATTCTGATCTTTCATTTCCTATATGTCAGGTGGAGAATCTAGTTCATTATCATTATTTTATATCGATGAAGTTGGTCAATATTTCGAGCGATAGCTGGGATACGATTCTCCATGATGTATAATACCCTATTTGAATATTTTTTCACGTTTTCCATGTTCTGGTACATTCTCATCAGTTCATATTTTTTTTTATCACTTGGAGCGCACGAAAGAAAATCCTAACAATGTTCGAAGAACGTCGTGCATACCTCAAAGAGGATAGGATATTCAATCTAACTGGGAATGTTTCACTTGATAAGAGAGAGATGATTTTCCAAATATTTTCGTCTTAGAAGTTAATTCATAATTATTGGTATACGTTGTTTGAATGTTTGGTGCTACAATATGCGTCAGATCATCATTATTATTTATCTCTCGAAGCGCACCAAAGCAAATTCCTATTATATTCGAAGAAAATCATGCACAGGCTACAACGGAGGTATAGGTATTGAATTTTAAACTTTTCAAGATCTAAGAAACACTTCCTATAGTGAACTCAGTCATTCAATGAGTTTTGGTGAAGAGTTGCTCGACATATTCAAGATTGGTGAGAACAGAATGCGTTTTCTGAATTTGTTGAGTGCGTCTGACTGGTATTGCTAGCGATGGGATGATAGTTGGAATCTCTGAAAATTATTTTCTGTGTATCTGTAGAAAAGTGGAAGGTCGATGTCTTTTTGGTGATGTTACAATGTTGTTTGAGAATCAGTGAGTGTAGAAACACCAATCAGGCGAATGGACTGTATCTCTGAATGAAATCTAGGAGCATCAGAGTATGTATAGATGTTGAACCCCATAATATGTAGAAACAGTACTCTGAAAAATGTCATATCTGTATCTTGTATAGTAGTTTTTCGCGTGAAATAAAAATCATAGTTTTTTCGTTGAAACTTTCGTGATGGATCTGGGTGTCGTAGTATACTGATTGATTCCAATTCTTGTTCAGGATCTTCATATAGTATCTTTATTTCGAGTGAAAATAAATGGTGCCCTGTGATCATTTTATATCAATGAAATTGGCTGAGATTTCGCATCTGAAGATCTTGGAAACACTTCCTATGATGAACTTAGTCGTTTTATGAGTTCTCATTTATGATGTTCAGATGTTTTCTAAGAATTAGTGAAAGTGGCATCGCTCACCAGGCGCATGGCTTGTCTCTCTGGTATGGCTTGTCTCTATGGGTAAGTGCTGAACACATATAAGGAACAGTATTCTCAAACAGGTCGTATCTGTATTTTGTAGAGCTGTTTCTTGTCTGGAATGAAAATCCCAGTTTCTGTGAAGCAACGTTCGTGATAGAACTTTGTGTCATATGCTGTTTGGATTCGATTGTTATTTATAATGAGAATGGGGAATCTTTATATCGGTTCGAAGAGAATGTCGCCTTGTGATTATTCTATTTTGATGGAGTTGGGTAATATTTCAAATGATAGCTGAGATACGATTTTGAATTGGATGGGATACTTAAACTGTCTGGGAATGATGGCAAGAGATATAATAATTTTTCGTCGTGTACATTAGTCTTTTCGAATAATTCAATCGTGATGTTTTTGTGATGTTTTCGTCACGTTTTGACGCATGCGTAATATGTCTCCTCTCAGTTATACATCATCTGCAAAACACCTCATGTGTTAAGTAGCATCATTTGTGAAGATGTCGTGAAGAAAGTAGAGTATTCTATTCGCGCATCTATTGTCAGTATTATTGAGAAGTTTCAATACTAGCTTTATGAAAGATAACATGAGAATATAGGTTATTCACGGTTCTCCATTCTTTATTGATATCTCGCAAACATTGAAACTCTGCGCATATCAATGTATTTACGTGTTCGTCCTCAGGAGTACTATTCATTTCCAATGGTGGGATGTATTTTTGCTTGATTGTTGGATCTGTCACAGATCGTCGGTAGCCATATTGTTTTCAGATAGCGCAGTCGAGAACCTATGCCTTGTTATAATGTGAAGTCATACGTCTCTCAAATATTTCATCTGATTCAGGTTTTTAATCGTTCTGTATATTACATTTCTTTCCTCGTGGTGGTTCATATATTGTTGAATGTATGCATTATCAACGTTTAATTGTTATCAGGTTTCCTGCTGACTATCAAGTTTATATTTCTATATTTGTTCAGTCATATCGTGGACGTTATGTGAAATTTCTCGTCGATTAAATGGCGTTGTTTTTCAAAAATGCTGTTTGTGTGAAATATTCGTGATGGTAGTGATGTGTGCTTTCAAAGAATCTTGTATGGAATTGGGTGAATGGCGGTTTTTTGTTATACCTGAATTGTCTTCTCACTATTTTCATTCATTATTCAGATTTTCATCGAATCTAAGCCTGCTGAGGCGAAAAAAGGTAAAAATAAATGCTTTATAACACATTTTTCTATAATACTGGGCGGTATTATTGGAATGAGCGTGAAAATTTCAAACCTCGAGACGTTTATACTATCGAATGACATATAGGTGAGGTGAGATCAATTTTACACCTATATAGTTCTACGCTGTAACAATCCTAACGTTCCCTCTACATGAATTTTTGTGCGGGGGATGTCCTGTTTTTGTTTAATTTTAGGGATGAAATTTCCTGTTGATTTGAAGAATTCGAAAATATCTGATATGAGAATGTTATATATCGATGTGCTGAATACATATTATCATTTCAAAAACACCTCGTATAGTTGAAACATATATTTTTGCAGTTATGACCAAGTAAACGTTCCACGTGACTGATGTTCCTCATGAGGATTTCGATAAGAATTGGCCTACGATATATAAGATTTCTATATGACACTATTATTTTTGGTCTGATCGGGTATGCTTTCATATTAGATCACCCGAAAAATGATACCTAATTCGCTTCCTGCGGATAACATCCCATCGCACTAAACGCTATCCCCTAGTTCCTCTGACTCTCAGATTACCAGTTCTGGTAGAGAGTTGTTCGACATATTTCATGAACCAACCAGAATACCTCCTATGGTGAAACACTGAGCTGTAATATGAGTTTTAGGTGTAAATAGTTGTTCGATATATTCCAAGGTGGACGGTGGAAGGGTGTTCTTTTCTAGTTGTTCGATGCAGAATGTTTAGCTTTATTAGTCTAGTATATTTGGAGCTTTCCAGATACCTATGATATCATTTTCATTGCTACCTCTGAATATGTTGATATCTAGAGAATTTTCGGACTTCGCATATGGATGAACAATCTTTCTTGTAGAGTATTTGACAGCTTTATATTGTCTTTGTCTGAAGGCTGCCATGTTAAATTTTCTGTATAATCTCTAATGCCTAACGCCCTGAACCTCTTGTGCCCTCTTACATTTCGAGTTCTAGTTAAGATTTGTTCGATATATTCCGTGGGTTCTTCCTTCAGTGAAGTTGTTAAATGAGTCTTGATAAAGAGTTTTTAGATATTTTCTAAGTTTGATGGCGAATGGGTGTTATTTCCTCGTTATTCCTCGCACCGCCACACCGCCATTCACACCGTCACACCGCCATTCACACCACCACAATGCCATTCACACCGCCATTCACACCGTCACACCGCCATTCACACCGCCACACTGCCATTCACACCGCCACACTGCCATTCACACCGTCATTCACACCGCCATTTTACCTTCGTCACACAGTCATTAACTTCTGTCACACGACCACATATACATTCCAGTAGAATGTCTCATTGAATATGCAGATCCTTATGGGCTATTAAGGGTGTGGCACAAACTTCCTCAAGAATATCGCAGCAACTTTAACATACAAATCAAACTGCCATGCTTCGTACATTATAATCGTCCCGATTGGACCACACACTGGAATGGACCGCCATCTTCTCAAGAGGCATGTCATTTTTGTAGAAAAGGATTACAATAAAATAATTCATTATAATATACCTATAGTTGTTTTCGTATCCTTCCACTCCCCACATACATCATATTGCAAACACCATCTGTCATACGTCATATGTCATGTATTACGCGACATCAAATATTTTTTGAAAATCTGACAACACCTTATCGACTACATAAATAATAATTCCCAACGTCTGGAAACAATGTGACGGTTATCGCTGCACACGACTCTTATCAGCATAAGCTTCATTTGGTGTTGTGTGTATATTGTCGATAAAACCAACATGAAAATATTTCAACATAAATTTATTTCGATGTAATACTTGTGTGTCTTATCTCTAGAACGCATCTCTCGCTTTGCTCTACCTCTACAGATTCGTTGCAAAAATAAGCGCGCGCCAGCGATGGATATTATTTTTAACTCAAAGTTTCTTATCTCTGGAATGCATCTCTCCCTTCGCTTTACCTCGATAGATCCGTTCCAAAGATAAGCGCGCGCTAGCGATGGATATTATTTTCGACTCGAAGTTTCTCATCTCTGGAATGCATCTCTCGCTTCACTCTACCTCGATAGATCCGTTGCAAAGATAAGCGCGCGCTAGCGATGGATATTATTTTCGACTCGAAGTTTTTTATCTCTGGAATGCATCTCTCGCCTCACTCTACCTCGATAGATCCGTTGCAAAGATAAGCGCGCGCCAGCGATGGATATCCCGTTTGAATAGCATTAAAATAATTGAAATATCACGGAGGTCGGAACACCACAGTGCGTATATACGCTGCCCCATAATGCAAAGGTCCCTGGTTCAATTTCCCAGCGATGACAGCTTTTTTCAATTTATTTATTCACGATGGCGACGTGACGACGTATGAATAATTTGAATTTCGCGCTGGTTTTTAGTAGGCGTGGCCTCCAACTAAATGCTGGTCTCTGATTGGCTTGCCGAGTCACGTGGTTTGAAGAAAAGTAGAGTGTAGGGGGTGAGCCATCCTCCTCCGACTCCTACTGTGGAGCTTACAAAAGTATTTTGGAGAGTTCCTCACATAACGTCAAGTATTCAAGAACAACTCCGAATCACGAAAATTACTAATGAAAGTATGGAACTTCCAATTAGGTTCAGGAGCTGGGAGTTGATTGAGTATCCATCTTTGAGTGAATCAAATAGACATACGTGGCCAGTCAAGACCACTACCAAGGTCGAAACCCCTAGACATGTAATTATAGCATTTCGGACTAGTAGAAAAGGAAAAATAACGAGAGTTATATCCTGTACCAGCCTACAACATTTCATCACCCAGTATATGGAAGTTTCCATATATCCAACTGCATAGCCTGCATCGCCTCTTCTAGAGTTATCAAGAACGTGACGCCATCAGCAAGAATATGATACTTTCTTAGAATTGTTAATGCAGGATCATTATCTAGATTTTTCTCAAGAACTTTTGATACAGAGATTGTTATTCCATACTTTGAAGACTCAACACGCTCCCAGAGCAACACATGCATGGTTTACTTGGTTTGAATGAATAGTTTCATTAATATCAACCCTAGACCATCATTCATAATTGGCGCAGTCGAAGAGGATTTGACGAAGAAGTTTCCAGTACAGTGGCATCTTTCCTGAAATTTGAGAATTTCTTGTGTTCTACACTTTATCGTCAAGAGGTCAACGGAGTTTGGGTAGCAATCCACAGCCATAATTCCAGATGACGATCACTGACGTTATTCTAATTGCGTAAGTCATATTCTCTATCATGTTCAGTGCATTGTTACGTATTTATTCCTACACAATTCCTTTCACCATCCATACTTCCATTCGAACACAATGACAGAATACAGTTTGAAAGATTGAACTCGTCTGATACCAGATTTTGACGGAAGTTCTGAAAAATTAACAAATTCCATTGATGCCTGCACAAGCGTGATTCAGTAATGTAATTAAGCTCAAGATCCTTCAATTCTCATTCACATCAAGAACAAACTCACAGGTAGAGCAGCAAAAATAATCAATTCAAGAAATTTGAATACTTGGGACGAAATCAAGATTTTGTTAATTCCACATTTTGGAGACTCCAGAGATTCAACAAGCTCATTGTATGATTTGCAAACATTGGTTCAAGAGAAAAACGAATCTTACTCATTTTGTCATAGACTCGGAGCTCACTGTTCAAAAATTCGTACATCTATCAATCTTGATGAACGATTGACTTAAAATAAAAAATTAACGCAAATCAACATGTTCGACGATATTGCATTGAAAAGTTCATTAGTAGGTTCACACCCAAAGTTAGGTTCAATAATAGGAGCTCAAAAACCGAATAACTCGAATGAAGCCGCAAATTTCATTGTTGAGGAAGAAAAACTCAATTACCTTCAGTATCGCCAAGAAAAATCTGAATATCCTTAACGAAACCAAAACACCAGTAAGCCAAAACTTGAACAAACACCAGAATTTTCACTTTACTATTGTCGATATTGCAAAAAACAAGGACATCTTCTAGAACAATGTCGACTTAGACAAAGGAATAATTCACGATATCACACTCAGACACAAACGCAACAATCATTCAGACAACCACCAGACAATCCACGCAGACAATGAACAACGTTTCATTCCGAATCATAATCCACAACAAAGTCAAAACAATCATCAATTTTATCCCAGACAAGATTTCCAACCCTCAAACAATCAATATCATCACAATCAAGCACACAATGCTAATCAAAACGACAATCGAAGACAGTTCAGTCAAAATGATAGACAAAGAGTTAATTATTCAAACTACCAACTAGGGCAGGAAATGGGCAACCTGACTCTTGGAGAGAATACCGCCCCTCACAAAGCTCACAACACTCAGTATACGCAGAACACTCAGTACACTCGATACCCTCAAAGTTCAACAATAAACCAGACACAATTTATACCAACTACTACCACATTGACATCCCGACTCTCGGAATAAACCCATGTAACTTATTCTATATACTCGATAAAAACAACAATAAATTACTAATCGATACAGGAGCTGCAATTTCAATTTGTAAACCCCATGTAGTGTTTGATCAGCGGCGTTTTTATATGAAAGTATAGCGAACAGTTGCAACATAGCATTAGCACTGCACGTAATGCATTATTACATTGGGTATCACAGAAGCGGTATAAGTAGCGTTTCACATAAGCGATAAAGCGAGAGCGTTATATAGCATGTCGTCTCCGGCGTGTTGAGAGTCCACACTGCTTGTCTTTACCAAACCGCCACTAGAGGGCTCTTGTGTTTCCTCAACTGTGTTTTTGTCGCGCAAAGAGATAGTATTACTCTGTAGTGGATAGATAAAGTGGAACATAAACAAATTCAATTAAAACATCGAAAATATCTAGTACACCTTCTCAAGGTAATTATTGTTATAGTTTTAGGAAATGTTATTATAATAAGCACGTCAAATATTCAGGGGCATGGTTTGGTAAAACATTTTAGAATAATCTAGATACAACTCCCTTGATAGATGGATGTATTTTTTAGAATAGAATAAATCTATATCTGAGTGTTCTCATGAGTTTTTCTTGATGAATCGATAACTTGATAGATACATATACCAAGTTATCACATGGTGATCCTGCTAGTGCAAGCAATGGCAGTTAATCACCTGTAAGGAGAAGATCATCGTGAAGAGACATCAACAGAACTATCTTACAACTTTGGAGTACTAAAAAACCTAGACATGGGATCTACGGAGTCGAAAGAAGATGTTGTTATATCCCAAGCAGGAAACAGCGGTGGAGTATCAGGTGATGGTGCCACAGGTCATAATTTCACCCTCGGAGAAATTGTTGGAGTTGTTGCCGTTTGTATACTCATTGTGGCGGTTATCGCATGGATATATAGTAGGATGAAGGTGATGCTGGAGAAGAAAATTCGGCGTGAGTTAGCTAGAAGCCAAGAACAAGTTTAAAACGCAACCGATTGGCTATAGACAGAGTGCTGTAGAGCAGTGTACATAGACAGTGAAAAAAAGGACAAAATTGTGAGGCCAAGCGCATCAAATGAAGTTGGAAGAAGAAAAGTACTAAGAAGAAGGAGAAACAGAGCAGAGTAGAAGATGCTGCGAGTTGAAGATTGTATGTTAGCAGAGATTTTAGTATTTATAGTATATAGATAGGTAGTAGGAATAATTAGATGAATTTTATTGATAGGTTTAGTGAAATATTTGAGGACGTGAAGGCTTGTAAACGAAACGTTGACAAAGATAATCAACAGAGGCGTCAAAATTTGACACTAGTTAATGACAAACTTGAGAGTATCTCTAACTTAGCTAAAGAATTAGGTCATATCAAGGAAGAATTCAATAGGGGGCCAAATGATTCAGACATGATGAAACAAATCGAAATTTTAGTGAAAAATACCGAAGCTATCATTGTAGAAACCCGCTCAAAATTGCTAGGTAGGTTACAAAGCATTTCTGAGAATCAGTTGGCTTCAGGAAACTCAATAATGAGTGAGAAATTCGACCTCAGGACAGCGACGTCCTTGTTGCCCTCTATGGATGGCACTGAGGACATGACCAATCAGTTAATTGACGCTATTGAACTGTACAGCGAATTATTGGATGGTGATGGCAAAAAGCTTCTCGTCAACTATGTTTTGAAGGTAAAAATATCACAAAATGCTAAGTTACGCTTGGACAAATCATATAACACCACGGAAGATTTGATAAACGACATGAAAATTCATTTAATAACAAAGAAATCAGCAACTTCATTGTCTCTGGAGTTGCACAGTATGAAACAAAATGATAGATCTAATGATGATATTGGAAGAACGATTGAACAACTCATGGTTAACTTAACTTTAGCTCAAGCGGATCATGATGAGAATGCACTAGGAACTTTGAGAAAGGTTAACGAGAAAGTTGCAATTAATACTTTTGCAAATGGTCTTAGGAACAGTGAATTACGTACCATAGTCAAATCAAGAAACTATAGTAATCTGAAAGATGCTATAAGTGGAGCAAAAGATGAGGAAAGATCGAAAGCTTGTAGTTCTTCATCTCAGATGTTTCACATTCGTGGTAGAAATAATAGTACATTCTCTAATCGTGGTTACCACCCAAATAACCAGAGAAATTTTCATTCAAGTCGCGGGTCTTATCAAAACTATCAAAGAAACGGTTATAGAGGTAGGCAACATCATAGGAACGCTAGTAACACATCGTACACAAATTCGAATAATCGTGTAGGTCAAGGTCGCGGAAACACTAGACGGCTAAGTAGTAATACTAGTAATAATTATTATAACAGAGGTTCGAATAACACACATTGTAGGGCTTATTTTGCACAAACCGAAGAAATGCAAAACAATAATAGCACGACATATGAGCAGGAAAGACCGAGAAGCGAGCGGTTTTTTCGTGCCTACACAGAATAAATGCGAAACGACAGATGAAATAATTGTTAGTATGAATGGAATGAATTTCGTGAGAATGTGGTATGGAATGAATGAACTAATTTTTTTTCTAGATACAGGAGCTTCTATTGGTGTAATTTTTGATGAATATCTCGACAAAAAGGAATTCTTGGACAGTTCTAGGAAAGTGACGATAAATGGCATAGCTGGTTCAACAGTATCTACAGGGTGTTCCAAAATACAACTGAAGTTAGAAGATGTAATATTTATTCACGAGGTCCTAGTTGTTGAGGAGTTTGGAAGTGGAATGCATGGAGTGTTAGGTTTTGATTTTTTCGCCAAATATGCAGCCACAATTGACTATGAAAAATTTATGTTTCCATTTTGGGTCGAGGACAAAAAAATTTCCGTACCTCTACAATCTCAATATGATTATTATACTTCTATCCCGGCTCGATGTGAAATTATAAAATATTTCGACGTTGACAGCACAGATGGGTGTTTCATTTTAGCGGAAGAATTATCGGAAGGAGTGTATGTAGCGGGAGCTATAGCTATACCGGAGGATAATAAAATACCTGTCAGATTCCTCAATGTCAATGATGAGGTAGTTACACTCAAGAATTATAGGCCAACATTACAAAAGTCTTCAGAATACCAAATCTTCAAATATGACGATAACAGCTTATCAGTGGATCGAGTTGATAAATTGTTAGATTTAGTTAGCGTAAAATCATTAAATAAAGAAGAAAGCGACCTCATACAAAAAATATGTGCAAAATTCGCGGACGTGTTTCATCTTGAAGGTGATGCTCTGTCAGTAACGAATGTTTCAAAACAAGAGATCCACCTTCAAAAAGATGCGACACCAGTTTATGTCAAACCGTACCGTCTGCCACACGCGCAAAAAATTGAAATTCATAGACAAGTAGATAAGATGTTACAAGATGGAATCATTGAAGAGGCGAGATCCGAATGGTCTTCACCACTTCTGATCGTTCTCAAAAAAGCTGACCAAAGCGGAGCAAGAAAGTGGAGAATAGTAATCGACTTTCGGTTACTAAATGCACGGATACAAGACGAAAAATTTCCGTTACCGTGTATATCTGAAATATAAGATTCACTTTCCGGGGCGGTATATTTTTCACATCTCGATCTTTCGCAGGGCTACTATCAGGTCGAATTAGAGCCCTCTAGTCGGCCCTATACGGCATTTACAACAGAGCGTGGTCAGTATCAACTGAAAAGACTGCCAATGGGGATGAAAATTAGTGCTAGTGTATTTTCACGAGTCATGACAATAGCAATGTCCGGTTTGAACTACGAATCATGTTTCATTTATTTAGACGACTTAATAATTTTCGGAAATAATTTAGTGAATCACAATGAAAATCTCGTTAATGTTTTACAACGACTTAGAGAAGTCAATCTTAAATTGAATCCGAGTAAGTGCGATTTCCTTAAAAAGGAAATATTATATCTGGGACATGTGATTTCACCGGCCGGAATATCACCTGATCCAGAAAAAATAAGTGTAATTAAACAATATCCAGCACCGAAGGATTCTAATGAGACGAAGAGATTCGTCGCATTTGCTAATTATTATAGAACATTCGTTAAAAATTTCGCTGACATCGTAGATCCACTAAATAAATTAACCAGAAAAAATCTCGGAAAAAATGCTACATTTCATGGGAATGAAACATGTCAAAACTCGTTCGAAAAGCTTAAGCAAGCACTCATGAACCCCCCCGTGTTGCAATATCCGGATTTTTCAGAAGCCAATCGTTTTATTCTCAGAACAGATGCATCCGGGTATGCAATAGGTGCAGTTCTGTCTGATTCTGATGACAGACCAGTTGCTTATGCAAGTCGCGCGTTGAACAAAGCCGAATCTAATTATTGCGTGATTGAAAAAGAACTACTGGCAATAGTTTTTGGGGTAAATCACTTCAGACCGTATTTATTCGGACGTAAATTTCACATCTTGACTGACCATAGACCGTTAATTCACCTTTTTGGAATGACAAATCCTTCCAGCCGACTTACAAAATTTAGACTAACACTAGAAGAATACGACTTTACTATAGAATACGTTAGAGGGGCGGACAACGTTACGGCTGACGCATTGTCACGCATAGTAGTAGACTCGGACGAATTAAAAGGCATGAGTAATGCAGTAAAAACTAGTAACATACGCGTGATGACGCGAGCGCAAGCTAGAGACAAACTGACCTCACTAAAAGCCGACATAAATGATGACTCTAATAATTTCATTGAGGATAGGATTGATCACCCTGGATTCGTGGAATTGTTGAAAAGACCTAGCGAGTCTGTGGAATTGCAAGCAATTTCTGAGGCAGACTTTGCCAAAACGACAGCAAGCAAAAATAAGTTTTTGCATAAAACAGAATATACGATGTACGATAAGTGTAATCGGAAAATATTTATAAAATATCAGGAATCTCGATCAACGTCAGCTCTAGACGCGTCGTTGAGAGATCTGGTAAACATGTGCACAAAATATAAAATTCCAGAATTATGTTGAAAAGGAATATTCTCAGATAAATTATGAACATACAAAAATGGATATATATTTATATAAAGCAATACATTGAGAATTCGCATTCTCTATGTGATGAGAATATTTACTCTTTTTCAGTTAATTCAATAGAAAACAACTACTTTCCTGGCTATATGCCACGACGAACATTGAATTATATCTATTGAACACACACGATAAGAGTTTGAAAATAAAATATAAAAATTTCTGAAATTGAGAATTTGCATTCTCCTTCAGACAAAAATATGTATATACACACATCATTCTGAATATTCAACAGAAAACAACTACTTTCCTGGCTATTTGCCACGTCGAACATTGAATTATATCTGATGAACATTCAAAAGGGGAACATGAAAAATAAAGAATAAAATCCTCCGAAATTGAGAATTGACATTCTTCTTCAAATCGGATGAATAATATGATTTGAAGAAGAATGTCAATTCTCAATTTCGGAGGATTTTATTCTTTATTTTTCATGTTCCCCTTTTGAATGTTCATCAGATATAATTCAATGTTCGACGTGGCAAATAGCCAGGAAAGTAGTTGTTTTCTGTTGAATATTCAGAATGATGTGTGTATATACATATTTTTGTCTGAAGGAGAATGCAAATTCTCAATTTCAGAAATTTTTATATTTTATTTTCAAACTCTTATCGTGTGTGTTCAATAGATATAATTCAATGTTCGTCGTGGCATATAGCCAGGAAAGTAGTTGTTTTCTATTGAATTAACTGAAAAAGAGTAAATATTCTCATCACATAGAGAATGCGAATTCTCAATGTATTGCTTTATATAAATATATATCCATTTTTGTATGTTCATAATTTATCTGAGAATATTCCTTTTCAACACTTTCATACCCAATCAGGGGGTTCAAACTTGAACGATGGAAACTTGTGATTTTTATAGACCTCTAATCGCAGATTCGTGATAGAGTCTCAATTCAGAATTCATTTCCACGCCCTGTATGATGAATGTCATTTTATCATACACCCAAATCCAGAATTATGCATAATAAAAAATAATGATTATAGCGCAGAATCATTAGAAGAGATATCTCGAATGAAAGAAAAATTGACAGATGCCGGTATAAATATTTGTATTGTTAAAGGACCACAGAAAATCGAAGACAATGAAACTAGACAATTAATCTTAAATGACTATCACATACTACCAACAAGCGGGCATGCTGGGGTTAATCGCATGTTCAATAATATTAGGATATATTATTTCTGGCCAGGTCTCAAACATGATGTAGAAATTTTTGTCAAGAAATGTAAGGATTGTCAACACTACAAACATTCAAGGCCTAATAAGGAACCGTTGCAATCACTACTACAGCTACCACAGCATTTCAAACAATTATTTTAGATTTAGTCGGACCTTTGAACCGAACAGACGATAATAATCAGTACATATTAACGATACAATGTGAACTGACTAAATTTGTCGAAGGGTATCCACTGCCAAATAAAGAAGCTGCTACAGTGGCGAAATCTTTTGTAGATAACTTCATCTTGCGGTATGGAACCCCAAAAGACATCGTAACGGACAGGGGAACGGGGTTTTCATCGGCAGTTTTCCGGGAATGTTGCAAACTTCTATCGGTAAACCACCTTAATTCCAGTGCGTATCATCATGAGACGTTAGGTGCTCTTGAAAATTCGCACAAGCATTTAGGCGCTTACCTAAGAATCCAGCTGTCAAAATATCCAGATTCGTGGAGCCATTGGGTTCCATATTGGTGTTTTGCTTTTAATAATACAGTGCATTCTGAAACTTAGTATACCCCATACGAACTTATTTTTGGGAAACATAGCCGACTACCATCCAATATTTCCGAGAAAATTGACCCCCTTTATAATTTCGAAAATTATCCCAATGAACTAAAATATCGTCTACAGGTAGCTTGTAAAGATGCAAGAGATAATTTGTTGAAATCTAAGCACAAGAGAAAAGAACTATTCGATAAAAATTGTACAAAACCTGAATTTTATGAGATAGGAAGCAAAGTTCTCGTGAAGAATGACACAGGAACGAAATTAGAGGTAGTTTACAAAGGTCCTTATATAGTATTAGGAGAAAAAGGTCTTAACATAATTCTAGATATCAATAACAAAAGGACAGAAGTTCATAAAAATAGAATCAAGCCGTACCATGAATGAATTGATTAGGAAATACGAAAAAAAATAGTTATATTGTATTTTTTTATCTTTCCTTTCCCAGGGGAGGTGTAGTGGATAGATAAAGTGGAACATAAACAAATTCAATTAAAACATCGAAAATATCTAGTACACCTTCTCAAGGTGATTATTGTTATAGTTTTAGGAGATGTTATTATAATAAGCACGTCAAATATTCAGGGGCATGGTTTAGTGAAACATTTTAAAATAATCTAGATACAACTCTCTTGATAGATGGATGTATTTTTTAGAATAGAATAAATCTATATCTGAGTGTTCTCTTGAGTTTTTCTTGATGAATCGATAACTTGATAGATACATATACCAAGTTATCACAACTCTTACTTTATTATTCCTTCAATACCATGAGACCAGAATAATAGAAATATAGAGATTTGAATAAGATTACATCTAATAACTATATCTAGGTACTTATCTAATAATCTGATATTTGATAAAGTTACTGCATTGAATCTATTCCATTGCTTTCGACCAACATTCACTCAAGAAACTTATCAGGTCTTCCCACCATTTTTTGCTGAAGATACGAATCTAGTAATTGATGAAGATGGATCAAGTAAAACCAAATTCCAGTGGCGTATCATTCCAAGAAGCACAATTTGATTTGTTGATGTCTCAACTGAACATTTTGACCGCTGGTATGAGCGAAGTGCGAGCTTTGCTAACTGAACAAAATAAAAAGATTGATGGATGCATCGCCAACATCGCTTATTTGAAAAAAGAAAACGATAACCTGAAAACTAAAGTGGTGGAGCTTGAAGAGAAGGTGAATATTATGTCACCTTCGAATATATATGCAGAATTTGCCTCTAGAAATTTGCGTGAGAAAAATATCATCATCTACGGCCTGAATGAAGCGACTGATGTTTTCAAGGCTGTAACTGAAATTTTAACTGATTTCGTTCCATCAAACACCCCAAAACCAATTAAAATAACAAGGTTGGGTAAACCCACTGGTGAAATACGTCCTTTGAAGGCTGAATTTTCAAGTCGTGAAGATGCCATAGCAATTCTCTCCAAAAAATCTAAACTTCCATTAAAATTCTTCCCGAACGTGAAAATAAAAAACGATTATACTCCGAACCAAAGAGAGGTCCTTTCAAAAACATATCGAGATCTGGAACATGGAAATTCTAATGGTGAGAATCTGAGGATTAAATTTAATTCTGGCCAACCAACACTCGTTCCTGCTTCTCAAAAAAGAAGTCGTGAAGAAGACGAATCGCCAAACAAGAATTTAACCAAGATCTCCAAATCACGTCAAGAATCATCAAAAAACTCTCACTGACTTTCTGGAACTGTCATGGTCATTCAAATATTTATAACTTCCTTGAAGAAAATAATGATTTTGATATTTCATCATTGAATTCACTTTGAATGTAATTTCTCACTCTATTGACCCTGATGAGAAATGTACAGTATGTAACAGAAATGAAAATGAAACACTTTTTCATATAATTTTCGAATTTCCAATCTATACTGTCATAAAGCAACCTGATTATTGCCAACGGCATTTGGAAACATTCATTGAAGCTTCGAAAAATATAACAATTGTTAATGCCAGATTGATTTCTGAATATATTTGGAATATACTTAGGTTAAGATCGTTCATTTTAAACGAATAGTTTTAATTATTCCTCTTTTCACCTCTAGGTGGTGTAACTCTGAGAGCTTTTTGTTTTTGTTTTTTCCTTCATTTTGTTTTGTAATTAATATTCTTGTTACAATTATCAATATTATTGTTGTTATTATCAATATTACGACAAACCACGCTCATACACTCCATTGCTGTAAACTTGTTTGAGAAGCAATAAACATTATTATTATTATTATTATCATTTTTATTATTATCTAGGTACTCATTATCTAAAACAGTATATGATTGGCGAACATACTGCCCACCAAAAATATATTGAAAAGGTTTGTATATATATTTTTTAAACATTATCTGCAAACGGCAGAGGGCAGAGTTTCACCAACGGTCTCTTCAATCTGCCATTTTTTGTAATTAGCGTAGCTACACGCGAAATCCCATCGGATCCTGGATGTAGCTCGATTATTTTGCCCATGTTCCATTTCAGCGGAAGTGTTCTTTCATCTTTTATGAGCACCATAGTGCCAATTTTCACGTCAGGAGAAGTGGGTTCTAACCATTTACTTCGTTGCTGCAACGTATGCAAATATTCAGACTTCCAACGTGCCCAAAAATCTTGTTGCATACGCTGTAGCAATTGCCAGCGATTCAGACGATTTAATTCTAAGGGGGTTTAATCCGCGTCGGGTAAGGTAGACAAGGGTTCCAGGGTCAAAAAGTGACCAGGGGTAAGAACTGCTAAATCATTGGGGTCTGTGCTTAGGGGACAGATGGGGCGAGAATTCAGTAGTGCTTCGATTTGTACCAAAATGGTATAAAACTCTTCGAAGGTGAGTATTTGATCACCAACAACGCGCTTCAAATGAGTTTTTACGGATTTGACCCCTGACTCTGCTGAGGCATTGAAATGTGGACTGGAAGGGGGATTGAAAAACCATTCGATAGATTCAGCTTTGACGGCCTCTTTTAGTAACTTCATGATCTCTCTATGCGAACCTATAAAATTTGATCCACAATCTGAGCTGATCTTAGAACATTTACCCCTACGAGCAAGAAATCGACGAAGAGCAGCTAAAAAGGCATCACTCGATAAGTCAGAGACTAATTCAAGATGTATAGCTCTGGTGGCAAAGCATACGAAAACACAAATATATGACTTGGTACTTTTAGCCCCTCGAGTTTTTCCTAAAGTAGTGAGAAAAGAACCGGCATAATATAAAGCTACGCACGAAAAGGGTTTCATTTGTGAGACTCGTAATTTGGGCATATCACCCATAGGGGGTTGATATGTTTTGGGGTCGAGGCGCCAACATTTTGTACAAGAAGATATAATGCGTCGAATGGCTATTCTTGGCGACAAAATCCAAAATTGTTGCATCAACAAATATTGCAATGTTTGATTCCCTGGATGTGAGTATTTTCTATGAAAATACTCAATCAACAAGCAAGTGAAGCGATTATTACATGGAAGTGAAGCGGGGTGTTTCTGCTCAAAAGACAAATAAGTAGACTTAGAAATGCGTCCGCCTACTCTCAGAACATCATCGTTATCTGAAAAGCAATTCAATTTTTTAAACGATTTTGGTATTTGTCTATTATTTTTCAAAGAAAAAATAATATCATCGAAACTCGTATTTTGAATGAATTTCACACACGTTTGCATAGCTCGAGATATTTCGTGGTTGACGAGTACTCCCAGTTTTGGGCTGTTACGATTCCGAATATTCAATATGAAGCGATTTACATAACAGATTATTCGCAAAATCGTTGAGAGGTTAGAATATTTATCGATAAGAGATTCTATGAAATTATCTTCTTTAATAATTGTGATAAAAGTAGAAGTTTTTTCTTCAGCAGAAACAACATCATTATCTACAGGAATCCATTTTTTAATAGGCCAGTATTCTTTTGGTTCTGATAACCATGGTGGGCCTGCCCACCAGAGCGCAAAATCTGTAAGTTGAGAAGGCATGAGTCCACGAGATGCGCAATCCGCAGGGTTATATTGTGAGCTAATATGTCGCCAACAAGGAGGTGCTATTTTTTCTTGAATACGAGCTACTCGGTTTCCTATAAATGTGTGCCATTCATGAGGTGGAGATTTTATCCATGTCAATGCAATAGAGGAGTCGGACCATGCTACAATATCGGAAAAGGCTATTTTATTTTTGAAAGTATTAAGAACAAAATACATTAGATCTGCAAGAAGCGTAGCTGCGATTAGTTCTAAGCGTGGTATCGATACCGACTTCAGAGGGGCGACTTTAGATTTGGCAATTACGAAAAATATTTTTATTTCTTTATCAATCACGGACCCCATGTATACAACGCTAGCGTATGCCTTTTGTGACGAATCGCAAAAACCGTGAAGCTTGATACCAACCGTAGTATAAGGTAAAAGCAAGCGCGGAATTTTTATGTTAGCGATAAGTGGAAGTTCGGATTTGAATTTCAGCCAGCGTTCTGAAATTTCATTATTAGGAATTTCATCCCAATCAAGTTCAAGGCTCCATGAAATTAGCATGGAGCATTTGGTGAAGATAGTCATTGAAGTCAAAAACCCAAGTGGGTCATATATGCGAGCGATATCTGACAGAATATGTCGTTTGGTGTAAACGCGATCCACTATTTCAACGTGATAAGAAAATATATCATAGCGCGGTTGCCACTGTAGGCCTAAAATTTTTAGAGATGCATTTTTATCGTCAAATGAAAATGGATTAAGTTGCAAATGTGACTCTTGTAAGTCTGCTAGTATTTCAGGATTATTGTTCGTGAATTTTCTCAACTCAAAACCTCCAAGTTGCAAAATATTAATAAGTTGGTTGCGTAACAACTTCGCATATTCAACAGACGAAGCCCCGGTGAGAATATCATCCACGTAAATATCTTGTTCTAAAACCGGTAAGGCGAGCGGGAAATTTAGTTTTTCATCTATTGCTAATTGACGAATAGTTCGATTCGCTGAAAAAGCAGAACAGGCAAGTCCAAATGTAACTCGTGATAATTTATATTCTTGGATAGACTCCTGGGGAGAAAATCTCCACAGGATGCGCTGTAAATCTTGATGACTTTCGGTAACTTTAATTCGCGTAAACATGCTCTTGATATCACAAGTGAAAACTACTTTCCGAAGACGAAAGTTTAATAAGATTGAAACAATGTCATTTTGCAGTTTTAGTCCAGTAAGTAAAGTGTCATTCAACGAAAGGCCCTGAGAAGTTTTTGCCGAGGCGTCATATACTATGCGTATTTTTTCAGATTTGGCAACAGCGTGATGCGGAATATAGTAGCAGCTCTGAGGTTTAGTATTTTCTTTGATACGTTTCATATAGCCATTTTCAATATATTCTTTGATTTGATTGGCATATTGAAAGTCTGGCAATTTTTCTAATTCCCAAAACTCTTTTATAGTTCTATCCAAAGAAAAAATATCATCATTTACAGCTGAGAAATATGTAAGAGAGTTGTCAGGAAGTTCATCAGAAAATTTACCCATTAGAACCCAGCCAAATATAGTGTTTATAGCCACCGGTTGATTGGAACTCCCACTTAGCCTACCATCTTTTAGGATATATGGAAATATTTCAGCCCCAATGAGTAAATCAATTGGACCTGGCAAATTGAAGGTTGGATCAGCTAACTTTAATTCGGAGATATGTGACCAATCATTATATTTAACTAAGTTTCGAGGCATATTTGAACATAACCTTGGAAGTATAAACGCGTTAATATCAATTTTCGTATCATTTTTTGCCTATTGGTTTCAAAGTACAAGTTACGCCACCTGAAGAGGTTACTTCTTGCATTGAACTTATACCCTGAATGGCGAGTGAAGAAGTAAATCGCGATAAACCAAGTCGTCTATAGCATGCTTGTGAGATATAACTTGTCTGTGAACCACAGTCAAGTAAACAGCGGACCTTTTGATAAACCCCATGAATGTCTAGAACTTCTGCCATTGCTGTTGATAGGAGAACAGTTGTTGACGCTGAGATGAAACCACAGAAATTATTTTCATGTCGTGGTGTTGCAGGCGCTGTAGTCGTGGAGTTTATAATATTCGCGGTTCGATTTGAAAATAATTGAGTTTGCGCGGTCGTAGTAGGATTGGGATCAGTCGAAGTACTAGCAGAAGCAGAGGCGGGTGTTCGAGAATTATTAGAGGAAATTAAATGATTATCGGTATTTGTGTTATCATGATTGTTTATATGTAGAATGGAAGGAAGGAATTTTGGAAAATATGTTTTTTACTGAGACAATTCGTGCACCAGTTATTATTTTTAGCTATTAGTAAACGCTCTTGAGGCGATTTATATGAAAATTGACTGCATCTATAAATAGAGTGATCTCCTTTACAAAGGATGCAATTATTATATTTACCGGTATGACTGATAAATGATGAAGCATATTTCACTTTGTTAGGTGAAACATTCGTAGTGGATTTATTTTTATATCTGGATTTGAGCACAGGACTTTTGATAATATTTGAAGCATATTTGACAGTTTCTAGGGCTTTACACTGTTTCATAACGAAATCCATGAGCAATTCGAAAGTAGGTATGTTAGCACTGTTAGATTCTTCGAACTCAAATCTAGTCATCGTGTCTTCATCCAAATGTTTACTGAACATGTAAAATAACAAAAAATCCCAATCTTCCACATTGAAACCCATATTTTTTAGACAAGCGAGATTTTCACAAAAAATGTTTCCCAAATTCTGAAAGTCTTTGAGGTTTCTCGAGTTAGTAATGAATGGTGCTTTATCTAATGCTTGCAAATGAGCAAAGGCAATCATACGCGGGTTATCGTATTTTTTCAACAATGAACCATAGGCAGATTCATAATTGTCAGCGGATAGTTGAATGCGTTGCACTAGGGTTAGTGCTTCTCCTTGTGAAAATAATAAAAGGTAATTGAACTTCTCGATAGGGGAAAGGCCTTCATTTTCGTGAATTAGTGAAGTGAACATATCATTGAATGTTTTGAATTGTTTTATATCTCCAGAAAACTTTGGGATTTCAATCTTTGGCAATTTAACATTCGGTTTCTGATGCGATGATGTGTGGTCGTTATTTTTGACTTCAGGCTTCTCCTCGAATAAAGTTAAATGAATTGCATAAACATATGAAGCACTGAATTCAAAGGTTCTGCGGATACCATCTTCATTTGCCAAATTTTCGTCATCTTGTAAAGCTCCAAGATTGACAATTGATTGATGATGCTCTTCAAAATCAGAAACTATAGTTTCATTTTGTTCAAACATGTATTGAAATTGAATTTTTGCTGTTCTGTCATCAGAAGCTCTATCTGCAAATCCTCTGAGTTCGGACATTTGACTAATATTCATCTGACGTAAGGCCTTTAATTGTTTAATCTCATTCGTGTTATTAGACATCTTCGAGAAGAGAGGAAAATGATTTAACTTATTTTAAATATGCACTATAATATAGTAACAATTGGATCCCGTGAAGAAATCGTTGCTGACGACTATGTTCTCAAATTGATAAATTCAATGGACATCCAAGTACTCAATTGTACCAAAAAACGTGAACCTTTTTTGTGATTCTATTTATGGACTGTATGTGCGATATTTCTGATAAAAACTGAAGAAATTGCGAATATTCACATCAAGAATGAAATTAATGGAATATTATACTAATTTATGTATTTTCAATATTTTAAAATGTGATTGAAGGAATAATAAATAATCGAAGAAAGGCGAAAAGCAAAATCCGTGGCTCGAAGTGACCAAATGTTTGATCAGCGGCGTTTTTATATGAAAGTATAGCGAACAGTTGAGAGAAACACTCACCTGAATTTATGTCGTTCCGATGAGTCCTTTTCCAACTTGCAGTTCAGCGGTACATGCGCGGTTGCAACATAGCATTAGCACTGCACGTAATGCATTATTACATTGGGTATCACAGAAGCGGTATAAGTAGCGTTTCACATAAGCGATAAAGCGAGAGCGTTATATAGCATGTCGTCTCCGGCGTGTTGAGAGTCCACACTGCTTGTCTTTACCAAACCGCCACTAGAGGGCTCTTGTGTTTCCTCAACTGTGTGTTTATCGCGCAAAGAGATAGTATTACTCTTACTTTATTATTCCTTCAATACCATGAGACCAGAATAATACAAATATAGAGATTTGAATAAGATTACATCTAATTACTATATCTAGGTACTTATTATCTAAAATAGTATATGATTGGCGAACATGTAGTACCTATAGATATAGAACTAATTAACGAACGATTAATAGTCCACGGTATTCCTTATTCTGATATTTTGATACAGCAAAGTTTCATGAAAATTCCACATAATACAACAACAGTACCTTTCAAATTTCACATTGCTAACATAGTTTGCGAATTTGATGGCATACTAGGATCGAATTTTCTACAAACGTATAACTGTGTAATCGATATATCTAACAGAATACTAGAAAATAATTTCGCGAACATATCATTGAACACAACAAATACCCAGATTAACGAGAAACAACACACAGAACAAAATGTTTCCGGAGAACATTCAGTTGAGAATGTACCGACGGAAAACAAAATGTCGATAAATTCACGATCCATTCAATACGTTAATTTCGAAATAAATATTTTCGATTCACAACTAGTTTGCGAAGAAATAAAATTGAATGAAAACTGCAAGAAACCGGCAGCTTCAGTTTCAGTACAGAACAAAAATTTTGTAACATCATGCGTCAACACAGCAAGCGAAAATTCTGAATTAAATATCGATATCCAAAAATACATTTCTCCTGTAAATGAAACAAATTTTCAAATTTTTCATGTTAACGAGAATCAACAAGATAGTAACAGAATTTCACAGTTGACAAAAATGTTAAGATCAGATCATTTGAACGAGGAAAAACACGAACAAATTCTTGAAACATGTATCAAATTCCCAGAAGTATTTTATCTAGACGGAGACAGATTATCTTTCACGAACCGCATAAAACATAAAATAAATACAGGCAACCATTCACCAATTTTCACTTAATCTTTTAGGTATCCGCAGATACATAAACAATAAGTGAAATCACAGATAAAAAGCATGTTAGACCAAAATATAATTCAACCTTCGGTAAGTCCTTGGTCTTCACCAGTATGGGTTGTACCGAAGAAGTCAGACGCGAGCGGAAAACAAAAGTGGCGCCTCGTAGTCGATAACAGAAAATTAAACGAAATAACTGTCAAAGAAAAATACCCTATTCCTAACGTTACAGATATTTTAGATCAATTGGGTAAATGCAAATACTTTTCCACCCTGGATCTTGCCAGCGGATTTCATCAGATAGAAATCGATGAAAACGATATCGAAAAAAACTGCCCTTTCTGTAGAAAACGGTCATTTTGAATTTCGACGAATGGCATTTGGACTTTGTAACGCACCTTTTTACCTACAAAGAGTTTTAGACAACATGATGACAGGTTTACAGAATGAACAATGCCTCATATATATGGATGACATAATAATTTATTCAACAACCTTAGACGAACATGTCAAGAGACTAAAAAACGTTTTTCAAAGACTATCCGAATGTAATTTGAACTTCGACCCGATAAATGCGAGTTTGCACGAAAAGAAGTATCGTATTCAGGACATTTGATAACAGATCATGGAGTCAAACCTAATCCTGAAAAAATTGAATCGATAATAAAATTTCCAGTACCGACTAACACTACCGAAATCAAACAATTCTCAGGCCTTACAGGTTATTATCGCGAGTTTGTTCCAAATTACGCGAAAATTATCAAACCACTAACGAATCTTCTGAAAAAGGACAAACTTTTTGAATTCGACGAACAATGTCATGAATGTTTCGATCATTGCAAAAATATTCTCACAAATAGTCCAATACTTCAGTTCCTGAGTTTTGAAAAAGAATTTATACTATATACCGACGCGAGCAACTACGCGATAGGATCCGTATCAAGCCAAGGTAACGTAGGCGAAGATTTACCAATTGCATACGCGAGTAGAACCCTTAACCCAGCAGAATGTAAATACTCTACGATAGAAAAAGAGCTTCTCAGCATAGTTTGGTCCGTGAAACATTTCCGACCTTATCTATTCGGACGAAAATTCAAAATTTATTGTGATCACATGCCCCTGAAATATTTATATTCAGTTACCGACCCAAGCAGTCGATTAGCTCGATGGAGACTACAATCAGAATCATTTTCGTATGAAATAATCTATAAACCCAGAAAACTGAACGTAAATGCCGACGCACTATCACGAATTCGAATTTCAAACATAACTACAGACACTTTCGGAGCTTTCACAAATTTAATCAAGAATCGAAGCGTTATCAATCATGCTAAAATAACACAAACTAACAGAATATCACTTCACACTGAACATCTAAACTTTATCAGTCTCATAACTCAAAAAACAATTGACGGAGGAATAGAGCCGAAACGTCAAGTAGGACTTTTGGACATACCCGAAAATTGTAATTTCACCTCAGATATTATCAAAATTAAATCAGTCTCACAGCCGAAAAGATAATATTTATTCGTCAAATTGAACGCATTCACATCAGAAAAATGTTTTACCAAATTGCAGAATTTGATGAAAACACTTACTGAATACACGACATATCAAATTAAAATACCAAAACCAAATATTCCATCAGCAGAAATTCTTAGTTATTTATCTAGAGATTCAAACATCAAATTGAAAATATGTCATGGTACTTTGATTAATCCACCAACTGATGAAAGACAATCAATCATAAAGAAATATTATGAAAGAAGGATCAATCTACACAGAGGTGTTAACGAAACATATAATAAACTCAAAAACCATTATGAATGAGAGAGACATCCAAATTTTGATACAAAAATGTTCAATTTGCCAGGAAAATAAAATTTCAAGACAACCGTCAAAGTACCCATTAGAAATAACTGACAACACCCAAAAACCCTTCGATAAAATCTACATCGAATGTATTTGAATTTGAAAAAACTAAAATTTTAACACTGATAGACGACTTCTCTAAATTCGCGCAAGGATATATTTTAGATGATGAATGTTCTCAAGAAGTTTACGAACAATTATTGAACTATTTCCAAAATTTTGAGGTTCCCAAAGTAATTCAAGCCGACCCTGGTAAAGAATTCAAAAATGCGAAACTTAAAGAGCTTTGCAAGCAATTCGATATCCAACTGAGATTCACCGCAATCGAGCATCCGAAATCCAACGGAATGATAGAGAAATTCCACGCTACATCTGCCGATTCATTAAGATGTTTTCGAGCGACGGATATTACAGGCAATTTACAATCAGCTTTCTCACACGCGATAATAAGTTACAATAATGCAAAATCAAACTCGACAGAATTCAGTCTGCAAGAAATCATATTTGGCGACCCTCAGCTCAGTAAAATTACAAATTAATCTACCTTCGAGAGATATCGCATAGAACAAGATGAATTTAACGAATTCAAATTCAAATTTATCTGAGAAAATAATCAAACAGCCAAAGATAATTCAAAAACTTATCACGACAATAAAACACGAAACACATTTCCCAATGATTCAGTAGGTCAATTAGTTTATTCACGAAAGAAATCAATTTTACCAAAAAGTCAACCTTTATGGTCCTGTCCTTATAAAATTACAAGACTATTAGGGCATAATACAGTTGAAATTCAGATCAGAAACAGTTATCATAAATATCACTTTGATAAACTGAAACCATACCCAGAACAAATTGAAACTGACTCAGAATTTGATTCAGATTGGTCAACATCTGATGATGAACCTCTTTTTCCAGGTCCATCTTCATCGCGACAAGTTCAACATTAGAAATAAACCCGATCAACAATACAGTAGGCATACTTCAACAGCTAGAATCGAAGATTCAGATTTCGAACACTAAATGGACTCTCCTAATATACAGAGACATAAACCTGATATCCCAAGCTTTAGAAAATAACGACAACGTATTATCCAAAATTCATAATCTACTTTACGAACAAAATTATTCTATTCCCTTTTTAACCGTAGATCTGAGACCATATATGATACCCCTGTACTATATTCAAGCAAGAATTAAAAATAAATTATCCGAAATCAACCTTGATGTGAACAAACGCGAAAAACGAGGACTTATAGACGGCATCGGAACTGTATGGAAATTGATCTCAGGTTCCCTTGATGCTGACGACGGACAATATTATAACGAGAAAATTAACCGACTCGAGAAAGACGATACCGAAACAAAACAACTACTTTCGCAACAAATCCAAGTCGTGACATCCACTATCAAGAATTTCAACAGAACAATTAGTCAACTGAATCTTGGTACGAATGCTTTCAATGATAACTTGATCAAAATAAAAACATCAATTTCAGAATTAGTTGATAGTGAATCATATTTCAAATACCAACTTGAAATTACGAATCATTGTCAGATTTTCTAGAATCTTATCAGATCATAGAAGTAGAATTAGATAATATTTTGAATGCAATCACGTTCAGCCTTTTGAATGTCTTGCATCCATCAATCATATTACTCAAACAATCACTTGTAGAATTAAAAATCATACCTTCTTATATTAGTCATAATAAGTTACCCTTCGAACCAAGTACATCAAATATTGCTTCATACATGAAAATAATCAGATTACACGCTTTCCAATTAGATCACAGAATAATATTTGCTTCAGAAATACCACCCGTCATACCAAATACATTTGAACTGCATCATAATTACCCATTTCCTACGAAACATCACAATAACCTTTACCATATGATCCTTCCTGAGTCTAAATACGTTGCTATGTCTGAAGATGACAGATCATATGTTGCATTGAATAATCCACAAGAAGACTGTACCAGAACATTACCAGATATGATGTTATGCTACGACAAGATTCCACAAGCAATCTCAGACAGCAGTCCATGCGAAGTCCACATTCTCCGAGGATTAACCACTACCAACTGTCATTCCATGATAGTCAATATATCCGGCTTCAACATCCGAAAACTCAAGAACAATCAATGGTTGATTACCACACAAAAATCGCTAGATGTCACAATGAGCTGTCCAGACACACCAGTTCAAACATTTATCCTCAGAACAAATTCCATCCTGAAATTATCGAAAGAATGTAATACTTACATCGATAATACCCAAATATACACTGACGAAGAATATTCCACGAATTCAACGCAGACTGTTACCATTCCAATAATCCCATATGATTGCTGCATTCATTTCACAGAAAAACTGAAAATCCCAGATCTTAAGCCAATCCCGATTCACAATTTGAATCTGGACGACCTCAAAGTTGCTGAAAATGAGCTCAATCAATTTCAAGAAGAAATCGAACAATCACTACATCAGCCGTTCACACAAAGATATCACAGTGTAATATGGTATTCATGTATAGTCATCACCATCATAATTGTAGCATTTTTCCTGTATAAATGCTGTTGCCGCCAATGCATCCGCATTCGATCCCTGAACAGAGCAGACGATGATTTTCCAGGACATCATAGCTGTCCAACAATATACAATATGTGCAACTTCACAAGCCCCCGTAGAAGACCATCCATCAATGCGAAATTCGTAGTGAGCACTGAACGATTATCAATTGATCCAAGAACCAGCCGCACCATTCCAGATGATCCAACAACCAAATCACCCAAATCCCACAGAAGAATTCAGTCCAGTTGAAAATTGTTCATTTCAATCACAATGTTCAATCTCAAGGAGGGAGGAGTTATATCCTGTACCAGCCTACAACATTTCATCACCCAGTATATGGATGTTCCCATATATCCAACTGCATAGCCTGAATCGCCTCTTCTAGAGTTATCAGAACGTGACGCCATCAGCAAGAATATGATACTTTCTTAGAATTGTAAATGCAGGATTATTATCTAGATTTTTCTCAAGAACTTTTGATACAGAGATTGTTATTCCATACTTCGAAGACTCAACACGCTCCCAGAGCAACACATGCTTGGTTTACTTGGTTTGAATAAATAGTTCTATTAAAATCAATCCTAGACCATCATTCATAATTCGAGTGATATGAGTAAGTTTGATCATATCGACCTCACCAATATCAGAGTGTTCCTTAATTCTGAAAGATATCCATACAATGATTTACATCTAGATTTCAAAAACAACAAGTATGCTTCACTGTATGAGATGTACTCAAATTTTCAAGAAAACTACTATCATCTGAAAAATAACGAGTCAATATCGACCCCGAAAGAGTTCAAAGATAAAGCACCATACATGAAGAATAATATTCCTATAACCCTCTAACGAAAATCGTAAAGCAGCTTTGATGCGCATGATCAGAATTTGTCATATATTGGGGGACCCATTAGTAGAGGGACTACAGGGATTCTGGCCCCTAGGCCAATCAGAGAGCAGCATTTCCCACTCCTCTACTTTTGTCGCCGGCGCGAACTTCAAGTCTAGATAGTCTGCAAATGGCGCGAAATTCAAATTATTCATACGTCGTCACGTCGCCATCGTGAATAAATAAATTAAAAAAGCTGTCACCGCTGGGGGAAATTGAACCAGGGACCTTTGCATTATGAGGCAGCATATATACGCACTGTGGTATTCCGACCTCCGTGATATTTCAATTATTTTAATGCTATTCAAACGGGATATCCATAGCGCGTATCTTTGCAACGGATCTATCGAGGTACAGTAAGGCTCGAGCGCTCGGCGCTGCAACGTTGTCGGACGTATGTGTTTGGATGTTAATATTGTTACATTATTGTGTGTGGCAACGCTGTCTCGCTTCATGGCGTTCGAAGTTCCAGCAAAGCGAGAGATCCCTTAGAATGATAAGCGCGCGCTCGTATACCCATTCCTCAAACTGTGACTTTAATGACAATAACAAAATTGAATTTTCATATACAGGGCGTTTGAGTTGATTGAAAATTGAAAAAAATATATACAGAGTGTCCCATAGTTCGCGGTCCCATGTTCTAGCATGGAAGAAGTGTTTGAGTTGAAAGAAATATATACAGGGTGTTTGAGTTGATGAAGATTGAAAAAGATATATACAGGGCGGTCCATGGGGGTGAAAGAATACGAAAACGAAGATGAATAATCTATTTATTTAAGTAATCCTTTTCTACAAAAATGACATGCCTCTTGAGAAGATGGCGGTCCATCCCAGTGTGTGGTCCAATTAGGACGATTATAATGAACGAAGCATGGCAGTTTGATTTGTAGGTTGAAGTTGCTGCGATATTCTTGAGGAAGTTTGTGCCACACCCCTAATAGCCCATAAGGATCTGCATATTCAATGATACACTCTACTGGAATATAGTGCAATTCTTGTTCGGTGAATTTTAGCAGAGTGGTAGCAGGAGATTTCAGGAACTCTAAGAGCACAGCTATTTCAGATTTATAACAGAGTGTCTCAATACTGGAGAGTGGATTGCTTTCAATATCAATAGAACGTGGGAAAGTTTTAAAGAGCGAAAATTTCACTATAATCGACACCAAGCATTGTGTGTGAGAAATGTGGGAAATTCTTGGATGAAACTAACCTATACCACCATATGAGGAATGCCCATAGAGTGGACGCCACGAATTCGAATAACCTAGCTGATTAGCGGATGGCAGTTAATGGATTCAGAAGTCTTCAGATCACACCTATAGAAGTATTCAGAGGTATTCGGAGGTCTTCAGATCACGCCTTCAGAGGTATTCAGATGTCTTCAGAGGTATTCAAGAGTATTCAGATGTATTCAAAAGTCTTCAGTTGTATATCAGACACCATAGCGTTCTCATCATGGAGTCTAAACTACATTCATTAGAGCAAGCATTAGATAAATATCACTGTGCAGATTATGATAATGCTTATGGACCGAAATATGTTGACGGCAGATGGACACTTGGACATAAGAATCTACGCTTTGAGGGCCAACACATATTCGTAGATGATGTCGATTTTAAAAGTATTCTAGGTCTTTCAGAATTATTATTTTCCAAGAACCCTTGAAATTACACGCCTCTGGATCACCAGATGTATAAACAAATGCTAGAAATCAGCTCTATTCATAGAGATCGAGTAGGCCGATAAGGAGAAATTCGATAATATTATCAGACCCCTCTTCAAAAATAAGACCAAGCCTAAACGTCCAAAGTCGAGCGTGGAGCCTGAAGCCAGCACGCAACGTAGTAGGAATGAAGAGTACAATATTTTAGATAAATGGGCAGATCCGAATATCTTGGTGGATAGACTGAGATATTTAATGGAATCAGATGAGAACAACAACGAGATCGCCTTTATTCTCACTGAACTTGAAAATGTTGGTATAATATCTAAAAATAAATGATGTCAAAATAATCCGTGTTTTATTCAACACCTGGTAGGCGAGTAGACTCACAATGACTACTCAACTTGGCATACAGAAATATATATTCAAAAACCCTGTATAATGACTGGTAGGTAGTGTGATGAAATCATAAACTTTTTATATTTATTAAGGAATATATCGAACAACTCTTAACCAGAACTCGAAATGTGAGAGGGCTCTAGAGGCTTAGGGCCTTAGGCATTAGAGATTATACAAAATAAATCAACATGGCAACCTTCAGACAAAGAAAATGTATAGCTGTCAAATACTCTACAAGAAAGATTCTTCATCTATATGCAAAGTCCGAAAATTCTCTAGATATCATCATACTCAGAGGTAGCAATAAAAATGATGAAAAAGGTATCTGGAAAGCTCCAAATATACTGGACTGATAATGCTAAACATTCTGCATCAAACAACGAAAAAAGAGCACCCTTCCACCGTCCACCTTTGAATATATCGAACAACTATTTACACCTAAAACTCATATAACAGCTCAGTGTTTTACCATAGGAGGTATTCTGGTTGGTTCATAAAATATGTCAAACAACTCTCTACCAGAACTGGAAATCTAAGAGTCAGAGGAACTAGGGGATAGAGGTTTAGTGCGATGGGATGTTATCCGCAGGAAGCGAAATAGGTATCATTTTTTGGATGATCTAATATGAAAGCATACCCGATCAGACCTAAAATAATTTTGTCAGATTGTTTGTCGGACGAGCGGAGCGAGTCTGATAATCTCAAACGAGCCACCAAAAAAATAGATCTAACCTATCGTAGCTTGGATAGTCCAGGTCGATATAGCATCAATCACAACCAATGATGTCAACCTACTCTCTAACCTATCCTGTTAGTGAGTGTGGCATCACTCACCAGGCGGATGACCTATCTCTCTTGATGGAATCTAGAAGCATTAACGAATATGTGGTTGCTGAACCCCATATGTGGAGACAGTATTCTAAAACAGGTTGTATCTGTATTTTGTAGAGCAGCATGTTGTCTGGAATAAAAATCCTAGTTTTTGTGTTGAAACTTTCGTGATGGATATCCGGGTATCGTATACTGTTTGATTTCAATTCTTGTTCAGGATCAGCATTAATATCTTCATTTCGGGTAGAAAGAAATGGTACCTTGTGATCATTTCATATCAATGAAATTGGTGAAAAGTTCACCTGACAAGACATATATGATTTTCCCTAATGCATGATAGCCTGTTGGAATATTTTTGTCTATGAAGTTAATTCCTGATTGTTATACGTTATTCAAATGGTTGGTACTAGGTGTCCGATTATTATTCTTTCATCACTTGAAGCGCACTAAAGGGAATGCTTATTATGTTCGTGAAACATCGCGCATGCCTAGGGAGGTTGCCAGAAGGAGGTGCAGTATTAAACATTGGTGTATCTTGAAACTACTTCCTTTGGTGAACTTAGTCGTTTTATGAGTTTCGGTAAAGAGTTGTTCAACAAATATCTGAAGAGTAACAGTTTTTCTGTGAATTCTCAATTTTGTTAATGAAGCGGAAGTATCTGTAGAATAAGGAAAGGTATCCGACTCTCTCCGACTCATTTGCGATGTTTCAATGTTTTTAAGACTTGGTGAGTGTAACATCGCCCACCAGGCGCATAGCTAGTCTCTCTGGATGGCTTCTAGGAGTATCAACGTATATGTGTGAGTGCTGAACCCATATGAGGAACAGTATTCTTGAACAGGTTGTATCTGTATTTTGTAGAGTAGCTTTTATTTATAACCAGCATTGGAAATGTTTATTTCGGTTCGAAAAGAATACTATCTTGTGATTATTATATATCGATGAAGTTTGGCAATATTTCGAATGATAGCCTAGATACGATTTTGAATAGGATAGGATACTTAAACTGTCTGGCAATGATAGTAAGAGATATATTAATTTTTCGCAGTGTACACTAGTCATTTCGAGTATTTTTGTCTAAGACCTCATTAATTCATAATTGGTTTATGTTCTTCATATTTTATTTGGTCAGAATGGTGTGCCATCCTCATATTATGTTATCGAAGCAATATTTCAATCGTGCTGTTTTTGTGATGTTTCCGTCATGTTTTGACGCATGCGTAATATGGCTCCTCTTAATTATACATCATCTGAAAAACGCTTCATGTGTCACATGGCATCTGTCAAGTGTCATCTATCTAGCATAATTTACGACGATGTCGTACATAAAGTAGAGTATTCTATTCGCGCATCTATTGTCAGTATCATTAAGAAGGCCCAATACTAGCTCTATGGGAGATAACATAGGAATATAGGTTATTCGCGGCTCTCCATTCTTTATTGATATCTCGCAAGCATTGAAACTCTGCGTACCTATATCTATGTATTTGCAAATCCTAGTTTTTGTGAAGCAGCG
The DNA here is from genome assembly GCA_918026855.4 of Phaedon cochleariae. Classification (NCBI taxonomy): domain Eukaryota; kingdom Metazoa; phylum Arthropoda; class Insecta; order Coleoptera; family Chrysomelidae; genus Phaedon; species Phaedon cochleariae. The sequence continues at coordinate 31,680,374 of OU896713.1, forward strand.
TTCGTGATGGAACTATCTGTCATATACTGTTTGAATTCAATAGTTATCCATAATCCGCATAGGGTATCTTTATTTCGGTTGAAAAGCATGGTACCTTGTGATTATTCTATATCGATGAAGTTGGGCAATATTTCATATGATAGCCGAGATACTATATTTTCCATAGTGTACAGGATAACAACCTATTTGAATATTTTTCCTCTGACAATGTTTTTTTCATGATTCTGATCTTTTATTTTCTATATGTCAGGTGGAGAATTTAGTTCATTATCATTATTTTATATCGATGAAGTTGGTCAATATTTCGAGTGATAGCTGGGATACGATTCTCCATAATGTGTAATAGCCTATTTGGATATTTTTTCACGTTTTTCATGTTCTGGTACATTTTCATCAGTTCATATTTTTTTATCACTTGGAGCGCACGAAAGAAAATCCTAACAATGTTCGAAGAACGTCGTGCATACCTTAAAGGGGATAGGATATCCAATCTAACTGGGAATGTCTCACTTGATAAGAGAGAGATGATTTTCCAAATATTTTCGTCTTAGAAGTTAATTCATAATTATTGGTATACTTTGTTTGAATGTTTGGTGCTACAATATGCGTCAGATTATCATTATCATTTATCTCTTGAAGCACACCAAAGCAAATACCTATTATATTCGAAGAAAATCATGCACAGGCTACAACAGGAGGTATAGGTATTGAATTTTAAACTTTTCAAAATCTAAAAAACACTTCCTATAGTAAACTCAGTCATTTCATGAGTTTTGGTAAAGAGTTGCTCGACATATTCGAGATTGGTGACAACAGAATGCGTTTTCTGAATTTGTTGAGTGCGTCTGACTGGTATTGCTAGCGATGGGATGATAGTAGGAATCTCTGAAAATTATTTTCTGTGTATCTGTAGAAAAGTGGAAGGTCGATGTCTTTTCGGTGATGTTACAATGTTGTTTGAGAATCAGTGAGTGTAGAAACACCAATCAGGCGAATGGACTGTATCTCTGAATGAAATCTAGGAGCATCAGAGTATGTATGGATGTTGAACCCTATAATATGTAGGAACAGTACTCTGAAAAATGGCATATCTGTATCTTGTATAGTAGCTTTTCGCGTGAAATAAAAATCATAGTTTTTTCGTTGAAACTTTCGTGATGGATCTGGGTGTCGTAGTATACTGATTGATTCCAATTCTTGTTCAGGATCTTCATATAGTATCTTTATTTTGGGTGAAAATAAATGGTGCCCTGTGATCATTTTATATCAATGAAATTGGCTGAGATTTCGCATTTGTAGATCTTGGAAACACTTCCTATGATGAACTTAGTCGTTTTATGAGTTTTCATTTATGATGTTCAGATGTTTTCTAAGAATTAGTGAGTGTGGCATCGCTCACCAGGCGCATGGCTTGTCTCTCTGGTATGGCTTGTCTCTATGGGTAAGTGCTGAACCCATATAAGGAGCAGTATTCTCAAACAGGTCGTATCTGTAGAGCAGTTTCTTGTCTGGAATGAAAATCCCAGTTTCTGTGAAGCAACGTTCGTGATAGAGCTTTGTGTCATATGCTGTTTGGATTCGATTGTTATTTATAATGAGCATGGAGAATCTTTATATCGGTTTGAAGAGAATGTCGCCCTTGATTATTCTATTTTGATGAAGTTGGGGCATATTTCAAATGATAGCCGAGATACGATTTTGAATAGGATGGGATACATAAACTGTCTGGGAATTATGGCAAGAGATATAATAATTTTTCGTCGTGTACATTAGTCTTTTCGAATAATTCAATCGTGATGTTTTTGTGATGTTTTCGTCACGTTTTGACGCATGCGTAATATGTCTCCTCTTAGTTATACATCATCTGAAAAACGCTTCATGTGTCACATGGCATCTGTCAAGTGTCATCTATCTAGCATCATTTGTGAGGATGTCGTGAAGGAAGTAGAGTATTCTATTCGCGCATCTATTGTCAGTATTATTAAGAAGTTTCAATACTAGCTTTATGAAAGATAACATGAGAATATAGGTTATTCACGGTTCTCCATTCTTTATTGATATCTCGCAAACATTGAAACTCTGCGCATATCAATGTATTTACGTGTTCATCCTCAGGAGTACTATTTATTTTCAATGGTGGGATGTATTTTTTCTTGATTGTTGGATTTGTCACAGATCGTCGGTAGCCATATTGTTTTCAGATAGCGCAGTCGAGAACCTATGCCTTGTTATAATGTAAAGTCATAAGTCTCTCAAATATTTCATCTGATTCCGGTTTTTAATCGTCCTGTATATTACATTTCTTTCCTCGTGGTGGTTCATATATTGTTGCATGTATGCATTATCAACGTTTAATTGTTATCAGGTTTCTTGCTGACTATCAAGTTCCTATTTCTATATTTGTTCAGTCATATCGTGGACGTTATGTGAAATTTCTCGTCGATTAAATGGCGTTGTTTTTCAAGAATGCTGTTTGTGTGAATTATTTGTGATGGTAGTGATGTGTGCTTTTAAAGAATCATGTATGGAAATGGAAGAATGGTTTTTTTTTGTTATACCTGAATTGTCTTCTCACTATTTTCATTCATTATTCAGATTTTCATCGAATCTAAGCCTGCTGAGGCGGAAAAAGGTGAAGGTAAATGTTTTATAACACATTTTTCTATAATACTGGTCGGTATTATTGGAATGAGCGTGAAAATTTCAAACCTAGAGACGTTTATACTATCGAATGACATATAGGTGAGGTGAGACCAATTTTACACCTATATAGTTCTACGCTGTAACAATCCTAACGTTCCCTCTACACGAATTTTTGTGTGTGGGATGTTGAGTTCAATTATTTAGAATGTTTTAAAGTAGTTAACTTGCTGTTTTCCTGTTTTTGTTCAATTTTAGGGATGAAATTTCCTGTTGATTTGAAGAATTTGAAAATATCTGATATGAGAATGTTATTATATCGATGTGGTGAATACATATTATTATTTCAAAAACACCTCGTATAGTTGAAACATATATTTTTGCAGTTATGACCAAGTAAACGTTTCACGTGACTGATGTTCCTCATGAGGATTTTGATAAGAATTGGCCTACGATATATAAGATTTCTATATGACAGAATTATTTTAGGTCTGATCGGGTATGCTTTCATATTAGATCATCCAAAAAATGATACCTATTTCGCTTCCTGCGGATAACATCCCATCGCACTAAACCTCTATCCCCTAGTTCCTCTGACTCTTAGATTACCAGTTCTGGTAGAGAGTTGTTTGACATATTTTATGAACCAACCAGAATACCTCCTATGGTAAAACACTGAGCTGTTATATGAGTTTTAGGTGTAAATAGTTGTTCGATATATTCCAAGGTGGACGGTGGAAGGGTGTTCTTTTTTCGTTGTCTGATGCAGAATGTTTAGCATTATCAGTCCAGTATATTTGGAGCTTTCCAGATACCTATTTCATCATTTTTATTGCTACCTCTGAGTATGATGATATCTAGAGAATTTTCGGACTTTGCATATAGATGAAGAATCTTTCTTGTAGAGTATTTGACAGCTATATATTTTCTTTGTCTGAAGGTTGCCATGTTGATTTATTTTGTATAATCTCTAATGCCTAACGCCCTAAGCCTCTAGAGCCCTCTTACATTTCGAGTTCTGGTTAAGAGTTGTTCGATATATTCCTTAATAAATATAAAAAGTTTATGATTTCATCACACTACCTACCAGTCATTATACAGGGTTTTTGAATATATATTTTTGTATGCCAAGTTGAGTAGTCATTGTGAGTCTACTCGCCTACCAGGTGTTGAATAAAAAACGGATAATTTTGACATCATTTATTTTTAGATATTATACCAACATTTTCAAGTTCAGTAAGAATGAAGGCGATCTCGTTGTTGTTCTTGTCTGATTCCATTAAATATCTCAGTCTATCCACCAAGATATTCGGATCTGCCCATTCATCTAAAATATTGTACTCTTCATTCCTACTACGTTGCGTGCTGGCTTCAGGCTCCACGCTCGACTTTGGACGTTTAGGCTTGGTCTTATTTTTGAAGAGGGGTCTGATAATTTTATCGAATTTCTCCTTATCGGCTTGTCCTCTTAAACGACCTACTCGATCTCTATGAATAGAGCTGATTTCTAGCATTTGTTTATACATCTGGTGATCCAGAGGCGTGTAATTCTGAGGGTTCTTGGAAAATAATAATTCTAAAAGACCTAGAATACTTTTAAAATCGACATTATCTACGAATATGTGTTGGCTCTCAAAGCGTAGATTCTTATGTCCAAATGTCCATCTGCCGTCAACATATTTCGGTCCATAAGCATTATCATGATCTGCACAGTGATATTTATCTTATGCTTGCTCTAATGAATGTAGTTTAGACTCCATGATGAGAACGCTATGGTGTCTGATATACAACCGAAGACTTTTGAATACATCTGAATACTCTTGAATACCTCTGAAGACATCTGAATACCTCTGAAGGCGTGATCTGAAGACCTCCGAATACCTCTGAATACTTCTATAGGTGTGATCTGAAGACTTCTGAATCCATTAACTGCCATCCGCTAATCAGCTAGGTTATTCGAATTCGTGGCGTCCACTCTATGGGCATTCCTCATATGGTGGTATAGGTTAGTTTCATTCAAGAATTTCCCACATTTCTCACACACAATGCTTGGTGTCGATTATAGTGAAATTTTCGCTCTTTCCCACGTTCTATTGATATTGAAAGCAATCCACTCTCCAGTATTGAGACACTCTGTTATAAATCTGAAATAGCTGTGCTCTTAGAGTTCCTGAAATCTCCTGCTACCACTCTGCTAAAATTCACCGAACAAGAATTGCACTATATTCCAGTAGAGTGTATCATTTGAATATGCAGATCCTTATGGGCTATTAGGGGTGTGGCACAAACTTCCTCAAGAATATCGCAGCAACTTTAACCTACAAATCAAACTGCCATGCTTCGTTCATTATAATCGTCCTTATTGGACCACACACTGGGATGGACCGCCATCTTTTCAAGAGGCATGTGATTTTTGTAGAAAAGGATTACTTAAATGAATAGATTATTTATCTTCGTTTTCGTATTCTTTCACCCCCATGGACCGCCCTGTATATATTTTTTTCAATCTTCATCAACTCAAACACCCTGTATATATTTCTTTCAACTCAAACACTTCTTCCATGCTAAAACATGGGACCGCGAACTGTGGGACACTCTGTATATATTTTTTTCAATTTTCAATCAACTCAAACGCCCTGTATATGATGATTCAATCTTGTTATTGTCATTGAAGTCACAGTTTGAGGAATGGGTATACGAGCGCGCGCTTATCATTCTTAGGGATCTCTCGCTTTGCTGGAACTTCGAACGCCATGAAGCGAGACAGCGTTGCCACACACAATAATGTAACAATATTAACATCCAAACACATACGTCCGACAACGTTGCAGCGCCGAGCGCTCGAGCCTTACTGTACCTCGATAGATCCGTTGCAAAGATACGCGCGCGCCAGCTATGGATATCCCGTTTGAATAGCATTAGAATAATTGAAATATCACGGAGGTCGGAATACCACAGTGCGTATATACGCTGCCTCATAATGCAAAGGTCCCTGGTTCAATTTCCCCCAGCGGTGACAGCTTTTTTTAATTTATTTATTCACGATGGCGACGTGACGACGTATGAATAATTTGAATTTCGCGCCATTTGCAGACTATCTAGACTTGAAGTTCGCGCCGGCGACAAAAGTAGAGGAGTCGGGAATGCTGCTCTCTGATTGGCCTAGAGGCCAGAATCCCTGTAGTCCCTCTACTCCCATTATTTTTTATTCAGTAGATATAATGTTATCCAGCTATAAATTACGCCTGGGAAAACATCAAGAAAACATTAAGATCCTAAAAAGGGTGATAGAATTGTACTCTACCAAGCAATCAGTCTTTAAAAATTTCTCAAATATCACAATATGAGTATAATCATGGATGTGCAATGATTCAAGATAGAAAACAACAAATTCATTGTCAAGAAGTTTGCAGCCTTCGATGGGGTGAAAATTTGCCATTATATTTTCAAACCACCATTTCCACTGAATTTTCTACCTCCGAATCTACAAAAGCAGGCTAATTGGCTGGTTCGTAATTTTCACTGCCTGGAATGGAAGGATGGATTTACCCCATTACATCAGTTCGGAAATATCTTGAAAAGTCTAAGTGATGGAGTCGATCTAATACATATCAAAGGAAAGGAGAAAGCTGAAAATATTCGGAGGTTCACTTCTGTTCCAGTAGTGGAATTCGATGAGCAACCTATTTTACAACAGTCTGAACCGAAATGTTTTTATTATATGAATTCAAATTGTATGTGTGCATTAACAAATGTTTCTTTTCTGTGACGGGAAAAAAGTTTGGCATTTCATCTCTGTTGACAGGTTATAAAATGTCACTTTTCATAAATTACTTTTTTCCCGTGGGAAAAAAGTGGGTACTTTTTTCCTAGATATATATCACATATATATATACTCTGTTGATGGCTTTTGTTGTGCTATAGTTCCGAAAAATGAGTCAATAATACCGTCTCCGAGAAAGATCTGCAAGTCCTTTCATCTCCCATTCGACTTCGCGGTTTCGTATATTACTAAACAACTACTGAATTCGCAATTTTCTGAAATCAAATCACAGAATTGAACTGACAGAAGTGACATCAGATATTTGATTACTTCAAAAGAATGATAAAGATGCCTATAAAACGCAGGTGACCCTACTGTTAAAAACTTGAAATTTCACGTCGATAATCTTCAGATTTCGAAATAATGTGATATCTTCCCAATATTGCTTCGTCCTTCCTTCTGTCACAGAAAAAAATAGTGTATTATACACGAGAAAAATATTAGATTTTAGCTCACGGTTTTTTGTCTCCCTCCGCTACGCGTCGGAGACAACACAACCTGGAGCTAAAATCTACTACTTTTTTCCCTTGTATAATAAATAACTATTCATTTGTATGAAACATTTTTTATGCAATTATGTATAATATCAAAATGAAATTGTTTTGTTCCATTCATTGTATAATAAATTGTCTGAACATCTGGTCTTCAATGCAGTCGTGACGCATTTGCACATGCGGGTACCAGATGTTCGTTTTTGCAAACATGTGGGTAGCAGATGTTTTTCGATGAATGATTGATCTCTGAATGCAGGTGGCAGATGTTTTCTCTGAATGCGAGTATGACGTGTTCATAAAGATATGCACCAGATGTTGTATTTCCATTTCAGACTCGTCTAGATATCTAGTTTCGATGAATGCGGGTATGACGTATTCGCTGGTTAATAGATGGCTCAGCCGCAAAATCATGCGGGTAGCAGATGCGCATGCCGTACCCCTCTACTAAATGAAAATAAATGGGGTTAAGGTCGACGTCTTCTAGTTCAGTCTTGAGCCTCAGTCCCCAAGCTTCTTCAGATAGTTTGAGTACAGTGATTGTAGTAGGTATTCGATCATGATCATACTGTATAATAACTTTCATTCACATGTTTACATTAACCAATTAATGTATTGGTAATCATAACATTTGGTGTTGGAGAACCAACGATATGATATTCAATTGGGGAGTTTTTGAAGAACTAGGATATAATAAAGACATATTATGGTACATGGGTGGTGCTTGACTTGAACCTATTAATCCTAACATTACATGGCGATCCTGCCAGTGCCATCTTATAAGTACCAATAGCTGGAGTTAAATTAGTCACCATAACTAATTTTCATTTACAAGTGAATGGAGAACGAGAACAATTGAAAGTTTATTGAAATGAAAGGACGTCAATCCAAAGGAGAGGTCATTATCGCCCAAACAGCAAGTTGTAATGCTGATGCAAAACTGAGTAGCCGAGGAGTTTCACGTACTGAATGAATATTGATATTCCTAGTTGTTTGCGTGATTTTGATGGGTGCGTACTTTCTGATGAGAAAGTGCCAGGAACAACTGAGAATGACGATTCGACAAGAAAACAACAGGAACGAACTAAGATTATCCAGCTCTACCGTAGCCGAAGTTTAGTAGAAGGAACAGTTCCAGAAGACAGATAATATCATATAAGCTATCCAAATCCGAGTGAAGATCCTGTTTTCTGGGCATGATGATTCGACGGAAAAATATATATATGGACAAGTACACCGAGGAAGGAATATAATAATAGGTACATAAATATTTCATACAATTTATTATGGACAGTTTCGTTATATTTAAATATATATATATCTATATATAGGAGAAGAAAGATATTGTGTATGAACACAGAGCAAGAGTATGAAGTGAAAGATTGTAGGTTCAATCCGTTCCGTGAGTGGAATGTCAATTGGTGCAAGACAGTCTGTTTCAGCTCGCCAAACATCATCAGTTGCACTAGGCCAAACATCCGTATTCCGCACTGTTGAAGACTACATGTTGGTCTTCAAATAGTGACCGGTCCGTGAGTGGATTGTCGATTGGCCTAGTGCAACTGATGATACTTGGCGAGCTGAAACAGACTGTCTTGCACCAATTGACATTCCACTCACGGAACGGATTAAACCTACAATCTTTTACTTCATACTCTTGCTCTGTGTTCATACACAATATCTTTCTTCTACTTTACTCTGTCCTGTGGTCATCCACACTATCGAGGTGCACTCGGGGCACGTAGGTGTAGTAACAGAGATATCTGTACTCCTACGTCGCTGCCCGAATAGCACGTTTCTGTCTAGTGCTAGTAAGTGGCACTGTACCAAACATCCGTATTCCGCACTGTTGAAGACTACATGTTGGTCTTCAAATAGTGACCGGTCCGTGAGTGGATTGTCGATTGGCCTAGTGCAACTGATGATGCTTGGCGAGCTGAAACAGACTGTCTTGCACCAATTGACATTCCACTCACGGAACGGATTAAACCTACAATCTTTTACTTCATACTCCTGCTCTGTGTTCATACACAATATCTTTCTTCTCCTATATATATATATATATATATATATAGGTACTAATATAACTTTGTGACTTCCATTGCATTGAACAGGCGGACCGACCTCCACTGTTTCTGATCCAATATATAAAAACATATATGCATATTTATCAATAGGGGAATATATATTACCAAGTTTTCTAGAGAGGGGTAAGCATTTCCTTTTTTTTATTTATTCATATAAACTACTCAACACTAATTTCGTCGCACACCAAAATGTCGCTTCTGTTATAATGTGAATAACTTTTTTCAGTTTAGAACAATTTGAATTTGGTTCACACTGTTCGATAGCCTAGTCCTTCAGCTATAATCTCGTACTTCATTGAAACATAAGGGTATTCACATAAAATCTTTACATGGTGTTTTCCGACACTGTGCGAAATTTCGGAATATTCAAAAGGCTCTCAAATGGTGAAAAACATTTTTCTCTCAACTTCGACAACAGAGGCATGAAGATGATCTCATTACCTCGAGATATTCCGCGAATCAACTTCCTTTCTCTCTTATTTACAGGGTGATCTAAAAAAATCAACTTTTTGGTTTTGCAGCCATAACTTTTTTTTACGTCAACCGATTTTGGAAATCTTAGGCTCATTTTGAAGATAAAACTTCAGATGAAGAGATCTGAATATCAGAATTGACTCAAGATGGCTATCAAAGATCTAGAGTTTTCTTGAAAGTGACCCAAATCTGTGGAACGCCCTTCGAATCTTGGTTGGGAGGAGAATTGAATGAAAATCAACTTGTTCTCGGAAAAACAATTCATTCTGGATGCGTCCATATTTTCCTCGCTCTCAGTAGTCAAGAATTGTGCGTGAGAAAACACAATTGAAACATGTTCTTGCAAAAACACTAGATCATTTCTACTCTGTAATGCATGGACCGCGAGATGGCCCGCCGTAACCAACGTTACAAGAATCACAATGAGTGACTGACAAACCCGACCAGCTGAGACTCATCATAAATGGTGTACCAACAAGAGCAACGGATTTTGATTTTTTCAATAAAGTGGTATTTTTAAAAGTTTTCACGTACATAACATGCGATTTAAGAATATGGAGAAGTATTCAAGCAAACAACGTTTATTTATTGTGAAAACGCATTTTAATAATGGTGAAAGTTTCACGAAAACAGTTTGCCAATTACGTAAAGTTTTCAGTCGCAATAATGCGTCGAACGAATCGACAGTAATAAACAAAAAATTCGTGTCGGAGATAAGCCCTTTGAATGGATCGGACTGTCGTGTTTAGCAGATCCGCGATCTGGAGGAAAGATAACCCTTGTTCCCTCATTTGTGGAATCAGTTCCAACTGGTCGGTCGTTAGATGCGGCATCGAAACTATCAAAATCTGTTTATGATTCGAAAACGACGTCTAACCTGACTTGTCAGTCACTTACTGTGATTCTTGTAACGTTGGTTACGGGCCATGCATTACAGAGGAGAAATGGTCTGATGTTTTTGCAAGAACATGTTTTGATTGTGTTTTCTCACGCACATTCTTGAGTACTGAGAGCGAGGAAAATATGGACGCATCCAGAATGAATTGTTTTTCCGAGAACAAGTTGATTTTCATTCAATTCTCCTCCCAACCGAGATTCGGAGGGCGTTCCAGATTTGGGTCACTTTCAAGAAAACTCTAGATCTTTGATAGCAATCTTGAGTCAATTCTGATATTCAGATCTCTTCATCTGAAGTTTTATCTTCAAAATGAGCCTAAGATTTCCAAAATCGGTTGACGTAAAAAAAAGTTATGGCTGCAAAACCAAAAAGTTGATTTTTTGAGATCACCCTGTAAATAAGAGAGATAGGAAGTTGATTCGCGGAATATCTCGAGGTAATGAGATCATCTTCATGCTTCTGTTGTCGAAGTTGAGAAAAATTTTTTTTTCATCATTTGAGAGCCATTTAAATATTCCGAAATTTTGCTAAGTGTCGGAAAACACCATGTAGAGATTTTATGTGAATACCCTCATGTTTCAATGAAGTACCAGATTATAGCTGAAGGACTGGGCTATCGAACAGTGTGAACCAAATTCAAATTGTTCTAAACTGAAAAAAGTTATTTTCATTATATCAGGGGCGACATTTTGGTGTGCGACGAAATTAGTGTTGAGTAGTTTATATCGTACGAAGTGACTTCCAATTCATATATTCAAATTAATCATAGCTAGGCCGTTATAGACTCCGACCTCTAAGCCAGATATTCGGTGGTCACATCGATGATTCAAAGGAATATAATAGTGTGAATTATCAAGACAATTATTGTGTTGATGAACTTTCTGAGAACTCCGCAAATGTATTTATTTCTAGTTCAGTACTTCATTAAATTCGAATACCGAATAAATTAGAACTCATAAATGATATGTTTATTTCTGAATAAGTACAAACATTACAAAGAATTCATTAATGACTTCGCATCAAATGCTGTAACATTGATTTCACAACTGTAGGATCTCTAGAAATTCCATTATCTGATCTCGATGAATGATCCGAATTCACTTTTGAGTAAACTAATTTTCTTCGCAGTCCATCCTGAAATGCAACAAGATGATTTCGATAAATTATTCAGAAATTATTGATGTATTTTTTGAATCTTGAAAGAATCAGCATACTGAATGAAGGATAATATACAGAAGAAGACAGAATCATTTGCTGGTCTATGGGTTGTTTCACTTTTGATCTGCCAAACTTCAAGAGGTCCGCAATCGCTTCGTTTTCCTTTTACAGGGTGTTGATATTGAAAAAATTTATCTTTTTTCATTATTCGATTTGGGATTTTCTCTCCTCGTTTCTATAAAATGAAAATATGAATATTATTTCAATATACGTGTAGTAAGGACAAATCAGATGATTAGCCCCAAATTGTCACTGCGTTTAAAGAATTTTTCTATCAGAGAGCCTAAAAGGAAAATTCACTAGCTTGTCAGTGACAATTTGTATTAAGAAAAGTTTGGAGAAGAGAAATAAAATTTTCGTGTGACAATTGGTGACGTTGGCAATCAAATGAGTTACAGGATGTCTTCATAAATTAATCTTGAATTCACCATTTTCATGTTCAGATTTCAGTAGTGAATACCATGTTCTGTCTATATCAACTGAACAAGAAGCAATGCTTTTGCCTTCGTTCAGAAGAATGCAAGCAGATTCTTTGATTTTTCTCTTCTGGTTGTTATCTTCTTTTCCAATGATTTCAATATTTTTCCACTCTGCCATATATTGTCCCTCTTAATATACTCTGCCATATATTGTCCATCTTAATAATATTGAAATCATTGGAAAAAAAGATAACAACCAGAAGAGAAAAATCAAGGAATCTGCTTGCACTCTTCTGAACGAAGGCAATAGCATTGCTTCTTGTTCAGTTGATATAGACAGAACATGGTATTCACTACTGAAATCTGAACATGAAAATGGTTAATTCAAGATTGATTGATGAAAACATCCTGTAACTCATTTCATTGCCAACGTCACCAATTGTCACTGAGAACTGAGAAGTTTCAAGACAGATACGATATTGCTATTAAAATGACCATTTTTTATTATGAATACGGAAGCAGATTTGGTCCCGAAACGTCCAAAGATAAGTGAAAATTCGATATGCCTTCTATTAAACTCTATTTCTCTTCTCCAAACTTTTCTCAATACGAATTGTCACTGACAAGTAAGTGAATTTTTCATTTATGCTCTCTGATAGGAGAATTCTTTTAACGCAGTGACATTTTGGGGCGAATCATCTGATTTGTCCTTAATACACGTATATTGAAATAATATTCATATTCTTATTTTATAGAAACGAAAAGAGAAATGCCCACGAAAATTTGGAATAATGAATGTTCCACCCCCTCGATTAACCTACAGACAGTATCCAATCTTTTTTTCATGAATATTCCGAAAACCTTTATCCCGATTACCTTGAAACTTGGTTGGAAATCTTTTGAAGTAATTCAATCCGCCTCTCAATCTAGTGGTTTACATATTTGTAATCCATTTTAATACACTATCATTGCAGAATTGAACTGAAACTGTTATCAATCAATAACTTCTGAATAATACATATCAAGGTTGAACGAAAAATGGATTGTTCGAATAGCAGAATGATGATGGACATAATGAAATGAAGAAAATGCATCTAGTGTGTTTTTCATCAACGATAGAATATTCGAAACATTTACCCACCTTGTATAATGATTCTCGAGAGTAATTTAATAGTTTCATGAATGATGGTCAAACATATAAACCCCTGGTATAGCGAAATCTAGAAGTTGAAACATTTTCTAAAAGAAAAGCTCCCATTCCAATGTGCTAGAAAGTATATAATAATTTAATCGGATGTTTGACGTAGGATATTCTGTAAGTTACTAATTCGAAAGCTTGCCGCGCCAAGTTATTTGTTGAAATAGGTACAGGAGCGGCAAGCTTTTGAATATGTCACTCACAGAATGAGCTACGTTACACATCCAAAGAAATTATTTTTCACTTCTTGGCGAATTTCAATAAGAGCTTGTATGTGAGAAGTATTTTTCTCCGACCCCAAAAACTTCCACATACCAATATTGAATCGAATCGGATCATAATCAGAAATCTCCTCTGCCATCTTGGAGCCGCCATTTTGAATATATGAACTTCGACAACAAATTCATAATTTCCGACCCCGAAAACCCCGACACACTTATTTTGAATTGAATCAGACAATAACCACATATCTCGTCGCCATTTTGAATTCATGATAATTTCATTATATTCGAACTTTGGAGACCCTAAGATACTAATTTTAAATCAAATCGGAATATAATCACAAACCACGTCCGCCATCTTGGAGCGGAAATCTTGGATTTATGAATTCTGACAACAAATTCATGATTTACGATCCCAGATACTGATTTTGAATCGAATCGGATCATAATCTTAAATCACGTTCGCCATCTTAGAGACGCCATTTTGAATTCATACATTTCGACAACAAATTCATAATCTTCGACCTCGTGAATCCCACACACTAATTTCGAATCCAATTAAACAATAATTACAAATCTTGTCGCCATATTGGAGCTGCCATTTTGAATTTATCAATTTTGACAATAAATTCATATTCTCGACACCGTACATGCCCAAATCAATTATGAATCGAATTGATTCATAATAACAAATCTCTCTGCCACAAATATTATAACCGAATTATTTTTATTACTGTTCATTCCACTACGAATCCAGAAAAAGCAGCAACATTCCAGCAGGCAAATTTTCACAATAATACTTGATATAAGCAATCTCTCAGTTTATATGGAGAATTTTCCATTAACGATACAATATTCGAAAAATCGAAATCATTATTCTAAACAGAATTCGAATATCCAGGCATGGTGATTAGGATTTGATCATATTGGTTGTTGAACGTTCACGAGAAATAATTTGATGAAAGGGAGAATAAAAAATCAATTCAGGGATTTACAGCCTCACTTGTGGGTCATACCTATGCATCATTTTCCTATGAATGCAAACATTTTCAAAAATCTCTGAATACATCGTTATGAACAATATAACCATGTTCCTAGCCACTGAGTGCTAAAAAAAATATCCATAATAAGCCAGGGCAAAAACTAGAAGATAAAAGGTACTCACCTGTTCATGAAGAACCTATAATTCCAATATCAATGAATTGATTCCAACTTACCTCCTTCCGCATCATATAACGCCTTTGCCATATCTACGATTTTCCTACTCTTCTCCATTTTCCGAAATCTCTCAAAACTGAACAAGTCAATAAATTAAACAGATCAGTTCGTCAGCGGAGGTCATAAAGTACTGAGACTGAGAGTTTCACCAGAAGCGAAAACAGCGCCCGCGGGAGATATCGGAACTAAAACCATATATTTGGTGATATTCGTAGGTCGGAGTGACCTCCACCGTTGAATTTGAAGATAGACTGGGACAACCATTCTAATTGCTTCTGCTAAAAAAACTACACGATACGTTGTGACCTCCGCTTTCGGAGGTGATAACGTTATATATGAGGTCTTAACGTACACCCAACATACATTATAGGAGGTCACTTCGTATAGGATATAGGTATATATATATATATATTTACATCCTCTTATCAATATTGCGTCTGACTCTGGAACTAATTTGTTGCGTCCCCTAGAAAGGAGCCACTTAGAACAAAACTGACTGAAGTATATTAAAGACCGCGAAATTCTGTACAGGACCTGCTATTTCATTTCCCTCCAAATCGACTTTTATATATACATTTTCCTTTCATTTTGTATCATTAGCAACTCCTTTCACAGTCCTATCAATTCAAACTCCAGCGTATATTCTAGTTTTTATTTCTCGTTTATTACTGCAACCAATTTGTATATCATGTTTCAATGCCTCAATAATGCTGCGACCGCATTGTTGCCAGATCGACGTCAAGAATAAACATTCATATTTTATGATTCTGGGCATCATGCGTCCATTTCATCAGTGATTTAATTAGACAAGAGTGCTATTTCTGCATAAACTATGAGATACACAGTTCCTGTCTGAAATCAGTCTATACTTTTCAATGCATCGAGATAATACTTCTTAATTCAGGAATGTAGAATTCGATGACGTGAATTATTCTTCTAGTTGCAAATATTTGATTTTTGAAAATGATGGCGGCATGACATCATTTTGGTTGAACATTTCAAATTTTGTATTAGGGGGGTTTTTATGGTCGGAGATTATGATTCTTCTGTCAGAATTGAAATATGCAAGATGGCGGCTCCAACATGGCGGATGAAATATATAATTATGATCCGATTCTATTCAAAATTGGTATCTGGGGGTTTTTGAGGTTTGAGATTATGATGATACTGTCAAAATTCGAAAATTTAGAATGGCTGCTTCAATATTGGCGGACAAGTTTCGTAATTATGATCCGATTCTATTAAAAATTGGTATCTAGGGGTTTTCAGGGTTGGAGATTATGATTATGCTGTCAAAATTGATAAAATCGAAATGACGGTTCCAATTTGGCGGACGGTTTTCGTGATTTTGATCCGATTTCATTCAAAATTGGTTTCTAGAGGTTTTCGAGGTTGGAGATTATGATTGCCGTGTAAAAATTGGAAAATTCATGAAGGCGGCTCCAGTATGGCGGACGGGTTAAGTAATTATGATCCGATTCTATTCAAAATTGCTATCTGGGCGTTTTCAGGATAGGAGATTATGAATATCCTGTCACAATCAGAAGATTCAGAATGGCGGCTCCAATATGACGGACGAGTTTTGTGATATGATCCTATTCTATTTAAAATTGGTATCTGGCGGTTTTCTGGTCGGAGATTATGATTATCCTGTCAAAATTGAAGAATTCAAGATGGCGGCTTCAATATTTCGGACATGTTCTGTAACTTTGATCCGATTCTATTCAAAATTGGTATCTATGAATTTTCGAGTTCGGAGATCATGATAATCTTGTCAGAATTGAAAAAATCAATATGGCGGATCCAATATGGCGCACGAGTTTCGTTATTATGATCCGATTCTATTCAGAATTGGTGTCTGGAGGTTTTATATTACGGAGATTGTGATTCTTTCGTCACAATTGAGATATTCAAGATGGCGGGTACAATATGACGTACGAGTTTTGTAATTATGATATTTCAAAATTGGCGCTTTTTCTCCTCGTCTTTGAAAATTTATGAATTATGAGGATATGTTAAAGAGGTAGAGTAATTAATACTCTCCCGGAATGTCACTGCGTTTGAAATTCAACTTTCAGGAACTTTTGAAGCAAAAATATCGGAAATAACTTAACTCAAGTAAGCCCTAAATAATCTCTCAAAATGAATATTTTACCCCCTCGAAGAATATAACAGACCGTGTCGAAAATTATGATAATATAGCAGACGGGTTTCGTAATTATAATCCGATTCTATTCAAAATTGTTATCTTGGGGTTTTCAGGATCGTAAATCATAAACATCCTGTCACAATTGGAGATTCAAGATGGCGGCTCCAATATGACGGACGAGTTTCGTATTCATGATTTGATCCTATTCAAAATTGGTATTTGTAGGTTTTTGGGGTCGAATATTATGATTGTTCTGTCAAAATAAAAAAATTCAAAATGGCGGATCAATATGGCGGACGAGTTTTGTAATTATGATCCGATTTCATTCAAAATTGGTATCTGAGGGTTTTCGGGTCCGGAGATCATGAATATTCTGACAGAATTGGAGAATTCAAAATGGCGGTTTCAATATGGCGAACGAGTTTTTGTAATTATGATTCGATTTTATTCAAAATCTGTATCTGGAGATTTTCGGGGTCGGAGAGTATTATTACCCTTTCAGAATTGGAATATTCGCGATGGCGGCTCCAACATGGCGGACGAGTTCTGTAATTATGATCCGTTTCTATTAAAAATTTTTATCAGGGGGTTTTCGGGTTGGTGATTTTGATTATCCTGTCACAATTGGTAACTTCAAAATGACGGCTCCAATAAGGCGAACGAGTTTTGTAATAATGATTCGATTCTATACAAAATTGATATCTAAGGGTGTTTGGGGTCGGAGATTATGATTATTCTATCAAAATTGGGAATTTTAAGATGGCGGCTCCAATATGGCGGACGAGTTTTGAAATTATGATCCGATTCTATTGAAAATTAGTATCTGGGGTTTTTTTGGGTCTGAGATTATGATTACCCTGTCGAAATTTGAGAATTTGGAATGGCAGCTTTAATTTGACGGACGGGTTTTGTAATTGTGATCCAATTCTATTCAAAATCAATATCTGGGAGATTTCTGGGTCGAAGATGATGATTCTTTTGTCAAGAATGGAAAATCAGAGATGGCGGAAAAGTTTGGTAATTTTCATCCGATTTGATTCAAAATTGGTATCTGGGGATTTTCGGGGTCGAAGATTATGATTTTCTCTGTCAAAATTGAAAAAATAAAAATGGCGGCTCCTTTATGACGCACGAGTTCTGTAATTATTATATTCTATTCAAAATTGGTATCTGGGAATTTTCGTGATCAGAGATTTCGATTTTCTTGTTAAATTTCAAAATTCAAGATGGCGGCTTCAATATTGTGGACAAGTTTTGTGTTTATGGAGAGATTTGATTCGAAATTAGAATCTGGAGGTTGTCAGGTTCGGAGATTATGATTTTCATGTCAAAATCGAAAAATTCAAGATGGCGGCATCAGAATAGCGTACAGGTTTTGAGAATATGGACCGATTCTATTCAAAATTTGTATTGAAAATCTATATCAGAATATAACGAGACGACAGACTGAAAAACTTAAAAACGGAATATTCTGAAAAAAAAAACTTTCTATAAACCACGCTCATATTCAGATGCACAGAAAAAAAGAAATTGATTATTTCGGTTACACGGAACTGAAGAGTATTAGTTATAGCGTGGGGCGACAAGTAGCAATATATCTAGCGATGATTGAGCGCTCTACGCATTATCCATATCCAGGAAAAAAATATTCCACTTTTTTTAGTGCAATCGAATATATGTGTGGTTTTTTAAACGTTTGTTTCGTGTAATATATTTCCATTCATAATCAACAACTTTTAACTAGAAGAGTACCAAGTTCACGTCAACCAGTTCGACAATTTCGAATTCGAATATTCCATGTACCAAATCGATCTCTGGATGAAAATCCATTTGGAAAGATCTAGGACAGGATCTTATCGGATAATATCAATTTCTTCCCAGAACCGCATCACTCTACCAAAATTTCTGAATATGATTGATATTCATCAATCGAATAAATTCACGTCATTCGATTCGACAGTTCCCCAAATTTGAAATATTCATCTCTATCGGATCGAAAGATCGTTGATGAGTCAATTCAGACATGCATTGAAATCAATTTCTGAAATGTTTTTGAAGCCGAATTTGCTAAAATAGTTCTTCGATCAACACGAAGTTAATATCAACTTGTGATTTCGAATGAAACTATTTATATTTTGTATTATATTCAAATCACACTATTCGTGGTAGAATCCACACAATATTTATAATGGTCAAAAACTTATTGGCTGAATATTCATACACCATATTGGATTTGGAATGACGTCACATAATTTATCGTATTCTACTTTTCAAACCCTTTCATTTGATACCCATGTCGATGGGGTTGTGATGAAGAAGGTGAGTCGCCATCTTGGAGCGTCCGTCATATTGTATTCAGGAAAACATCACTAGGATTCTCACATTCCACTTGTCGAACCCTTCAATTTGATACCCATGTCGATGAGGTTGTTAAAAAAGTTACTCCGCCATCTTGGGGCGTCCGCCATATGGGATTCTAACTATACAGGGTGCCCGTTTTTCGAGCTCCACCATGGGGATCTCAGTTATTATAAGAGATACGAAGTTGGTTGAATCAGGGCATCAAATTGCCGCTTCGAAAGTTTGAAAATTCCGAATACTTCCGAAGATATTTGAAAAAAAACAGAATATCCGCGATTTCGTTTTTAATTTTTTCCGACTTTATTTGAAGTGATAGTACAAAATGAGTGACATATTAGCATTGCCACTTTTTCTGCTCTATCCAATAGCATTAATAGATTCGTGATCCGACGTTTCGTCTTCGAGAAGCCATCATCAACTCTGTATTTTCAAATGGTCGAAAAAAAATTTTTGTTCCCAAAGAACTCTAATTCCGATTCTGAATCCAACGACATATAATACTTCACAATTATCCGACGTTTCGAACAAAAAAATCATCATCAGTATTATTTGATGATGGTCACGAGGAAACGAAACGTCGGATCAAAAATCTGATGAAAGCAACTTGTAGAGAAGGAAAAATGGCTATGGAAATGTCGAATTCATTTTGGTCTATCTCTTTTAGTAAAATCAGAAATCTCTTCTTGGGATAAGGAACTTCGAGAATCACTTTTTATTGAAAACTGAAATAGAGATAGACCAACAAGTTGAATTCATCTTGGTCTCTCTATTTTAGTTTTCAACAAAAAGCGATTCTCGAAGTTTCTAATCCTATGAAATGATTTCTTTCTGATTTTACTCAAAGATATAGACCAAAATAAATTTGACATTTTCATAGCCGTTTTTCCTTCGCTACAAGTTGTCGTCATAACCATCATTAAATATAACTGATTTTTTGGTTCGAAACGTCGAATAATTTTGAAGTATTATATGTCGTTGGATTCAGAATCGGAATTAGAGTTCTTTGGGAACTAACATTTTCTTTCCGACCATCTGAAAATACAAAGTTGATGATGGCTCCTCGAAGACGAAACGTTGGATCATGAATCTATTAATGCCATTGGATAGAGCAGACAAAGTAACAATGCTAATATGTCACTCATTTTGTACTATCACTCCGAATAAAGTCAGAAAAAAATAAAAACGAAATCGCGGATATTCGGTTTTTCCAAATATCTTCGGAAGTATTCGAAATTTCGAATTTTTTGAATCGGCATTTTGATCAGCATCAAATTGCGCAACTTTGCCTTGATTCAACCAACCTCGTATCTCTTATAATAACTGAGATCCCCATGGTGGAGCTCGAAAAACGGGCACCCTGTATATATATATACATCCATTGAATGATCAGAAAGAAAGCTTCATGTAGAATTGCAGCTCCATTGAGATACAGTGTTGCCAAATGTATGGTCGCAGCATCCATCAGACGATGAAAAATTAATATACATAATGTATATTTGATAGCGCCTCTGACGGCATTTGTCCCAAGTAAAAATATTCGATTCTCTTATACTTTTATTAATGCTGCGTCCGATTTTGATATCAAAAAATCATCATATCTCCCAAACGGCTAACAATAGAGCAACCATTTAAAGAGAATGGATTCCGCGTCCCATGATGGTATTAATGAGGGACTCAGTACAACAATTCAATGCATTGGCGGGAAAATAACATGGATTGTAATCTTGCGTCCGATATACGGTCGCACTATCGCGATGGACGCAGGATTAGATGAAAATTGTCAATACATGGACGCAACATTGATAAGAGGATAAATATATATATATATATATATATATATATACATCCCGCTATTTTCAGGGCGTCCTTTCATAACCCATACTCTGAGCGTCCACCATGAATTTCTCATGCAATCCCTACTATATAGTATGTATATCCTCTAACTCTGAGTAAAACATGGCTCTATAGGTCGATGAGCTTCATGCAGTGGGAAAAAATTATTGGAATCTACACTTGACTGACTTCAAGGCGTCCGTTGATAAACCCTCCACCAAGCGTCCAACATATACAGCGAAAGTTTCAAATTCCGACTACTCAGCGTCCGGCTAGGTATATTTTCCTTTCATGTCACAGATTTCTGAGCGTCCAGCGATGTTGTCAAATCAAAAGGTTCTTAGTTGATCATAGAAAGCTCATGCAGGAATAATTTTTGAATGTCCTTTCAGTATGTTGATTTGAGGGCGTCCTCGACGACATGGAAATATATCAACGCTGGGTTTGGACATCTATTCGTATTATTTACATTTCACGTAGGTACAAATGGTATCAGTAACAGTTATATATCAATAGATTGTTAACATCGAATCGTCTTTTCATCGTGTTCTGATCAGCTGGGGTTATGTTAACTCCTTGAACTTTAATGAGACGTTCCTCTCCCAATGTGAAGAGTTGGTACTGGATTTGCGTTGGCTGCGCATCATAATGTCACCAATTTATAGTTGGAATTTGGTAGCTGTCATAAACGGTTATTTCCATTCTTCTTGGAGTATTTTCAGTCCTTCATCTCAATCCACTGAAGGTTCTTATCTGGAATTCGGCTGTCTTATTTGCTTTACCATTGGACCTGTGGACCAGCATGAACAATAATGATTCACTACCCTAATAGCACACAACGTCCTAGGGACGTCCCTTTTTGGTACAATTCACGTCTGAATTTCCCGAACCAAAAATAAGTGTCCTTGGGACGTCCTATCCCGTAAATCTCATGCAATGTCCGAGCAAGGACGTTCACGGAATGTCCCAGCTGGTACATCATTTCAAATGTCCTAGAAAATAGCATCCCTTAGACGTCTCACGTGGTACATATTGTAGAATGTCCATGCAAGGACGTCCTCGGCATGTCCCCGATGGAATATGATTTTAAACGTCCATCGGATGTTCCGAGTAGTACATATTTTGGCATGACTTCAGATCTTATATAATGTCTCTTCTAGACAACCTTGAAATGTCCCTGATGGTACATTCCTTCAGATATCTCTGCACAGACGCCCTCAATATTTCCAAGATCGTATAAAAATCGAAATGTCCCTTACCCTTACAACACAAGGATGTCTTAGGTACGTCCCGTTTTTGTCCCGCGGTACAAGGACATGATTGGGGCATCCAGGGGATGTCCCGCAGTGGTTGTCCAGTGGACATCTCGCCCGGTACATCCCTAGGTTATCCCATTCGTGTCCCTGGAATATCTGATATCCATTCACATCAGAGTCATTGAATTTCATCAAAGTATTGAGTTGCATTTTTTTGAAAATGTTTGTTTTTCTTCCGGAAAATCTATGTAATGAAAATAAAGGATGAAGTTTCAGAACTTCTTGAGAAATGACCATTTTTCGCAAACAGAAATCGTACATGCATAATGCCCCTCCTTTTTGAACACCCAAGAATGATAATAATTATACCCAAATCCTAACAAAGTTGTATTCATTTAGGTTTCTGTAGTTA
>OU896713.1:31703571-31866071 GCA_918026855.4 Phaedon cochleariae
AACCTACAACAAAATCTAATATCCTTTATATTTTTGATTTCAATATTTGTACAGGGTAGCTGGAATTCGAGTCCCATCATTGTGATTTCTAAATCTTTGAGAAAAACAGGATCCGGAGTTATTTGAACAAATTAATTGAATTTAATGACACCTCATCATAGCCACTTCACTACAAGTAGAAATTTTCAAATCTGAATTCAACGTTCCGTCTTTCAGAAAACATCAGCTTATATTTTTTCGATGGGAGCATGGATATTTCTATTCCATTATTTCACACCTCTAGATATTCCATGAGGAAAAAAATTCCACGAATCTTCATTTTAGAATGTTTGGTTGTGAAAAATTGCAAGTTTTGTGTCGAGAATTTGAAATAATACACAAAAATTCAATTTTTATAAAAAAAAAAAAATTTGAAAATAAGATTTTGTGATAGTCCATAACTTCAAGGATATCCAAAGGTGTAAAAGTGAGAAATAAAGAATCCAGGTCGGTATTTCAAAAAGATTGTGAAAGATAGTTTCTGGTAGACGAAACGTCGGATTCCAAATTTGGAAACGTCAACATGTAGAGAAAAAAAAGTGGCCTTGTTGGAATATCAATTATTTTGCTCCTTTTTGGATGAAAAAAAATTCAGGAAATATTTTTTTTTTAATCCGGAAATTGCACATCTTTTGCTCGGATGCTAGACATCCTGTACATACATTGAAACTAGTTTTCAGTTGTAGATTTATTTTTTCGTCACTGATATCAATATATCGCACTGAGACAATTATGTGTTCATGTGATTGTTTGAACAACCATAATGTTCCTAAAATACTGTCTGTAGGTTAATCAAGGAAGTGGTACATTCATTATTCCAAGTTTTTTGGGATTTTCTCTCCTCGTTTCTATAAAATGAAAATTTGAATATTATTTCAATATACGTGCAGTAAGGACAAATCAGATGATCTGCCCCAAAATGTCACTGCGTTCAAGAATTTTTCTATCAGAGAGCCTAAAAAAAAAATTCACTAGCTTGTCAGTGACAATTTGTATTGAAAAAATGTTGGAGAAGAGGAATTAAGGTTAATAGAAAAAATATCAAATTTTCACTTATCTTTGGACGTTTCAAGACCCATTCTACTCCCGTTTTCAACATGAAAAGAGATTATTTTCTTTTTTCTAATATTATTATGTACAAAGGTATTCGATAGAGAAGCGTACAAGTTTCAAAAAGAGAGGTTTACGTTTTCCTATTTACTAGTTATGTTGAACTGGCACAACCGATGCTCTGTGTTTTTGAGAGCCTATAACAACTTTACTGTCAACATTTGGTGAACAATCATTCCCGATAGACTGTTTTACGCAAATAGGATGACGGTAATTTCTCTGATGTTGTTGAATTTGATATATTTCCATTTTTTATCTTCCTGTATAAGGAGGTAGTTTCGAGTTTGACAATTTTTGTCAAATAATTTTTTTCTTCAGTCAATAAAAGTCATTGTTCTTTGAAATATTTATTCATTCAGAAACCAGCGTATTAGATCGTTCTGAAGACATCAGGACGGTCTGAGCCAGCAGACAGCTACATTCTCTTTCTAATATACTTGTACGCTATATTTTTGAATACAATTGTACATACAGGATTCTGAAATAATATTTTATAAATCATTAGTTGATGTTTTATTTTTCAAATACACAATTATTTTCCAAATAGAACATTGCAATTGAGGAATTTGAAAGTTTCGAAGTGTAACATTTTTATATGATCAAATCAAAATTTTCAGAGCCATTTCTATAAAAACTGAAAGTGTCTCTTTATTCTCGAATTCAGTATTCTTGAACTAGTCACATTGATGTTATACCTACCCTATCGAAATCAACTAAAAAACTAGGTAACTAGAGCAGATTTGCTCAGGTGTTGCATGATTCTAGATTTTATAAGATAATTGCAAATTGAAATGAATTAGAGGAATGTATTTGTATGGTCTGATGAAATTTGTTTTCATCAGAAGGAATAGTCAGTCATGTCAATAATTTGAGAATAACATATCTAGCAAATATAGAGGAGAGGGAAGGAGATAGTTTTTCCTCAAGAACCTTCTTGTTTGAAAAAGTGGGAGAAATACCTATTGCAGGGCTAAACCTGAATGAAAATTGTTAAACAAGATATGATAGCAAATGTTTCTCCTTGTAGACAATCAAATACATCAGATTTTTTCGAAAATACGAAAATCATAGAACTATATCTAGCGTAGATAGACAACACTGTGGGTGACCTGCTTCTGAATGATCTTCATTTCATGGGTCTATCATTTTTAACCAAAATACATCGATTCATTGATTTCTCTCATTTTTCTATATAAATATAACCCATCCTACAGATTTCTTTCTGCTCTTCCCGAAGTTGTTACTGAAATTCAAAAATATCGAGCTTCATGGTGTTGTTCCACCACAAAACCTGCTCATTAATTCTTCCCAGCCGGCCAATGAATGAAATTTTTCTTTATTAGGTATGTCAATCGGCATCACTGTGGACAAAGGACATACAAACCCAATATCAAAAAATTGTATAGGGTGGATCATAGGTTTCGATTTTTTAGGTAAATAGGGAGAATTGATAAATCACCCTGTATCATGGTTATCAAGGATGATAGACCCATGAAATATGAATTTTTCAGGAGGACCTCAATGTTCTCCATCTACCCTAACTGTATGCGTATTTGCCAATGGATAATGATAATAATAATAATAATAATAATAAAAGGACTTTATTTCCCATAACAAGTATACAACAAAAAAAAAAAAACAAGGATAATAACAAAATATACAGGTATGGGAAAACGCCGAAGATCAGGTGGCCAGTGTAGCATGTACACAGTACACAGTACACAGACCTCTGTTATTATTCTTTAGCGAAGAAAATAAATCTAAATTCTTGAGTCATACATTCTTACATTACTTAAAATTATTATTTTCAATCCAAGAGAAAACAAATCAAATCCTATTCACAATACCTATAATAAGTAATGTTTTTCTTCATTCAGGAGGTATTGTTTCATTTTCTTTCTAAAATAAACTTCACTGAAAGACTTCATGTTTTGGGGAATCGAGTTATATATTCGCGAGACTTGATAGGTGAATGACCGTCGAAAAATAGTGGTCCTGTGTATAGGGGGCGTTATGGTTCCTTCGAACCGAATGTTAATATTATGCACGTCTTCCCGAAATGATAATTTTTTCATTAGATATGGAGGTGTATTCAAAACAATGATTCTGTGGAATAGACAAGCTGAATGAAGAAATCTTCTGATAATCATATTAAGCCAATTTTGTTTCTTCAATTTATGGAATATATTCTCTCGCCTTCGGATGCCATGTATAAGTCGGAGACAAAAATTTTGCATAACTTGTATGCGGCGGATATCTTCAGAGTCAATGCTTGGTCCATTAATTGAATCACAATAATTGAAACGGAATAATATTAATGCCTCACAGAGGATAGATTTTACTTTTTTGGTCAAGGAATGCCTATTGTTATAAATTTTTTTCAAATTTGCGGAACCTGTTCGACGGATATGACAAATGTGAGATTTATATCTGAGTTCATCACCCATTATCAGTCCTAAATTCCTAGCATTTTTTGTTGGCGTCACTTCCCCATTGCCCACAAGTATTCGCACATTATCCGCCGATAGATTCTTTTGGGATTTTGAACCAAAAACCATAACGGTTGTTTTATCTGCATTCACGTTTGAACAATGATCTTCAGATTTGCCAACCAGTCTAGAGATGTCACTGTGAATATTATCAAGTGCCACTTTAAGATCTTGAGGAAGAAACGAATAGTGTAACTGAGTATCATCAGCATGAAAATTGAATACGCAATGGCTGACTACATTTTCAAAATCGAAAGTGTAGAGAGCAAATAATAGTGGGCCCAATATTGATCCCTGAGGTACACCAGTAGATATCTTAAGGGGGCTTGATAGATTCTCGTCTATTTTGACACTTTGACTCCTGTTCGAGAGATAGCACTCAAAAAAATTAACTGTTTCAGAAGATAAACCCATGTATTTCAAGTTCAATAATAAAAATGTATGATCCAGAGTGTCAAAGGCTTTGGAATAATCTGATAGAACTAGTATGGTAGCTTGTTTCTTATCAATCCCTCTCAGAATATCATTTGTGATCCACAGTAAAGTGGTTTCACAGCTATGGTGTTTTCGAAAACCAGATTGCACGTCAGGAAATATGCTGTAACGAGAAACATATTCTCGTAATGGAAGATCTATTTGCCTTTCAAGTACTTTCGAAAGTGTTGGTAGGATACTTACAGGGCGAAGATCTTTCAATTCTGTGACCTAGCCTTTTTTTGGGAGTGGTTGGGCTAGGGCATATTTCCAGTCATGTGGAAAATCATTATTTAAAATACAGAAATTTATGATATGAGCAATGAATGGCAGAATATATGGACAACACATTAGTAATAACTTTAAATTTATTCCATCTGATCCCTGTGCATTTGATGTCAAGTTGTATAGAGACTCCTGGATACAATCCTGCGGAACTGCGTGTAATTGAAATTCATCACCTGTGTTACCCAAAGTATTTTCGCGATAGAAATCAATTGCACTTTGATCAGCTGAGGCTTTGGCAAACCCGTTAACGAAAGAATCATTGATTGCACTTACATCCGAGAAGTTATCCGGTATCGCCAATTTCTTTTTACGAATATCCAAGTGATCCAAATTTTTCCCCTTCATCAACACCTTGAGTTCGCATGATATATTGGTAATAGGCTTTCTTTTCATTACGGCATGCCAAAGTTGTGAAGTTTCTGAGCATTTTATAATAGGCTGTAATTTACTTTTTTTCCATATGATCTGGGCATTACCTCGCAATGACATAAGTAGCTTAATATTTTCCGTAATCCAAGGAGCATATTTTTTTGTTATTCTGATACGCCTCATGGGTGCAAGAGCGTTGTGAACGGAAAGAATATTCTCATTAAAAAAACTCAATTTATCATTAATATCATCCATTGTTAGAATTGCTTGGAAGTCTACCTGTTTGAGTTCAGTTTGAAATCTATCATTATCGAATGTTCAAAAGTACCTTATATATTTGTAAAATGGAGTATGCAACTGTGAACTGATACTTAACTCAACATAAATAAATTCATGTTCTGAAATATGATTAACGGACAAAACCTCTATATTTTTTACATTATTTTCATTGTTTGAAGTTATCATCAAGTCAATGAGTGAAGTAGATGAGATAGTTATTCTCGTAGGTGATTGAATAATTTGTGTTTGGCCTAACCCCTCAAACATATTACTCATTTTGTCATGAATAGTGGTATTAGTTTTCAACATATCAATATTGAAGTCCCTCAGAATGAAAATATCATCAAAAAGAAGAAGCAAGTTCGATATGTCCTTCTCTAGTTTACTTATGAAATCGTGCGATGAATAGTTGGGGGGCTCATACACAACACCTACTGCTATATTACGCTTATCAATTTTCACACTTACCCAGAGTTGTTCAATATTTTCATTTGTCGAAACGACTGTTAATCTCAAATGGTTCTGAACATATATGCAGACACCTCCTCCCCTACCAACTGATCGGTCATTTCTGACTATTCTATACCCATCTATTTCACAGAGATCATTGTCAATATTATCTGATAGCCATGTTTCACTGAGACGAAAAATTGAGATATTATAATGTGAAGCAAGTTCTTCCACATTGGATAATTTCGGTAATAAAAATCTTATGTTCAAATGACCTATTTAAGACATTTCTAATATCATCTATTCTATGTCTTCACCTATTCTAAATTTTTCCTACATGGTAATAAATCGAATATAAATGTTGAACAACTTGAAGAAAGTGAAAAAGTAATAGTGATAATAATCGTTACCATATGAAGAAGAGAAACATAAATATACTTAAGTACTAATATTCTAAAAAAGTTTACGACGATACAAATATTCAAATTTTGTTCACAATACTGGAAGATGTACGTGATGATTTGGATCCTTTCCGTCCTCTGGATACTTCAATATCCTTCGAGTCCTCGGCTAATCTTATCTTGGAGATTTCCTCGGAGATTTCACTACTCTCAGTTTCAGATGTTACACTGTTGTGTTTGGATCTCAAGGTATCATATGTGTAATGGACGCCATCAACAATGAGTTGCTTCTCCTTGATTTTGGCTGAATGGCTGCTTTCACGAGCAAATTTCTGCTTTGTCACCAGAAATTTATTTTTTTGATAATCACCCTGTATAACTCGTATCTCTACAAGCTCCATGTGAAAATACAAAAAATCATATTAGAACTGACTACCTATCCATATAACTCACATCTCCAAGCTTCAAATGTATATGTCCAGGCATGATCGAACAAGAAAAAGGTACCAACTGACAGTTGCTGCATTTTTATAGATTTCCATCCACGTATGAAAGCTGACCTGAAGAAAAAACTATCAAAAGATTGTAGCTTATGTGCTGGTCATTTTTCCAAGGATATTTGAATTCAAATAACCTTATGTGAACATGAATCTCAAAGTAACCCATAATAAAATTTTAACCACACTTGGACTAGTTATCACTGCTATCACTAGCTGATTCCAAAATCTACCTACCCACTCTCAGGAATCCCTATCTATAGGTGAAGTTGCAGAAGACTCCCACTTTAACAACCAAAAAGGTAATTAAGGTCTTTTCCTCATGATCCAGTTGATTTGGATTGTGGCTATCTTCATTGTGGGTCCTATTGTAGGTAATGTTTCCCATTGATAAATACCTCATGCAAATAATTGTGAATTTAGATGCATAATCACATTATCATCAGCTTCATTTCATTGCATTATCATATTGCACACTCTCAGGCACACTCTCTGTTCTCCTTAATAGTACATCATGTCAGATGTTACACATGGTCCACATACACATTGGGCATGGTCATACAACGAAAAGAAAAACAAGAAGCCATGTACCTTGCTATCTTGTTTCTGCAGTATATTCCACAGATCATTCTCCCCAGCATGTAACTCGATAGCAGTTACCATATATGATCTACTGTCCATATTCCATATTCTGAAAACTAATGCAAAGTGGAAAAGGATTGAATAATCAGCAATTATCCCCTCACCTTTTCTCATGGACAAAATTCATGTTGATATATGCTTGATATAGTTTTATAAGAAATTTCCATTTCATATTCTTACGTTTTTTGTAGTATTTATTCGATCTGTTTGGTTGGTATGATTCAATTTTCTTCATATATTTTTTCATTTTCTCAAACGAAACAATCCTGGCAGCTCTTTTCTTCCTTCTTTGGCCTCTATAATGCATTGGACCTGAGGCAGCTCAACAATTTGAAGGTTATAGAGAAAAATAGTTCCGTAATCTTTGGAATTTTTTGAACAGATTCCTCTGGGCGATTCTGGCTGTTTGGACAGACATGTAGAGGGCCAGAGCTGACTAGATTCCTTTCTGATTTAGCGACATCGATTTGCGCCATAACTGGAAAACTTTCTGTCACAAGACCTAATTTTGACGGGATAATAAAAAGGATGAAGATATACGAATGAATAAAGAACATATAAACAAAAATTTAACTTCAGCCAATACAATCAGATTTGTTGCATGAAAAGATTAACAATTTTCATCACATGGGTCGGGTAATCTGTAATGAATGAATACTGATAACTATGAGCTGAAACGAGATAGAAATTTCTTGCTGCGTGACCTTGGTTCAATCTACCAATGAAGACAATGAAATAATCATTTATATGCAAATTACTCATTTACAACAAAATATCTGAGCTTCAACAAATTGACCAGTACCTGTACCAGAAGTTTCAAGTCAGCTAGGCTACCATAATTTGAAAAATATACCGAATCATCCAGAGACTCAATGTCTTGAAACAATCGACAATCTCTAATACCAGCATGAACTGGACATTCAAAACGAATGTGTTCCAAGGAGATAAGTTCAAGAAGTTGAAGGCACATATGATCCGAATACAAGACCATAGTGATTACAGGCGACTTCAATGCCGGCAACAAGAGATGCAATATAATATGAATTCAGGAATGAGCCTGGCATGTCCTATTGATGAGAATGGCATCATGTGATTTCAATCACATATTATTGTGTTACTTTCCACACCTATCTTGATTCACCAATCTTCAGACGAAGAACCTGAAATACCAGAAATTGTCGTATGCGAAAACGCCTATCTGGATATAGAAAGCCCTTATGCTGAAGTAAACATCCATCAGGTTGGTAATACGGGCAAACAGGCGATTGAGCGCAGTGGTCAGAAAATTGTACGAGTAGTAAATGATCAATGTGACAATTGAGCGCAAGGAAAGATTGGAATTATGAGTCAATTACGCGCGGATTGAACCTGTTGGTACGAAACGGTCCCAATAAAATCGTGAGGAAAGATATATCCCAGAAAGGAGACTACTATTTCTGCACAATCTAACCTCACTTGGGCCAAATGGACCTTCTGCATGGAAAATTCATTTTTCGAAATAAAAAACTGTTATTTTAATCATCAGCGATACATAGATCGCAGGAGAATATTTTTTCTGAACAACCTCACTCGTCTTGAATGCTTCGAAGGACGTATTTTTTCGAATAATCACTCCAGAATCAAATGAAATAAAAATGTCGATCATAGCATGGACTGTACTCGATATTGTCAGCGCTCAATCGTCCCATCCTTTCAAGGTTTATTTCGAAACGTGGAGGTTTAATCGACCACGGCGCTTTTGACCTACTTCCGGTGATGAACCAGGTGAATCTGAAATTAGAAACACAACAGATGCCTTCACTGTCTGGAACGACAAGAGTCTCGAGATCATACCCGTGTGTTCACCGAACACGCTCGATCGTTACCTAAGCGGTAGGGAGACCGAGACCGTTGGCAGGCAGGCATGATACAATGAGTGGGCAGGCAGCTTCTCTCATGCTGTCTTTGTTTTTGTAGTACGGGGTGGGCCACCAACAGTTTTCTTGATCACATTTCAACATTTTTTTTTTTCGAATAAATAAGAAACATTTGATAGGCATCAAGTGATCTACTGCGACCTATCAGATAATGAAAGCGATGATTTGATTTGCTATAATTCGCTATGTCACGACGAGTCCTACATGTAAATAGCGAACCACAACCAGTCATCGAAAATCATGAAACTATATGTACATATTATATGCTTATGTTTTGTTGGCGAGGACGCTCGTTTTATTCAAATTATTTTCGATAATGTTCATCTGCTTCACTAGAAATTATCCCAGATAGCACACAATCGCCTAGGGTCATCCTCAATGTGTCGCCAAACGCCTAGAGAGGACGTTATGTTTTCTACAACCTAAGAACATCATCAGGCGTAGATTTAGCGCCGTAATTGTCCTAGAAAAGTTCTTTCAGTGACAGCCTGAGGCTGCAGCGGATGTCGTGCCTACGGATGTCTTCAGATGACATTCCATGAAAAAACCTGTCGACGAAGCCAAAAGGAAGAAGAAGAGAACTAGGAATACAAGAAGTGATGTTATGTCCCATGATAATATTTCTCTGAGAAATTGATGAGGTAATAAGAAATACAGGTAATTAATTAATCAAATCATTGAAAGTAGGTACAATACATGGAATATTGAATATATTATTTTATTTCAGGAGGTTATTGAGAACACAAACTTGATGAAATCATCAGAGCAGAGATGTTTCATTCCAAGATATTTTGGCTTCTATGGAATCTATCAAACATTGTATGAAGGCTTGAACTTTCAGTGGATTCAATAAAGATAGGTACCTACCTGAATCAACTCATCAATAATAGGTAGTGGACATGAAATATTAATACATCATTATTTGTTCCAGGAGGTTATTGTGACAACACAAACTTGATGAATGATTTTTGAATGCTCAAATCATCAATAAAAATCATCAATAAATTTCAAAATTCTAACTGGCCTGATGATATTAATTCCCAAAGTTCCTTCGCTAATCATGTTTTCAATTCCAAACATTCATTTAATGCAGAAATTGATTCTCACTTGTTACATGTTTGTTCAAAAAGCAGAAAACTTAATATTCTGGAAATCTTTGAAATCAATAAATTACTCAATAATCCTGATATCATATGCTTGAATGACCAAATTCAATTTGATTGTATTCCCTTTTTCAACTCATTGAATTTTGTTGATTCTTGATTATTTACAATCTTTTCAGTATTTCTCCCTCTAATCTACACATTCCAAAATTAAAATTGAATTTTTCAGACACAGCACGCCATCTGTCTGCTGTCTCACAATTCACTTACAACTTACTGGACATTACAGGTTTCCTTTTAGTAATCACTTTACAGTTTTCTTCTTTCCTTCACTCTTCAACAGGTTCTATTTTCACTTTCGACAGCGCTTTTGCCTTCCATTGTTTCAATAATGATCAAGTTACACAGAGCTTATTCAGCGTCCTATGAAGTATTCAACTTTCCTCTTGGGGGATTGGGCTTTTTGCCTCCTTCCCAATTCCTCATACATCCATTTCATCAAATTTAAATAATAAATAATGATTTAGCAATAACAAAAATTTTTTTCGCCTTCATGATGCATTGAAGTATTTCCACGTGAGTACAACCTTCTTAACTATTGTTCTCCATTTTGATTTTCAGAATTTTGATTTGATAAAAATTTTGTTTTTCACTTTTATTCTCAATTATCGATCATTTATCATTGTACACTCATAAAAATCACTGTTGCTCTTTGATTTAACTGAAATTTGTTAATCAATTCAATTTGAATTTACAATTGTTTCTATTTTTCTTATATATAAAATCATGTTTTCTATTGTAGATGCACTTTGTTGTATTCTTTTGACTGAAGATGGGCATTTGAATGGCCGAAACATGTATCAACCATAATGAAGCAGGATTGACTGCCAGATTATACATTAAATATTATGGAGACGACTTTGGGTTTTTTTCTCTATTGATCATTCCACTCCACTTTGAGCATGAACTACTAAAGAAAAAAAATAATTGTCGAATAGGAATGGTTTATGCATTTTTTTGATCGTTCTCAACTCAAAAACAATCAAAAAAATAAAATGGCACGATATATTGGTACGCCAAATTACTATTTATTGTGCTAAATGAAGACAAACAATAAAAATTATGATTCATGAGACAAATTATTTCAACAAGCATTATAATTCAACAAACATTTGGAATCAAGTAACATGCGAATTCAACAATCATTATTTTTCAGTGGATTAACTGAATATTTATTTGAAAAGGTACCTATTTCTATGACTATTGAAATAATATGATACTTGAATTACATTGTTTGATGAAAATATTTGAAAGAGCATACTACGAAATATATTTCAATAGATGTCGAAATTTAGTTTCTGAACATTCATTTCAATGTATTTTTTTCTTTTTGGTGTATGATAAATTGACATTCATCATACAGGGCGTGGAAAGAAATTCTGAATTGAGACTCTATCACGAATCTGCGATTAGAAGTCTATAAAAATCACAAGTGTCCATCGTTCGAGTTTGAACCCCCTGATTGGGTATGAAAGTGTTGAAAAGGAATATTCTCAGATAAATTATGAACATACAAAAATGGATATATATTTATATAAAGCAATACATTGAGAATTCGCATTCTCTATGTAATGAGAATATTTACTCTTTCTCAGTTGATTCAATAGAAAACAACTACTTTCCTGGCTATATGCCACGACAAACATTGAATTATATCTATAGAACACACACGATAAGAGTTTGAAAATGAAATATAAAAACTTCTGAAATTGAGAATTTGCATTCTCCTTCAGATAAAAATATGTATATGCACACATCATTCTGAATATTCAACAGAAAACAACCACTTTCCTGGCTATTTGCCTCGTCGAACATTGAATTATATCTGATGAACATTCAAAAGGATGATAATTTTTGTAAGTTTTCAAGCTCATCAAGATCAGAGTTTATGCCAGTATACTTCTCCTATACATTCCAATTTTCATTTCAATGCTGAATATATTGGTAAGTTATATTTCTATATCATTATACATCATATTATTCATCCGATTTGAAGAAGAATGTCAATTCTCAATTTCGGAGGATTTTATTCTTCATTTTTCATGTTCTCCTTTTGAATGTTCATCAGATATAATTCAATGTTCGACGAGGCAAATAGCCAGGAAAGTAGTTGTTTTCTGTTGAATATTCAGAATGATGTGTGTATATACATATTTTTATCTGAAGGAGAATGCAAATTCTCAATTTCAGAAGTTTTTATATTTTATTTTCAAACTCTTATCGTGTGTGTTCAATAGATATAATTCAATGTTCGTCGTGGCATATAGCCAGGAAAGTAGTTGTTTTCTATTGAATCAACTGAGAAAGAGTAAATATTCTCATCACATAGAGAATGCGAATTCTCAATGTATTGCTTTATATAAATATATATCCATTTTTGTATGTTCATAATTTATCTGAGAATATTCCTTTTCAACACCATTTCAATGTTACATATCAATCCATCAGTCATAGAAATGTATTTCATTTCTGTTCAAGTTACACATTTTTTGGTCAATTCATATGATTTCGTAGTTGTATTTCGGAAGCGATGAAATACCCAAATATTTTGAACAATCGTTCCATTTCGTGTATTCGAAATAAAGTCGAGTTTTTGCATGAATCATTTTTATTCATGTAACTTATTAATTCATTAGTCGTTCAAATACAATAGTATCTTTTGAAGACCTGAATTTATTGACGAATTCAATTGTTTGTTGTATTCAGTTGATACTTGAATAAAAATGTTTGTTGATAATTCTTGAACGATTTAAAATGATTGTTGATAATTTTAATTAGTCGCTGCGGTTAGCGGAATATTTCTGTTACTACTGTAGCAATCTGTAAAACGGATTCTTCCATCGCCGAGCATAGATGAGCTTGGTACATCTATGCGCCGACAAAGGTCAGTCAATCACTCACGAGAAGTAACAAGTGAACTCGACTGAACACGAACCCTCCAGCTCCTTTCGTAGGAAAACTCAACTTCATGGTAATGAACTAATGGAGCTTATTATTTTCATTTGGTATTCATGATATGATATAGTACATATCTATCGATCTTGAAGGATAACGTCAACGCAAGCAGGTGAGAAAGACTTGTTGAATAGTTGTCATAGCCTGAATTATTTTCTGTCCTCAACTTTTTTAAGGAAAGTTCATGTATTCAACTTATAAATATTTTTTTCTGATTTTTCTTTTTGTCAATGTGATATAATGATATTGATTCAAGTTTTTAGTTTTGCAGATACCTACCGCGGACATGTATGTCTGGAAGCCTTGATGTTAAAGTATGATAGTTTTCTGAAAAGCATACAGAAAGTCAAAAAACATTGATAGGTAAAACAAATTGCATTGGATCAAAAGTGAAAAGGCAATTCCCAGAAAAAAAAAGAAATCCTTCTCAAAGGGTTGTAGTTTGTGTTCTGTATGAACTAGTTTGAGAATAGACAATATCTCTTGATGAATTCTTATAGGAAATGTAAAGGTAGGTTTACGAACAAGACATGGAAATGTCTTCTTTTACACCCAGGAAAAGTTGAAGTTGTAGTTTGTGTTCTGTGTAAACTAGTTCAAGAAGACACAATAGCTCTTGATGAATCCTCTTATAGGAAATGTAAATCTAGGTTGAGGAACATGGAACAAGACATTAAAAGAGATGGGAACAATCAATTCAAATGAATCCTTTATTGGTAAAATCATAATTTTAGTAACTCATATTGTATATGTAATGCTTCTGGAGGTCAGGCCATTGTGTTTTTTATTGCAGTGAATTAATATCATGAGAAAAAAGCCTCAAAACTGCTATTTTTCAATCTTGTGGAATACCTAATTGATTATTCAACTGTAAATGATACCTACCTATACCTTATTATCGGGTGAATAGAGTTATTCTAATAATGTGCAAGTATGTCGGTATTGGATTATTTGCATTTAACTGGTTACCCGACCAATGTCGTACCAAATATTTTTTCAGGGTGTGAACTTGGCAGACCATCAACAGCTGAATTTCTGAAAATACTCAAATGAACAGCGACTGAACTCGAAAATATTTTTCTGTCTATGAAATTATTCGAATAACATAACGTCCAGAGATAAGTAAAAATTTGATATTTTTTCTATATACCTTGACTCCTCTTCTCCAAACCCTTTTCAATACAAATTGTCACTGACAAGCTGGTAATTTTTTCTCTCAGGCTCCCTGATAAGAAAATTCTTTGAACGCGGTGACTGGGGCAAATCATCTGATTTGTCCTAACTACACGTATATTGAAATGGTATATATATATACATACTTTCATTTCATGAAGACGAGGAGA
This sequence comes from Phaedon cochleariae, assembly GCA_918026855.4. Lineage (NCBI taxonomy): Eukaryota > Metazoa > Arthropoda > Insecta > Coleoptera > Chrysomelidae > Phaedon > Phaedon cochleariae. The sequence continues at coordinate 31,717,987 of OU896713.1, forward strand.
GAAAATCTCAGAAAAAAAAAACTGGAATAATTGATAATGTACCACCTCCTCATGTTTGATCGCGGCAGTCGTGATGTGCTGAGCTTCAGAAATACATTTTCAATTTGAGGGTGGTGCCTAAGAAAAAAATACTCAGCAGGCAGAGTTAGTGATTATTCCTGAAAGGTATCATTTTTTCGATGTATATAAAGCCATTCTATCATATTAAATCGCAGCAGTCCTGTCGTCCTGAGCTTCAGAAATAAATTTTGAATTTGAGGGTGGTGCATCGACAAAAAATATTACTCAACAGGCAGAGGTAGTGATTATTCCTTGTGGGTTCCATTCTTTGGATGAAAATAAAGCCTTTTTATCATGTTTGATCGAGGCAGTTCTGTGCTGAGCTTCAGAAATGAATTTGAATTCGACGGAGGTGTATCGAAAATAAAAAATACTTAGCCAGGAAGAGATAGAAATTATTCCTGGTAGGAATCACATTCTTTAGAGAGAAACAAATCGTATCCATCATGTTTGATAGCGGCAGTCCTGGAGTCAAGCCTGGAAATATATATTATATTATTTTTCTTCATCAATGCGTGGTGTTATATGCCACATACTTTTGTAGAGGAGAAAAAAATTCAGTAAATACTTCTATATTTGCTAGGTATTTATACAGGGTGATTCATTGAGAATTTCGAATCTTCAAACTACAGATATTATATACATCACAAAAATAACGAGATTTAGCCCAATATGCCTGATGAGAATGTTGCTGGGTTAGGAGATTCAGGGTGTGTACTAGGGGGAGATCTTATATCAAAATTTCACAATCACTTCGTTAGTTTCAACAGCATGAACATGAAATCTTGTATTTCTAGGATTTTTGATATGAGGAATATGTCATATGTCAATTATTCATTGATGATCAAAATTGAAGAGAAGCCTGAAAGCTCGTCCAATTTTACATGAAAAATGTACTCTTTATCAAATTGTATAATTTCAACGGTTCATGTGGTAACAAAATGATGTCCAATGAACATTCTATGGACCCCCATGTCTGGACTTCATGGACCTCCATTGGCTGTACACCAGATTTCAATGTGTTTCCATTGGATGTTCATTGGTTGACAAATGTCTGAATTTTTGTACATCTACTGGATGTCCAATGTATGTCATTCAGTCATCCAATGGATTGCGAATGGAAATTCAATTTATGTCCATTGGACATCAGTTGTCACCAAGATAAGTTTGCCAATAGCATAGGGAATTCGGAAGAATAGATGCGAATTTGGTTACAAGATTCCCATGCTGTACAACCTTATCTTGTTATTCTTGGTCACCCTGTAGAATGTGTTGATTCTGAATATTCATTAGACATAAAAGAGAACATAAAAGAGAACATAATATAACTGAAGGAATACGAATAATATTTTCATATTTCACTATTTTTTACCAATGCCCAATGGATGTACTGATTCATATATCCATTGTTCATCTACAAAATGGAAGTCGAATGGATGTCCATGAGCGTTATGCTGCCTGTTGAATACAAAATGGACATCCAATGATTGTACAAATTCAGATGTCCGTTGTATATCTACAAAAAAGATGTCCACGAACATTCCGCTGCCTAATGGACACAAATAGGACATCCAATGATTGAACAAATTCAGATGTCCATTGTACATCTACGAAATGGATGTCCAACGGATGTCTTGAAGAGATTTATGAGCATTTAGCTCAACATGCCTCATAAGAATATTGCTGGTTTAGGAGATTCAAGGATGGTTAAGGAGAAGATATTTTGAAATAAAATCCTCCACTTAACCAACCCTGGATCTTTTAAACCAGCAATATTTTCAGAAGGCATGTTGGGCTGGATCTTCATATTTGGGTGTTTATATAAACTATCTATAATTCAGAGATATCCCATTCTCAAATTAATAAATGAAATTATTAAAATATCATTATAGTGGAGAATTGATCTCTTCAAGAGCAAAAAACACAAAAACCGTTGAAGCTAGACAGTTTGATAAAGAGTACATTTTTCATGTGAATAAGTTGAACGAGCTTCCGGATTTTATACTTATTTTGATCATCAATGAATTGACATAGAAGATATGTGAATTAACAAAGTAACAGGGTACTTCGAGCGCCTTATAAGCAATCACAAAATAAGTTGTAAATTCATATTTCTCATGTCAGAAAACCTAGAAGAACAAGATCCCATGTTCATGCTGTTAAAACTAACAAAGTTATTGTGAAATTTTGAAATGAAATATTTCCCTAGAACACCCTCTATCTCCTAAGCCAGCAATATTCCCAGGAATATTGGGCCAAATCTCATTATTTTTGTGTTCACTATATGTACTTCAGAGATTTTCCATTCTCAATGAATCACCCTTTATATGTTCATGCCACATTAACTGTAAAAATTGTTTTGCGAATAGGAATCATATCAAAATATATTATTCGAATAATTTTACTGACAGAAAAATATTTTCGAGGTCAGCCACTGTTCATTTTAGTATCTTCAAAAATTTTGCTGTTGATGGTCTGCCAAGCTCACACCATGAAAAGAATTGGTACGCCACAGGTCTTTCGGGTAACTTCGGAAATTTCAGCTGCTGGCTTGGTTTGCCAATTTCACACCGTTTTGTGGTTGGGAGAATTATGAGATTAGTTGTATTGATTTTGATATTTTTTCTTGAAGCAAGATCAATGAAAAAGTGCTGAATTTTGCTGCAGTCCTCCATTCTTGATGAATGCTACACATTGATGCTACATACCTATGATCAAACTCAATTGATACATGCTCCCAACACTTTTCTCGATGTACTATTATTATTGAAATATAATGTCAATAGGTCATATAGGTGATATGATGGATGAAGTTATGATTAAAATAGCGTGCAAGTAGGAATTCAGGTTATTGGCATTTGTGACTCAGATAATTATATGGGATTAATTATATTGATTTTCATGTTTTTTCTTGAAAAAAGGTCGATAAAAAAGTGCTACATTTTGCTGCAGCCCTTCATATTTGATAAATGCTGAAAAGTTATCACTTTTTTCTTGATCTACTAGGTATCATTATTAAAAATATATGTCAATAGTTCATAGGTACTTCAGAGTGAATAAAGAATAGAGATATGAGTAGGCATTCAAGTAATGATATTTGTGATTTCGAAGTTAATTTTCGAAATCTTGAAGAAAGGTCAATGGAAATATGCTGAATTTTCCTGGAGCCATTCATTTCATTGCAACCAATCAGCTTCGAGAATTTTCAGAGACTTGCGACATCTCTGGTCCAGGTCTGAAAGCTCTACTCATCGACCTTATAGCGACATACATCTGTAGAGCACTTGTTCTTCAAATCGCCGCTCGATTGCCAGCGACGAATTAGAATTCTCAACAATAATATTGATTCGATTTAAAATTATCAACAATCTTATTAATTCAGCAATTCAAAATTATCAACAAACAATTTAACATGTATCATAGGAATTGTAGTAATTATTTTGGAACATTAAATGAAATGTTACATACTTATATTGGCTCATCAAAGATTATAAACAATCCTGAAATTTATGGATTGGCAAAATTTTTTGAACAGACAGTTGAATTCATGTAACATTCGAAACCATATATCATATTGAATAAACACATGGTCATTAACAATCATAATAAATGCATCTTCTAATATATGAAACATATTATATCTACTGCATAAATTGTGGAGTATTCGAAATCAAGTTTGTTGAAATGATACAATGACAAGTAAAACGGCGTTCCATACTTTTTTGTCAAATTGAGATGAGAGCGTCCAAGTTGACAGTACGAAGAGTGAATATTGAGAATACATTATAGATTCACGACAAGTACCGTTCACTTGTTACATATTCGCAATGAATCGTTGACTCGAAGGAAATCAATTCTGCTAATTGAATAATTCGCAGTTTTGATAGTAGGTGAAAAATTGATTTATATTCGTATCGCGAATTCATATTACGAGCCATTATCTGAACTTCAATGCATTCTCGTCGCAGCATTGCCTTGTTACATTATTATCATATAATTCAATCGATATCTGGAATGTGATAACGATTAAATCTGATTATTTTCCTTTACAGAGAATGGACTTCCACGAAGGCTACGGACGGCGTATACGAACACTCAATTATTAGAACTAGAGAAAGAATTTCACTTCAACAAATATCTCTGCCGACCTAGGCGAATCGAAATAGCAGCTTCATTAGATTTAACGGAAAGACAGGTAACCGATGATTGGTAATATAAAAGTAGAATAAGCTCAATGCTTTCTCGACGTTCTTTATATTATCTCGTTTGTATAGGTGAAATCGAGTGATGACTATTCGAATGACTTATGTGTTTTTTACTTCTGACGGCATACGACGCAAGATTTCAAAATACTTTTTCCTCTACAACATTCTTGACATGTGGAGCACATTCAATGATTGTTCGAGTAGGAGGCTACATGATGTTTTATCAAACATAATTTAGCAGATGCCTATTCGGACAGTTCATATCCTTCTTGCTCCAAAAATAATGTAAAACCTCATGTTCAAACAGGAAAACTCTGACCACGAATTGCAAGATCTTGATGAGCCATGAGAAAATATAAGGATTTGGTCTCGTGATTTTTTTTCATACAACTAACCGTCTGCCATGAAATCTCAATCAACGGATAGAGAAGCTGAACGCAATGGGTTAAACGCTTGCATACGGAGATGATCGTATGTCGTTACGCATTCAAAACTGTTATCACAGAGGCTCGCAATAATGTGATACTTGCACTTGATCCGTTATTATGATCAGACTTTCAGATAATCTGTATTCATACCCAACTCACAGTGGCTGTAGCTCGACAGGGGTACATTTCAGGTTACATATTCACATAAAGAACGAGTCTTATTCTGATCCCAACGATACGTCCTTGCAATATTTACATCAAATCACCTTGTATAAGCTTGTGTGACCTTTCCGATATTTGTTTATTGCAAACAGTTCTGATTGGCAATCAGTATGCATCGTGTTTTTACCAGAAATATAACATTTTCACTGGGATGTTCTTTTTCTGCTTCTTCGTGTGACTAACATCTCTGCATAAATCTATGGATATTGATACATTTTTATACTTGGAGTTTCACTCGTGGATGTAATTCTTATATTTGTCCACGAATCTAAAGTATCTACTTGTTTCCATTTCAACCATAGATTAGATTAGATTTAGAATGGGGCCTTCGGGCTATCTGCCTCCACACCGCGACCTTTTCAGATCTATTGTGTCTGCCCTCAAAATCGATTCGAGTTCTTCGGCTAGCCCCGTCTTCTCTATGAGACTCCATAGGCTAGCTTTCAGATCCCCTGTGTATCTCTGGGCTTCTGGTTTTTCCTCACCCAGCGTAAGGAACCTTAGTCTTGACAAGCCCTCACAGTGGCAAAGTATGTGTACTGCTGTTTCCTCCTCTTCCTGACAGAACCTGCACAGCAGTTCTTCAGTCAGACCTATCGTACTCATGTGTTTGTTGAGCCTACAATGCCCTGTGAGAAGTCCCACTAGTATTCTAGTTGAACTTCGTTTCTGGCTTAGTAGATATTCTGTGAATGTTGGCGATGGTTTTTTAATAAACTCTTTTGCCTGTCTCATTCCTGGCGATTTGTTCCACCATTCTTGAGATTTGGTTTGCATCCATGATTTGATACTAGTCTTTTGTATAGCTTTCGCAATACCACAGAAGGGTTCTGGGCCATTCAGAGCTTTGTTTGCTCCTGCTCGGGCAAGTGAGTCTGCCTCTTCATTGCCCTCGTACCCTGTATGTGCTGGTACCCATGCTAGAGTCAGTCTGTTCTGACTGCCCAGTGCATTTAGGGTTTCTAAGCAGTCCCATACTAGTTTTGAGTTAACTTGCATAGAGTTGACTGCTTTGATTGCCGCCTGGCTGTCTGAATAGATTGCAATGGTTTTGCCTTTAAACTCTTGCCTTATCAATTCTTTCACGCAATGATGTATTGCAATAATTTCTGCCTGAAACACCGTCGCGTATTTACCTAAGCTCAGTGAGTTTCTTGTCTTTGGCTTGGCCCCATAAATACCGGCTCCTGATCCAAACTCAGTTTTGGAGCCGTCCGTATAGACAGCAATGTCTGCATTTATAGGAGGTCCTTCCTTCCATGCCTCTCTGTCCGTTATACTTATTTTAAAAGTTTTTTCAAAGCTATATTTTGGAATTATGCCATCCGTTGGCATTCCCATGATGGGGTCGCTTTCCAACTCTTCATATAGCTTTCTATAGTCTTTACCGTGCGCGTTGCTTATGGGTGCTTGACCCCTTGACAATCTACTCACGACTGCTCTGGCTTCGCCTTGAATATATATTTGTAGTGGTGGTAGGTTCAAGAGGACCTCTAAAGCGGCTGTTGGAGTGGTTTTCATTGCACCAGTGGCACTCAGGCAAGCTTGCCTTTGAATAGCACTGAGCCTTCGAATCACTCCAGCCTGTTGTGTCTTTGGCCACCAAACTACTGACCCATATGCTATCATAGGCCTGATGACGCTGGCATAGAGCCATTTCAACCATAAGAATTATATATTCAAAATATACTTCTATATAATCACTTCACTGATTTTCCATAACAGTATCGACAATCAATATCAATTCGAATACAAATGCACAAGCTCAGCCAAACTGATGAGACACTCTCTCAGACACAGCGCTCAGATTTCTTCATGTACTCATTCAATTTAACGCTATGATCTTGACCTAGTCACCTCTGGATCAGTACATTTTTCCACGTTCAAAAACGCTAATATTATGAGAATTACTCCCATCGAAAGCTATAGGGCAGTAGCAGTAAAATATATCTAGCTTTTAGCTACCGAATGGGAGAAAGATGTAAAACGAATAGGAAAATAGAATGATAAGACAACTTGGCGTCGTTATTGATTATATCATGAAATATCACAAATTGTTCTCTTGAGTATTCTACCAGAATTGAACTTGAAAATCAATTATTATAAAAAACATCGTTTCATCACACACCCTAAGTATAAGCGCTTCTCATCAATTTGTTATTGAATATGGGTAGAATACGATGAGCTACGTGAGGTTAGGTGAATCTGATGCGACAGAAGCCTCAGGAAGACTGATTATCATTTTCTTCACATCATATTCACATGAGAATTGAACGGAATCATTTTATGCTTTATGATTGAGAATATGTAATTCTGAACCCAGTATGGCATAAACCTTCCAAAACGACAAATGCCTTTCTTGTTTATTTTCCTCATGGGTATGAATTGAAAAATTTCTATTAGTTGAATCTGTTGGGCATTGTGGAGCTGTTGTTTTTTTTTTCTCGAAACTCATCTTATCTAATCATATTTTTTTAATAGAGATATTTTGATGTGATAGATGTTTTGATTACGAATCACAAGAGTCAGGATACAGGAATTCTCGAAATTATTTTGCTTAATCATTGAACGAAAAAAAAAATCTATGAACAGAAGTACAGAACCAAAATGAAACATATCTTGTTCAGCATGCATAATGAAGTTGCATTTGGAAAACGATTTTGTGATAATAGCTGATGATAATCTTCAAAATATGAGAAATCGACAACTACAGTGGAGACTATACAGACTGTTCATCGGGTCGAAACATATTGAGAGAATATATATCATTTGGCAACGTCGCTAGTTTCGGAATAGAGCGGTTGTTTCTGGCCATGTACCCGAATAGAAGGATCGGTCAGTTTTCTAATCGTGATGACTTGCCAGTCGTGGGTTCGAATCCAAACCGTTGCCAGGTCAGATTATTCAATTTTTATTTGAATTCTGTTGATCACCTCTCTGAGTAAGAAACTAGATGATCACTAGTAGATAGCGAGAACTGCAATCTTCGAATTATATTCACTGTTTCATCCTCAAATCTACTGTTTGGTTATGTGTACTGCTTATCTCATTCTTGATATGGCAACACTGGCGAAGATGAACGTCAGTCGACTGAATCTGTCTAACTAGCTAGAATGCAATTTATATTCCTCATATGTAACGATTCGGTGAGCGATCTGTATATGTACACATTGGCCGTGGGCTCACCATGTACACACGTCGTCGGGGTAGGGGTAGCCTCAGGTGATTCAAGACACCACTTGTTAAAAGCTCGATGTCCTCACTCTCGTCATAGTAGCGGAACGGATAAAAAGTCGCGAACGGACACCCATCAAACGGGACTGGAGGATTCTGGTCGACAGGGGTAGCTGGGCTTGCTCAGTGATAATTGAAACGCTGGTGTACCTTTTGCCTCAGTTCGTAAGGGAGGGGGCATCCCCAAGCGATCCTACCGCCAGTCATCGTAGGCAGAGCCGGGTCCTTTTCTGTAAACGAGGTAGAGGAACGAACGATCACTCATTCAACGGGACGAGAGGATTCTTGTCAACATGAGTAGCGATGGCGACCCATCAAACGTAACAAGAGGAATTTGCTTGTTGACATGGGTACCTGGGGTGATGAGGATAGCCCCATCAGGCCGTACATATGGCCTGATGCCTCACCAATTCGATTGGACTACAAGGAGCAGGGGTTTCCAAAAATACCACTGGACTACGGTAGAGGAGGTGAAGAAGAATCCCACTATGGGCCAAGTGGGAGGATATCTTGCCTGCCTCGCAGGGTGAGCAGCGTTTCTGCTCGGGCACTGACACCGCAGAGCCAGTAGTCTGTTCTATCAGACCGCCTCACCATTGGTATAATAAAATGGTAGCAGGAGAACATGCCGTTACATAACGGAGATGGCTCTAGTGCGCTTATTTGGCGTATCCGAATCTTCCATTTTTCTCTGGGGTGTGCTGTCGATATAAGTCGAGAGACAGGTGACCGGCAGTCATCCTCTAGGGGGTTCTTGGAAAACTCACCTGTTGCTAACCCGAGAACTTATTGATTGATCGTGTATGTACACAGTGTCGAGATGAGAGGATTCACTATGGGTATTTTGGAAACAACAAGAGTGACAGGTTTGGATGATCGAAAGAAAAGTTGCGCAATTGGAGGGTCAACCAAATAACTCTCAGAAATCTCTGATATGTCTCTTCCTTCTTGAGTTATTTTGGAAAAAACTCAATTTCTGGAATCTTCATTCCATTTTCTCCTGCCGTTGATAATAAATTTATGATGATTTTGGAAAATAACTACATGACAGCTTTCGATGGGTAATAATTGGGCATCATGAATCTCCTGATCAAAAGTTTCGTCTTCAAGCAAATGTTTCTTTCATTTTTATTTCGACGATATGCTGAACATCGCGATTTTGATGCGTTTCGAGCCTACTTTGAACCTTCTCAAGTGAATTTGCGAATACAGATCTGAATTTTGTATAATTCTGTGAAAAAACTTTCACCAATCGAAATGAACATTTATCAAAGCTTCACAATGTATTTCGAAATAGTTGAATAATCAACAAGCTCAAAATGCATCAGCATGCATATTATCGAGAAAATAAAAAGGGCTATCCAAACCTGATATCAAGATATTAGGGCCGCATTTGAGAAAATCAAGTTTATGATGGTTTCTCAGAGACGAATATTGGGATCAAAAAATCGAGAATAGCCATAAAGAAATTCTTCAGGTTTTGTAATAAATTCATTATGAACATCAGGAAGAAATAAATGAAATAATGAATCTGTAACCTCAGTTATTTGACATTGATTCAGGAAGGAGAAGTCATGATAGATGAAGTGCTATGAAAATTGAATTCTCAATGATTGAAAGCTGTTCACTTTTCATAACTCACCAATATAGCTGCCTTCCTAACGGATTGGTTTCACTACTGCTTTGAGAAGAAAATTCTTTTGAGTGTAGAGGAGCAACATATTGTTACGTTACTCAAGTTTTTTGGAAAACGAAAAACGTTTTCAAAAAACAAGACAAACTTTTTATTTAACACAACCGATTCGTGTGAACCTCACAATCAGAATGAATCAGTTGAATGACATGAATATGTTAGAAACCTGGAAATGCATATTGAATGAATTTTGTCGAGTCGGGTGAACTGCAACGTCTGCATCTTCGGGTTGCGAGCGGCTGGTTCAACGACATATCTCCTCCATCCTTGAGAGGGAGTTTTGGATGGCACGAACAAAACTTCTGTCGGTTGAGGGGGTTGGTTGCTTCTTTCAGATGTCCTAGATGTCCTTTATGTTCTCGTGGTCTTCTGGACTGTACGTATACCCAAGTATAGCAGTATCGAAGTAACTTATACGTACAGTGGAATGGTCCATGGAAAGTGATTTGGTGGTCCTTGATCGTCAATTCGGAGGGGTTGAATGCTGTTTTCCCTAAGTTGTAGCTCATGTAGTTGGTCTAGTTCAATGTCGTCCATATGTAGTTTGTTATTCCCTAATAGTTCCTGGATCTTGATTTCTGGTAGGAGTAGTGGTTTATCGTGGGATTCCCCTCTTTCGTTGGTATAGCCATATCCTGATGTTTGGACACTACACTGATTACGGCACTTGCAAGAGGTAGGTACTCTGGAGCATCACAAAATCTGTTTGGTCGCATCTGGTTTGGACTTTTTCCCGATTAGGAAAAATACCAATATAGTATGATTCGCTAATTGGCATTCGGCACGGCTGTCTCTTACTCGAAGAATGGAGAAGAGACAATCTTGTTCTTGGTGTACATTGACTAGGTGGTTGTCTTCAGCTTCATATTGGAACAGGTCGCCACTCTCTGTGGAATAGGGATTTTTAGAAATTATTGTGGTTGAATTTTTGGTGGGCATCGAATAGAGGTGGTAGAGGTTGAAAATGTAGGGATGTACGAGGGGTATATGCAGTGCAAAAACTGATCTGTCGTTTGAAAATTATGCTTCTACGGAAATTACGTCATATTGTTTATGTATATCGGCAACATCTGAGTAGACCAGCTGATTTTTTGGATGATGTTCACGAAGGGAATTTATAATTGATTTCATACCTTCGATTGATATTATACCAATATGCAGCCTTTCAAGTTTGGCGAACGATACAGAGTTTTCGATGTGAGAACACCCAAAACGTCAGAATATAATGCATCAAAATATAATTTATAAGAATATATTTCATCAGAATGGTAATTCGTAGGTACCGTAATTGAAAGTTACTGTATTCTGTAAGCACGTTTTTCATCGCTTTGTAAAACATAGCTCCGTAATTTGTAGGTATGTATTATAACAAAACGTGATTCGTCAAAATGTAATCCATCAAAATGGTATTCGATAAGAACCGTATTTGATCATAACAGTAATTCATCAGAACAGTATTTCATCATCACGGTAATTTATCATAATCTAATTCTATCGTTAGGGTATTCTATCAGAACCGTAATTCGTCGCTTCAGTAAAACATCAGAATCGTAATTCATCAAAATCGTATCGTATAGGAACTGTATTCCATCGTCACATCAATTCATCGGCACTGTATTTTATAGTTTCAGTAATCCATCGGAACCGTATTCCATCGGAACTGTATTCTATCAGAAACATATTTCATCAACACTGTATTTCATCAGAACCGTATTCCATCATCACCGTATTTCGTCAGAACTGTATTTCGTCAGAACCGTATTTCGTCAGAACCGTATTTCGTCAGAACCGTATTCTATCAGAATCGTATTTCATCAGTACAGCATTCTGTGAATACACTAAATATCCAATTATTACAGATAACTTCATCACAGTTAGATGCACAGAATATTTGTGTTAGTACCGCCGAATGCATATAGATGCTGTTCAGGGTTTGTTTGGGATGATTTTGGATTGTTTGATGAATCAAACTACTGATTGAAACAAACGCAACAAGCACATTTTTTACTAAATGGAACATTGAATGTCTTCGCGATAATTCAACATATTCTGCTGCCGTGTTTTCATTCTGAAAATGTATATTTCACTATTATAAGTCTAGAAAATATCGAAGAATTCCCCATGCTTCCCATTTGACGAAAAATGTTTGGGAAGTTTTCCAGTCATATTCCTATAACGCTAAAGAATATACAGGGTGATTCAGGTTTTGAGGCACAAACTGAAATGGGAGATAGATCTCATCATATTAATCACAAAAGTTCATACAAACATTAGTCCGATCTCGTTCAGTAGCGGAGCTACAGGGGGTCAAAGTTTAATTATTTTTTTTATCAATTGAACTATCTCGCTTACTTTTCAAGATATAATTTTGAAATTTGGTGTAGTCAATACTTCCTAGAAGATCATCATTTCAAGCATTTTGAAGATTTTCAAAATCTACAGGGTGATACGTTTTTGGAGGTAAAGGCTTTTTATCTCCTCCAAACTTCTTCGTAGTACGCCTCTGGCATCTTTCAGTGATCAAATTGTGTAGATCGTTCAATTTAGAGGCTTTTTTTGATCTTTAATTTTTTCCGATAAACGAACCGTTTTTGAGATAAATATGCATAAACGTTCTAAAACATGTTGGATTTATAAATAAAAAAAAAACAGATATTTGTATTGATAGTTTACCTAACTTCAGGATGATACGGTTTAAAAATTTTTCAAAATAGTAAAAATTTTTTTACGGCAACTTTAGAGAACTGAAAAAAAAATGACTTTATTCCCTCCGTTTCCTCGTTACTGATCCAGATTGGACTCGTGATTTCAATTCTAGTGAGTACATTTCATTGCATTCTCAACGAATTTTGTCAAAGAATAAAATATTTAAGCGAAACATAGGCAAAATTCAAATATGGATCATTTCATGTAGTCAGGACTCGTCCCATAATATCACTGCGTTTAAAGAATCTTCTATCAGAGAGCCTAAGAGAAAAATTCATTCGGTTGTCAGTGCCACTCAGTTTTGAAAATGGTTGAAGAAGAGTAATATTAAAAAAATATGGAATCACATTACTTGAAAATTTATGCTCTGATATTTCGGTAACGAATCTGATCCCATCAAGAATGGAAAAAGTAATTCTTTCAAATTGTCTTGAGAAGTGTCATACTGAGAAGGCATGTTGCTAATAATTTTTATCTATAGAAATGAAGAGAGAGAGAGATATAAAAAAATCTGGGAAATGATTTTACCTTCTATAGCTTCAATTTATCGCTTCAGCAAATTGTATCATCCTGATTATGGAATGTACAAGATTGCCTTCATGAGGAGTAAGGCGAGGAATACATTTTTCAGAACTGAAACTCCTTTTGGAAATATCAGTGAATCCATTGCTACCGGTAAGCAGTGTATTCCACTGATAATAATCGCATTCGATATCGATATCTTTGAAAGCTTTCAATTTCCTTGAAATTTGAGAATTCTACCTCCATATGATTGGAAAAATCAGAATACCTTTAATATGTACAGAGATGTGCACAACAAACGGCCAGTGCTGTTATTTCTAATTCATTCGGGATCAGATCCTGATCAATTGACAAAATATCAGTTCTGTCACTTCCAGTTTTACCGGAAATTATCCCAACTGCTGATTTTCTAATGTTTATTATTCCATGATTTGGCAATAAGGATTAACATAACGAGTTCTAGGATAGCGGGTTTGACAGGGTTATTTCAAACGAATACGAAGATAATGGCGTTCTTAGCTTCCATATGCCCAATGAGTGTGACAGAGAAGTACAGAAATTGCGAAGTAACACCCATTGAGCATTTATGGAGAAATCTAAATCAAATACCTTCGTGATCATTTGAAATAACCCTATCAAACCTGGTATCACTGAATTCGTCATAATAATACCTAAACTATTATGGAATATAACGCAGTGTGTCCAATTTGAAGATACAAAGTTGGGTTCGTTTCTGCTGAAACAGGAAGTGATCGAACTAAAATTGTCTTGTCAATTGATGAGAAATTCAGTATATTTTCAAATTCCGAAATCGAATGATTCAGAAGTTACAGTTGTGTCCGTTTTTCGTGCACTTCTCTGTATATTTGATAATCATATAAGAACCGTAACCTTAGTCTGGAACAGTTGGCAACAAATTCAAAACTTGTTCTTTATTAATTTCAGGAAAACATGTTATTCGTCGTGAAAAGCTTTGCCAGGCTTGAAATCGTTGACCCAAATATTAGATATCAAAGTTTTTCAGTCTTATACGGGGTATGTCAAAAAATATTAATTTTGGCTCCTGTTATTCATAATTCAGATATAACTGAATTTATATTTCTTCAAATACAACACAGTATATTTTTTATATTTATGAATTGATATTTTGTGAAATACTGCCTGTAAGTTAATCAAGGAGGTGATACATTCATTATTCCAAATTTTTCGGGATTTTCTTTCTTCGTTTCTATAAAATAAAAATATGAATATAATTCCAATATACGTGTAGTAAGGACAAATTAGATGATTTGCCCCAAGATGTCACTGCGTTTAAAGAATTTTCCTATCAGAGAGAGTAGTGAATTTTTTCTTTTAGGCTCTCTGATAGGAAAATTCTTCAAACGCAGTGACATTTTGGGGCAAATCATCTGATTTGTCCTTACTACACGTATATCGAAATAATATTCATATTTTCATTTTATAGAGACGAGGAGAGAAAATCCCAAAATAATGGAATAATGATATTTTGTGCTTTTCGAAAACACAATACAGTTATATAAGTACGACATTTTGGGTATTAGCCTTGTATATAGATAATTTTCAGTTTCAGATAATTTCACACTTTCATATTCACCTTGTTGTTGACACATTGTTTCGTCACACACTAAGCGAGTGCAGAATGTTTTATAATTTTTTCCACCTGACTACCTGTCTTGTTTCATACAATGGCGAATGATAACCAACCATCAATATCATCAACCATTACTGATTCTAACGACAGGTAGTCAGTTGACAAATATTTCAAAACATTTTGCACTCACTTTTTTCCATTGCCACATACTTATTAGAATCACAGCTTTTATAGTCAATAAATTGTGGTGATTATTGGTGAATTTGGTATATCAATATAAAATTGAAACTAGTATGTGAGAAAATACTGTCAGCAACAAGGTGAATATGAACATTCGTGAAAATGTTGCCAAGGCCCATCAATAAGATATACCTACTGAAAAAACTGGAAATTATCAAAATACAAGGCAAATACTATAAATATTATAAGTTTAATGTTATGTGTTTTGAAAAGCGCAAAGCATCTATCTGAAAAGTTCGTTTCGAAAATCCGACTAAGTATGCCACTGGATCTTCCGTGGAGAATGTAAACAAGAGACAACTTCTACTTTTTCTATACGTTCAGATACAGGTGGTCCTAAGAGGCAACATTTTGAATTTTGCACTGTATCTATGAAACGAAGCGAACTATGACAAATTGTGTTTATGGTATCATGAGTTTCACAAGAAAGTAGTCAACATTCGCGAAATCCGCAGATCTCTTTCTTTGAAAATGGGTAAGATATACCATTAGGACATCGAAAATGCTAAAGTCAGTACAATTCGATCAATGAAACGGGCTGATGGATTTCCTATAAGAAAGTTCATTCATTACTCTTGTGAGCCGCACTTTGATGAAAAACAGAACATCTACTTATAAAACTGATAATATAATCGATAAAATCGATATATTCGATATAATCGATATAATCGATATAATCGATATAATCGATGTAATCGATGTAATCGATATAATCGATATAATCGATATACCTAATCGATATAATCGATACAATCGATATAATCGATACAATCGATATAATCGCTATAATCGATATAATCGATATAATCGATATAATCGATATAATCGATATAATCGATATAATCGATATAATCTATATAGTCGATATACCTAATCGATATAATCGATACAATCGATATAATCGCCATAATCGATATAATCGATATAATCGATTTTTTTTTCGGTATCATCGATATTATCAGTATTATCGACATTATTATTAAAGGGAGTATTCCCAAGAACTTATCATCCAGAAGTTGGAAAAAGAATTCAACACCTACCTCCTCTTTCTGTACTTCCTAGGTACGAACGATGTTCTCAAAACATTATGGGAATTTCCTTTCGTGTGGTCCAAGAGATGCAAAAATAAAAAAAATCAATACAAGATCAACAAAAATAACGTTGGTTCATTCTTTCAATATCATTCTGTATTATACGTCCACAGAATTAATCCCATTATAGTAAGGAGAGCTGGCTCCCCGAAGGATTGAGAAAACATTGTAGTTCATCGAACGGCACCTGTGCCAATCACCATCCTGAGCAGAATGATAGGATGATCAGATGTCATAATTCTTATTTCGTTATCAAATGGTGGAATCGAGTGCAAATTTCCGCACAGGAAAGTGCAATTTCTCCACCATTCTGTTCAGGATAGTGATTGACACAGGTGCCGTTCGATAAAATACAATAATGTTTCCACATGACTTTGGGACATATATCATTTATTTCATTATCTGATGACAGCGATATTTGCAGCCGGCTCTTGGACATAGTTAATTTATTCTCAACTTACATATTATTGCGATTCACTCATGAACCTACAACAGTATGTGCGAAATCAGCTCGCAACACCCTTTTAATTCTCTTTTCGAAAATATGGACATCTGGAATATAAACAGATTGTCAAGGCCTAATACCTACTTCATATTGTTTGTTGAATGGGTCGAAATTTCAAAGTAGACTATCAGGCAACTTCATTCAGAAAAAGTGGATATAGCTGGAATACCCCCAGCCAGAATTTCAACGACAATATCTCTGTAGTTATTCAATATCAAATTTTGATATTTTTGCTTCATCATTTCACCCTGTATCAAAATCTGAGAAGTTGACATAACCAGCGATGTAGTAGAGTAGTAGGGGACCACATCGAATACTAAGGTTGATCGTTGAAACTTCTACCATTATCAAACGTTGTGGAGATGATTTTGTATTTTCTAAACCTTCCTACAGGAAGATTCTTGAGTGTTATTCGGTAAGACAATTCAACAATTTAATGATTGCTTATCACATTATTGTCGATGGATTTTTCACAGATAAGATACTTTTGTGACAACGCATGATTGAGAGAAATTGACATGAACGCTCTCAAAAAGTATCCGTTTACAATAATTTTGGTTGTCATGGTTTCAAATGTCAAGTTGAGGTTTGTCGCTGGAAAACTCAGAGCAATGTTTTTTTGCTGTCATAATGACAAAATCACAGCGTCTTACGGGATTTTCATACATCGAATCAAATTGTCAGTACTATAATGAAGAGCATTTTCAAGGTTTATCGTCGAATAATTTTACGTAAAAGTTAGAATCAATTAAAAAAAAAAGGTTGATACTATTTAACAAGAAATTACTATCGCTGATACTAGTACATTCCCAGGGACGTCCCTGATTTAATACTAGGGATGTCCAAGGGACATCCGCTGGCCGCCTTCTGGTACGTCCCTAGGATGTACCAAGTACGAAGGAAGGATATACCTAGGACGTCCCAGGGATATTCCAGGGAAATCCCTTCGACAAAAGGAAAAAATGTAGGTCGAGTAGGGATTGAACCCGGCACCTTCAGCTTATAATGCACGCACCTTACTTCATTAGCTAATATGCCTTCTGAAGATTCATGTACTGAACAAATTTATGAACAGGACTAAACTATATAAACCTGAATAAATACATTTTTGTTTAAAAATGAGGGGCATTATGCATTTACGATTTCTGTTTGCGAAAAATGGTAATTTCTTAAGAAGTTCTGATACATTCAATGACTGTGAATCGATATCAGATATTCCAGGGACACGAATAGGATAACCTAGGGATGTACCGGGCGGGATGCCAACTCGACAACCACTGCGGGACATCCCCTGGATGCCCCAATCATGTCCTTGTACCGCGGGACACAGAAGGGACGTACCTAGGACATCTCTGTGTTGTTAGGGGAGTTTGAATTATAAAAATATGTTCCTCCTAGTATCTGATGAGCCATTTCCTCGCATTTCCTACTATTTTTTGTTCATAGAAGTCGAATAATAACTAACGGTGCTTGTTTGGCTTGGAGCGTTTTTGTCGGTCAATCTATATTTCGTTTATTTTTTCGATAACTTTTCTTCAAATTCTTGGAATAATTCGACTTTCAATTTAAATTCGCCAGATTCATACAGAAAAATTAAATATAGAGGGAGATTCAAGTTGGAATTATTATGTCCGCGTGAATTTTTTCTATATATTATTCAATTTTTGAAATCTCTATGGAAAACTGAATTCAAACATTTATCACACATAGAGGGTTGTTATGCAGCAAATACGTCACATCGAGCAGGATTCTCGTATAGTAGTAGTGGATACATTCATGTTAAGCCAAACTATTCATTTTTGAGGAATCTATTGAAGCAGGTCGCATTTGTAGGCAGACATCAAATATACAGGGTGATTCACGTCTGATTCATGACGTCCTCGATGATTTTTTCAAATGGTACATCCTAAATATTATTCAATTGCTGAAAAATCCATGGGAAGCTGGATTCAAAGATATATCACAAATAGAATTTGAATACAGTGCGTTCGTTGAATTCTGTGTTCTTTCGAAGTAACTAAAAATCCGTCAAAAATTTGAAAAATCATTTTTGAAAAAAATGTTTGGAGACGTACAAAAACCTAAACTTTTGCCCGTTTGCTAGATTCCTCTTTCCACCTGATTTCCAATGAGTGGTCACATGTCATAGAGTTGCATTTGAAAACAACATGTTGAGTGTGGTTCCAGCTACCCCTGAAGAAATATTATCCTTGATATCGCTTGCAAGATGTGGGTAAATACATTGAATTGTTGACGTATGCAACGAATATGTACATGGTGTTGTCCAAGCTCATGAGAACTCAAAAGGGTTGTGTGACTGCGACAGTTAAAGTGTTGAAGAACAAATAATTTGGGAAGTGTGGATACAATATGAAAATAGTCATCGAACGATGAACAAAGAATCAGGTAGAAACATAAAAAATTACATCCGAACCTAATCAAGAAAAGTGATTCCATTTTTTATATCTCACTGCGGGCAAAGTGACATCTGACATATAATCATTATTCTGAATGGGGATGTGAAATATTCAGTTTTTCGCATTCATCTCGGTAACTTGAGAGTTCAGGTTCATGAAATATGTGTGATGTAAACAGCCTAACTAATGTTGAATAATTCTGATGTCTAAAAATGGTGATATGAAGAATAATGTGGTCATATGCGACCGTAAGTACTCCATGGGTCAAAAAAATCTAAATAAATGATTACCTATAACTAATTCAGCAGTCGATAGCCTATTGAAATTTCAAATCGTCATCCAATTCCTGACACCTTATCACAGAACGGATTGAGTTCAGGATATACGGTGATACGAACTTTCAACTTCAAAATTAGGTTATTTATCTGATGATCTTGAAATTCGTCACGGGCTCAAATTATTGTGACTCACCCTGTATACGCATGAAATTTTTCATCGATTCATCTCATTCTGACTCTGAAAGCACCTTGTTTCTCTATATATTCTTGTATAGATATAACATTTCGATAAGATGCATATCTACAGAGTGTAAGGAAATTCCAATTTGAATAAGGTTTTTTTTTCAATCTAATTTACGTAGGTACAACTGAATTCCTGATAATTGATACCGCACGCAGGCAGTTGAAACTAACTGCCTCTCTATACACTTATCAAACACCGACAATAAGAATATAAAAAATATACGATCTCACATTGAGAAGCTATATTGAGAAGCTTACAAAGATTCTTGAGGTGAAATTCTATCGAGATCTCATTCAGAATAATATATTTCATGTTAGAATAGTTATTCTGATCAGATACTTATTTTATCTTACATGCATTCACCAGCGCCATCGCATAGCATACCTGAAAAGCGGACAGAAAATCGATACTCCGTTCCCGATAGGGCACTGTACGGACGATGGATTACCATTCTGACGAAATACCGTGCTGATACAATACGGTTCTGATGGAATACGGTTTTGATGAAATACGGTTATGATGATTTAGCGTTCTGATAGAATACGATTATGATACATTGATATGCTGATGAAATACGGAAGCGATGAATTACGGTTCTTATGAAACACAGTTCTGATGATTTACAGTTCTGTTAAAATACGGTTATGATGTTTTACAGTAACGATACTATACACTGCTGACAAAATAATATTCCGACGGATTACAGTTCTGATAATTTACCATCATGACGATTTACCATTATGATATATTACTGAAGCGACGAAATACGGTTCTGATGAATTGCCTCTTTTATTCAATACGGTTTTGTTGATTCACCGTGCTGTCAGAATACGATTCTGATGAAATACCATTCTGATGGAATACGGTTATGATGAATTACCATTTCTATAAAGTACGGAATGATGTTTTACGTTCTTATGAAGTACATTCCTTCATTTTACAACATGATAGATTACGTTATGATGTTTTGCATGCCGATGAATTACTGCTCCGTTAAATTACGGTTCTGTTGAATTACCATTTTGATCGAATATATTTTGATATGATACGGTGTTGATAGAATACGTTCTGACGAATTATATGCAGCCTTCGATGTTTGTGAGAATCGATAGCAGTGTATCTAAGTTGAAAAATAATAAGTACTGTTATTTTGCAGTTCTTCCATACTTTCTCTCATTATATTCTGGTTATGTATCATCGAAGAAAATGTGTTATTATCATTTTCTAGAATTTGGTGTGTTAAGGATATTTGCTGATTTAGTGAACTAACGATTTTACCTTCATTGTTCTGTAATTTTTCTATGTCCTCATCATACTGTTCCGCATCTTCTTGGTCCAAGTTTCTAGAAATAGTTTTGACTATGTTACCTAATCCATTGATTAGTCCGCGTTTTTTTCTGTCCGTTAATGGATAAAGAGACTGAAATTTTTCTTTTTCCGATTTCATCTGATAGTCTATGTGTTGTTCGATAGTTTTCAAGTATGAGTCATAGGTTGAAGTCAGATTCTGTTTAATCAAGGAAAATTTAATTTGTCCATAATGAGATTCGAGAATTGTCATTTCATCTGTGATTAGTTTGAATTCTAACTAATGTAAAAATGTATGTGTTTCTACTTTGATTTGTGCAATACCGAGTTCGATAGGTAAAATTCCAGGAATGTTCTGCAGGTCAGTTATTTGTATGTTCTTGGTTGATGTTGATACTAGGTGGGTCGTTGTTAGAAGGAGTATCATGTAACAAATTTGTTTTCGTTATTTTGGCCCTCGGTTTCTTGAATATATTTTTATGGTAAGTATTTCGTTGCGTTTTAAGTTTGTTTCCCTCGTCTTTGTCGACTGTCTCTTTTATAAAAGGAGGTTTCAACTTTTTTTCCGCGAGTTTTGACATCGTGTCGAAAAGCATCTTCACTTTCTTTATAGATTACCGGATCTTCGCGATTTTCGTTCGCTTTGTCTATTACTTTTTCCTTTTGACTATGAGAAATTTCATGAATGTGGTCGTATATGAGTTGTGTTTTTTGTTTATGTTCCTGTATATAATTGTCTAGTAATTCTTGATGGAGATCTATGTCGAATGGGTCTACTGAGTCTAGGTGTCCTGTAATAAAGTCAATAGGTTTCTTTTTCGAAACTGAATGGATTGAATGATTATATCCAAAAATTGCATAGGGCATCATTTCGATAGTAGTCATTTGCGGATTTTCTAGTTTCAATACTCTGAGATGTTCGAGAATAGTCGAGTGGAAGCGTTCTACAAGGGCGTACAAGGGGTTGTCAGATGTAAATGAACTTCATGAAGTTTGGCAAAATCGGTGAGAGTCGAATTTTTGAATTCGGTCCCACTGTCGGCGACAATTTGGAGTGGTATTTCGTGAAATGACATAAGGACAATTAGTGCATGTACGAAACATATCGCGACCGCAGAAGGCAGAGGAAAAGCTTCTCCATATTCCGAAAAGTTATCTAAGACAGTGGGAAACTTCTGATTGTTGGCTTGAAAAACGTCTACATGAACTATTCCAAATGGTCTGTTTGAAGTGGGTGTAAGCTGAAAGTGAATTTTTGGAGGATGCCTGTCGTATTTGACAAGTTGACAAATCTCACAAATATTGACAAATTGCCTGACGTCATTGGCAATATTAGGCCAACAGTATCGTTTCTTAATTTGTTGAATGGTTTCTTGAATTCCGCGGTGGTTTGTTTTAGTTTCGTGTTGATACTGTAAAAGTTCTTTCTGTCTGTATTTGTCGGTATTGTCCTCAAGTTTCGAGGTACATTTTAGGAGTCTGAATGGCAAATTTTTGAAAGTTGGTCGCAGTATATTCTTAGTTCCGTATAGAGACTTTCTGCGTTGTCGTTATCGAAGAAAAATGCATATGTACTTCTCGGATTCCCAAAATCTCTGAAAAATTGTATAATGGGTGTAAGGTCGTCATTCACTAAGTAGATATTCCATCTGGTCTTCTCGTTTCCCAATAAAAGTTTCTTTTCAGTTAACACACATTGATCCCAGATATATAGGCGGGCATCACATTCATGCCACATCGTGACTCGAAATGAGAGTCCCACTGAGATCACAATGACTGCTATTCCGGACCCATTTAGTCATTTTATGATTCACATTATAATACCAAATGGAACTCACAGTACGTATCAAGCGACACCCCATTCAACATCAGATTTGATTGATTTCGTTTGTTACATGAATAGACAAGAATGTGAGGTTCCAGTGAGTCTCTTAGTTGTTAGGGAGCCTCACAAATTCACATACATTTTGAGTCTCAAATCCAATAAACCGTGACGAATAATGCGGATGTTTTGTAAAATAGAGAGTCCCTTGGCGATAACAATAATGTTTTTTTTTGTAATTCGCATTGTTACCTAGTGGGACATGAATGTGACATCCCAGGAATGTTTGTGTTTACTGGGTTCGTTGGTTTCCTGGGTAGAGTTTATTTCGAAATTATTAACTGATTTTGGAATCCGTTGACTGGTGACTCGCTGGGATTAATTTCTTGTATGGGATCCTCCTCGTTTGCATGGATGGTTTCTCCATCTTCTTCCACGTTCTCGATGTTTGGCAATTCGTCTATGTTATTAGCTACGGATTCATTGTCATCTTGAGGTACTTGTCTATTCGAAGTCTCATTGAACTCTTCCATATATTGAAATAATGTTTGTTAATTTTCTGGTGTTTCTTCCGTTGAAGTCGATGGTACTACTTCATTGGCGTGGATTTCAATTCTCGACAGTGCGTCTGCCTTGATGTTCTTTTCGCCCCTTTCATACATAACCTAATAGTCGTACTCTTCGAGCTTTAGCCTCCAGCGAACTAGCCTTGAGTTGGGTTACTCTAGAGACATCAACCATTCGAGAGGTTTATGATCCGTCAACACTTTGAATCTCCTGCCGAATAGGTATGGCCAAAAATATTTTGTAGACCACACAATGGCTAGGAGTTCTTTTTCAATAGTGCTGTAATTCTGCTTGGAGCTGTTGAGTGTACGAGAAGCGTACGCTATTGGTTTATCTGATCCAATTGGTCCTTGTGATAGGATTGCTTTTACAACGAAATTGCTGGCGTCTGTTGTCAAGTTGAATGTCAGCATATTGTAGTATTGGGTCGTTTGTGAGTAGGGTTTTACAGTGGTTAAATGTCCTTACAAATTTCTCGTCACGTTTCATTTCGGCACCTTTTTTCAAGCATACTGTGAATGGTTCTGTTATTTTGGCAAAGTCCTTGATGAATTTCGGTAGTAGCCAATGAGTCATAGAAAGCCTTTGATTTCACGTGTAGTTTTTGGGAAGGAATACTCGATGATGGCCTTAATTTTGGAGGGGTCTGGCTTCACTCCTTCTGGTGTTTCTTGTTAGGAAATCACATATTGATGATATGTAAGTAGGTAATGGAAAATGTTTTGACGTTGAAAATTACTTTAATAAATGTCACAAAATAAATAATATATGTATGTCACTCATTGCAATCTTATAGAGTTTATTAAAAGATTGAATCAAACTTGAATGAAACAACAGGTTACGGGCCCAGAGTTGAGATATTAACATTCAACAAGAAATGAAAACAGTGTGCTACAAGATGGCATCAATAAAAGTAGAAAGTGACGAGGTCGCGTGCAAAAACTGAAAGACTCGAGCTCATTTCCCATGTGGAATTTCGAGGTAAAGATTTTGTTCACAGCCAAGAAACTAATGGATGTGGTCGATGGTACAGATAAACTGGCAGATTGTGGAGAAGATGAAGCAAAGAAAGAAAAATGGACAACCAAGGATGCCACAGCTAAACATGTGATCCTAAGAACAATAGACAATAAAGTGAAAGTGCATCTCATGTCATTTGAAACTGCTAAAGAAATGTATGATACTATACTGAGGATATACAAGAAAGAAACTGGTCAACAAAAATGTTTATTACCACAGGAGTTTTACAATTTAAAGTTTGACAAATCGAGAGACGTCAAAACAAATATCAGTGAACTCCAGAATGTGATTTGTAAATTGAAATGCCTAGATGAAAAAATAACAGAACCAATGATGATCTCCAAGATAATGACTGTACTCCCTGAACAATTTGAACATTTCAGCAGCACATGGGATTCTACACAAGAGTCTCATAAAACCCTGGAGAATCTCATCGCAAGACTGACACTGGAAGAAGACAAAATGAAAATGGATACGAAAGAAGACACCAATGTATCTTTTAGAGCTGAAATGAAAGACAGAGGCATTAAGAAAGTAATTTGTCACTCATGTAATGGAGTGGAGCATATTGAAACAAACTGTCCTAAGAAAAAGTTATGTAAAATATGTAAAAAAAATACTCATAATGAAGAAAATTGTTACTTGAAAGATAAAGCATGCAGTATTTGTAAGAAAACAAATCATAAAGAGGAGAATTGTTTCTTCAGAAATAAGAGTAGAACTGGTAGCAGTTATAACAAATATGGTAAATATGACGAACATGTTAAAATCGCTTCCTTTTCTCAAAATGTAGAAGCTGATGGTGTTAACAGCCTTGAAGCAAATAAAGCCGAGTTCAATAATGATTGTTTTGAGTTCATAGTCGATAGTGGAGCAACTACACATTTGGTAAATGTGGCTGATCATGTGTCGGAGATGAAAAAACATTCAGAACAAATAAAAACTGCTAAAAACAGGGGAAGTATGTCTGTTACAGGAGTTGGTCACATAGAGTTCGAAAACTGTATACTGAATCAAGTTTACTGTGTTCCTGAATTGACAAAGAATCTTTCATCTATGAACAAAATTACACAAAATAAGGGTGCTGTATATTTTGATGACGAGATGGTGTACATCTTGAACAATAATATTGAATTGCCGACAGAATGTGTGGTGCTTGAAGGTAACAAAAATCAAAATGGCATGTATGTCGTGAAACTAAATGCACGGAGTGAAGCTGCTCTGATCACAGAAGAGAAAAATAATACACTGATAACCTGGCACAAAAAACTAGGTCATTTGAATATGAAACAAATACAGGAACTTCCTAGAATGTGTGAAGGTGTCAACTTCAATGATAAAACTGTAATGGACTGCTCTGTGTGCCAAAGCTAAACAAGTAAGACTGCCATTCAAGACTGTAAGACAGAGAGCAGAGAGACCCCTCCAAATCATACATAGTGATCTTTGTGGTCCGATTGATCCCCTGACGTATGATGGCAAGACTTATTTCCTCACATTGCTGGATGACTGGTCACATTGCCGTGTTGTATTTCTGCTCAATACCAAATCAGCAAATGGAGTGTTTATGTTCATGAAACAGTATGTTTATGAGTCTGAGGCTCATTTCAACCTCAAAGTCAGTAAATTCAGATGTGATAATGGTGGAGAGTATAAAAATGCTCAGTTCATTGACTGGTGCGAAGAGAGAGGCATTATGATTGATTTCACTGTTCCTTACACTCCACAGTTGAATGGAAAATCTGAGAGGTTGAATCTAACATTGATGAATAAAGCAAGAGCTATGTTGTTCGATACAAAATGTGAAAAAGAGATGTGGGGCGAAGCAGTTCTCACAGCGGCTTATCTCACAAACAGAAGCCCTACAAAAGGATCAGATATGACACCAGCTGAAAAATGGTATAAAAAGAAACCAGATTTGAGTGGACTTCAGATTTTTGATAGAAAGGTGCATGCAAAAATAGTGAAACCATTGAAGAAGCTGGACAGCAGGAGTAAAGAATTAATGTTCGTAGGTTATTCCCCAAACGGCTACAGATTGTGGGATCCAGAAAAAAATGAAACATTTGTAAACAGGGATGTTATTTTCACTAATTCATTTTTCTGCCAAAATGGAGAGAAAGGTGAAGCAAATATTCAAATTTTTGAAGAAGAGACTGATGAGGAAGAGGAAAATGAAGAAAATGATCAGGAACAATTTGAACAACAGGAAGAAGAAGAAGAAGACTTAAATGAGGAAATTAATCAAGTAGTTGATGAACACCCAGAAGTAAGAAATGAAAATAATTTGGAAAAAAAATTGAAAGAGCCGGCTACAATCTGAGAAAGAGAGATGATCTTCAAAAACCCAAGAGATTTGAAGATTATAATTTAGAGGATGATGAAGTGTTGCTGACATACAATGAGACAATGCAGTGTTCAGACAAGGAAAAATGGAGTAAAGCAATAGAAGATGAACAAAATTCACTGAAAATAAATGAGACCTGGGAACTAGTAGACGAAGAAGAAGCTGTAGGTGAAGAATTGCTCACAGCAAAATGGATTTTCAAAATTAAAGAAAATGAAAAATACAAAGCACGTCTTGTGGTACGAGGCTGCCAGCAAAAGGAGGACAGTCTAGACTACAAAGACATATTTAGTCCTGTTGTAGATACAAGTGCTCTGAGATTATTGTTTGCAATTGCTGTTAAAGAAAACATGATAATGCAGACATTTGACATAAAAACAGCTTTTTTACATGGAGAGCTAAATGAAGAAGAAATATATATGAAGTTACCTGAAGGGTACAGTGAAGCAGGAAAGTCTGTAAGCTAAAAAAGGCACTTTATGGTTTGAAACAGCTCCATACAGATGGAAGAAAAAGTTGACAAATTTTTTAAAACAGCAAGGACTAACACAATTGCAAGCAGATCAGTGTATTTTCAAGAGTAAGAAAGATGATATCATCATAGCCATTCATGTAGATGATGGTATTGTTTTTGGAAAAGACAAGGCACAACTTGAGAAATTACTGAAGAAACTGAACAAGGAATTTGAGATGACAAGAAATGAAAATCCAAGAACATATTTGGGCATGGAACTCAAATATGAAAGTGACGGCTTGTACATATATCAAGTGAAATACATTAAACAACTACTGCAGAAATACAATATGAAGGAAAACAAACCAGTCGCAACCCCGATAGCAACTCAAGAATCAGGGAGTGCTCAGAACTTAGATGATAGTACAACATCAAGAAATGACTGTTTTCCATACAGAGAAGCGATTGGAAGCCTATTATACCTAACTTGTAAAACAAGACCCGATCTGACATATGCAGTTAGTTATGAAAGTCGGTATATGGAAAATCCAAGTCAAGAAGATGTTCAAAATGTAAAAAGAACTTTGCGGTATCTGAAATGTACTCAACAGAAAGGGATGAAGTTCACCAAAAGAGAAGAGCCAGAGAATGAAGATATTCAACTGATAGCATACTGTGACGCAGATTTTGCTGGCGATAAGGAGCAAAGAAAAAGTACTACCGGTTATGTCATACTGTGTGCTGGAGGACCAGTGTCTTGGCGCTCAAGAAAACAAAGCACAGTATCAAAATCAACAACAGAGTCAGAGTACATCACTGCAGCAGAATGTTGCACAGAATTCACGTATTTGAGAGCATTGGCAGAAGAGCTGACAGGAAGATCTGTGAAAGTAACTTTGTATGTGGACAATCAAAGTTCCATAAAGTTGATTAAATCAGGCCAGTTGAGTCTGACAGGAAGACGACACATTTAAGTAAAATTCCATTATTTGCATGAGAAATACCAAAATGGAGAATTCGAAATTGAATACTGTCCCTCAAATAGTCAACTTGCCGATATACTCACTAAACCACTATTGCGTCTGAATTTCAACAAATTTAGAGATATTTCAACAGTGTGAAAGATTTGTAGTTTAGCTTTCAGGACATTTTGTTTATATGTATTAATGATTATGTTCACTAGATTTTTTCAAAATTGATAAAAAAAAAACATTTCATCATTAAGGGAGTGTGTTAGGAAATCACATATTGATAATATGTAAGTAGGTGATGGAAAATGTTTCGACTTCGGAAATCAATTCAATAAATGTCACAAATATTATATGTATGTCACTCATTGCAATTTTATACAGTATATTAAAAGATTGAATCAAACTAAAATAAAGCAACATTTCTATATGTCCATGAAAGGCGACTTCTTTCTTGAGAAATTCAGATTTGTCTAACTGAATCTTCAAGTTAGTTCCTCGAAGTCGTTGAAAAACATTCTTCAGATTTATCATATGTTTTTGTAATGATGTGGAGTATATGATGATGTCATCCATATATACCAAACATATTTTATTCTGGAGTCCCTTGAGTACGTTGTCCATCACTCGCTGAAAAGTAGCCGGAGCATTTTTCAGTCCGAATGGCATCCTGACGTACTCGTAGTGCCCATTTTCGACGTTCAAAGCAGTTTTTGAAATGTCCTCTGAGGCCATCTCGATTTGATGTAACCCGCTTGCCAAATCTAATGTGGAAAAATACTGACACCTTCCTAGCTTATCTAGTACGTCACTGATATTGGGAATCGGATATCTGTCATCTATTGTTTTCCTCCTCTATTGTCCTCCATTTCTTCTTTCCACTTGCGTCTGCTTTCTTCGGTACTACCCATATCGGAGATGACCATGGAGAGTTGCTAGGTCGAATTATGTTTCGTTCGAGCATTGTGTTAATGTGTGATTGTACTCCTTCCTTATGTATGAATGGTTACCTATATGGCTTAGTGTATACTGAGATTTCGTATTTTGTGTTTATATGATGTTTCACTCGATTTGTGAATGTCAATTTTTGTCCTTCGTAATGAAAAATGTCTGAGTGTGATGAGCAAAGTTTTTCTATGTGTGTTTTCTTTTCGTCGTTCATATGTTCGGAGCGTATGAGTTCACGAATATCAGGTGTATCTGATGGTCATCGTCGTTCACTTGGTCAAGGTCGGCATGATAGAGTTCGTAAGTCTTGTGAAAAAACAGATTCGATTTCACTGGTTCAAATAAGTGAATTTGACAATTATAATCGTTCGGATTTTCAAGTACTACCCATGCGTAACCGTTATTCGCGGTGGTTAGGGTTTCTCTTACAAGGCAATTATTGATTTTTACAAGGGGTACGATTATATCTCTGGATGATTGATTCACAGGGATTTTGATTTTTATTCCCATGCCGGCTTCAAATTCGACAAAGAATTATAATACTGAATTTCATTTTGAGAGGATGGTGTAAAGAGAATTGAATTTGAGAGAACAATTTGAGCTCCTAGTTATTCCAAGATATCTAGACCTTTCAGTCCATCAAAGTATTGGTGGAATCTGAATAAATGAAATTCAAGTTGTTCATGATAATTAAATTCGTTAAATGGAGGTATGTTAGCATATAAGTCACGTCGAGATTGTTGGAAAACTGATTTGACAACAAATGGTTCTTTGAAAATTGTTTCTTTGTTATATTTTTCGGCAACATCCGAATTCAAGAATGATTTCGTAGCTCCAGTGTCTATCAGTAATTTGATAGGTGAGTGAATGATTTTGATCAAGGGAAGTACTTTCTTGTCGTATATTGTATCCAATTCAATTATGTCTCCTCTAGTTCTTGTGTCGTTTCGTGAAGATTTTGGCTAGTTTCGTCGTCAAACTGTGAGTTATCGTCTAATTTATATGTTGAATTTGTTTCGTCATAGTGTTGATTATAAGGGTATGTTTGGTCACTTTCGTAAGAATCAACATTGTAAACTTCTTCAGCAATGAAATTCATGTTTCGATTAGGGTCCCGTTGGAAATGATTTTGCGGTTGGGGGTTAGTGTTTCTAGTAAGATTGTGTGTCTTTGTTATACCGCTCATAGGGGTAGGTTCAAAATTAGATGAACTGCCTTGGATTTTTCCAAACATTACGAGGTTTTTCAAATACTTGGCTGTTCCTGAAATATTTTTGTGTTGGCGCGTTTTGTCTGGGTTGAATTTGGATTGGGCCCCTAGGTATTTGGGGTTGATTTGAATTTTGTTGAGACGAAAATTGTGATTGATTGAAATTCTGAACCAGAAATTGCGGTCTAGTAGCACTGAAATGATATGCATTATTTTGAAAAGATGTTCTTGAATGATTCTGGTAATAATTCTGTGGTACTTGGGCTCGTGATTTATTCATCTGAGGTCTCGGAGTAAAGCTAGAATGCGATTTCTGTGAATATCTAATATTGTTGTCTTCAATAATATATTTTTGTGCTTCGGCTAGATTAGTTGGTTTCATTGAACGAATCATCGAGCTCTGAGGTTTTCTCAGACCGACAAGTGAAATGTGCAGTGCATGTGAATCATACAAAGCTTTTTTGCTTCTTTTTCTTTCGTCATTATTTTCGTGCAAGTTTATGTTATTGTGAAAGAAATTGAGGGTTGTCTGTACTCGAGAATAAAACTGTAAGGAATTTTCATTGAAATTTTGTCTAAGTGAGCCTAAATCAGAAATTAAACTGCTTTCGTTTCTCTGATCAACGAAATGTGCGATCAACAAGTCTTCAATGGTTGGCCAATTATAAGTGCCACTGAGAGTGAATACTCCTTCGGCCGGCCCGGTGAGCTTGGAAAGTACACTATGTAGTGAAATTTTGTTTTGAGAACAATTTTCAAATCATGGCCTTACATCGTAATCCCAGGTAGAACACTAATATTGGTTCAATATTGAGTCAATAAATGGTGAATGTTGGGAAAATATTAATTTTAATTATTGGGTCAATAAATCAATGTGAACATTCTGGAATCTTGGTGCTATGTTGAATTTCAATCTTGTTTCGATATGCTCTATCCAATATCAAGTTAATATTCGTATACAAGATTGGACAAATATATGATGCCAACTTATAGAAAACTGGTTTCTTATAATTTTCATATGTGAAATCGATATTGAATTCATGTTCCCCTACTATATTGGCTAAAATGAGGATGTGATCATTTTGCAATATTATCTTCATGTTGAATTATAATATTCAACCAATATTGAATTTCGTTTTTCAACAAAACTCGAAATCAAAATTCGAAGCCATATTAGCCTCATTAAAAAATTGCGATATTTGTACAATATCAAATCCATTTTCGTTTCCTGTATCCCAGAATACTCAGTTTGCAAGTTGAACGAATGCGGTATTTGATGTCTCTCAGCAGTCGTTTGTTGGAGGCGTGCTAGTGGCGCCAGCTGTTATAACGTAGCTCAAATACTAAGAGAAATATCACGAATATCGATTCGATATTAGAAATCCAATGTCAGTGCAATATTGGTTCTGGCATATTTCATTAGTTATATCTATCTGAAATGGGTCGCATATTGATGAACTAATATTGGCTGAATAAAAATACAAAATATTGATACAATATGTTTTCCAAGATTGATTCGATATTGGGAATACAATATCAGCCCATCATGAAAATTGACATATTGTATTCGTTAATATTTCGCCAATATCAAATAAATATTGGCAAACTGATATCGGCTGGTCACGAAATTTCAATGTTATTACAACATTGGCACTGGATTGATTATTGAATATCGAAATGATATTGGATCACTAATATCAGTGCAATATTGCTGGACAACGAAGAGCAATATTCACCAACCATCATAAATCTGATATTGATGCAATATTTTTTTCCATGATTGATTCAATATTGGAAATACAATATTAGCCCAATCATGGAAATTGACATTGTGATTGTCAATATTTCACCAATATCGAATAGATATTGGTAAATAAATATCGGCTGGAAACAAAATTTCAATGTTATTACAACATTGCTGGACAATGAAATGCAATATTCACTAACCATCATAAATTGGATATTGAGTCAATATTTTTTTCCAAGATCGATTTGATATTGGAAATGCAATATCAGCCCATCATGAAAATTGACATACCTATTGTGATCGTTAATATTCCTCCAATATCAAATAAATATTGACAAATTGATATCGGCTGGTCACAAAATTTCAATGTTATTAAAATATTGGCAATGGATTGATGATCGAATATTGAAATGAAAAATTGGTTTGATATTGGTGCAATCTAGTAATTCCATATTCAATATTCGAATATTGGGCTAATATGAAACCAAGTTCTAGCCAATATGATGTTCTACCTGGGATATCCATTCAATTAATCACTGACCGTGTGGAGATACCTGTAGAGTCTACAGGCATTTCCATAGGATTCAGAAACAATTCGTAGTAGTTTCATATCGAGTACGTTAGTTGGGTTTGGCATGTTCAATGGAATTGATTCTTTATATTTTTTGATTGATTCCGATTGAGACTGATTGTTAAGGTTCAAGGATTGCAGAGATTGACTAAGAGTTTCCTCTAGTTCCGCACTGATACCACTAGTAATTTCTAATTCGGATTCAGGATCAGAGGAAATCAATGACATAGGAAAATAACAAATGAATATAAGGAATCTATGAGTGACTTACATTAAGTTCCAATTTCTCATTCTTTTTCGACTGTTGCCAAGATTACTGGATCCTCGATGGACGGTTTCTTTGGTACTTCTCGATCACTGGTTCTTCTTGATGGAGAGTTGATACCCAAGGATATCTACGATAGATGCCTTCGAGGATCCTACCGACTGCGCCACTTAAGTTTTTTTGGAAGACGAAAAACGTTTTTAAAAAATACGGTTCACTTTTTATTTAACACAACCGATTCGTGTGAACCTTATAATCAGAATGAATTTGTTGAATTACATGAATATGTGAGAAACCTGGAAATGCATATCGAATGAATTTTGTCGAGTCGGGTGAACTGCAACGTTTGTATCTTCGGGTTGCGAGCAGCTGGTTCAACGACATAACTCGTTATTCAGGTGCTAAAGTGAACATGGCACTATTTATTTTTGAGCAGATTTATTTCAACTGAAGGTGAATTACTATTCATGTGAAACGATTTATATCACGACGCGACATATGACACTCGCTGCTCATCTGACTGACGGCGGCAGTCTGGCAGTCCTTATATATCAGATCTCTTGGCACGCTTTGCTTCTCGAACGTTGTCGAATGATCTACAGTACTCTTCCTTCGTTCTAGAAGCTTCTAGAACAATATCTTCCTCTCTCTCTCTCTGATTGTTTAATGGATTGTTTTGAAATGATTCCAGATTCTCTTGTCGGGTTATGGGTCGTTACACATATTGGGTGTTCGGAAATAAGATGGTTCATGTTAAAATCATTGGAATGTTCGAGAGTGGTCCGGGACGCGTGTTACTGGGTAATCATTGTACTCCTGCCTTTCTGATGATGTTCCATAGCCCCTTTGGAGTGGATATCATTACACTGCCCCCTCCCTAAGAAATATTCTCCCTGGAATGAACTGGTTTCATTTCTATAACGTGCCGTACGATAGAAGTAGCATGGCACTGTCTCCTCTCTTGCAGTTCCTCTGAAGTTTCAGCAGCATACCAGAACTTCAATTCCGGCGAATCTCAATACAACCTCCAGCATCTTCGGAACAGCTCTCTTATGTATATCCTTGTTGAATATGACGCTTCATATGTCGACTTTCGTATCCTCGTGAGTGGGTTTCTCAGAAGATCTTGCTCCCATCATTAGATAAAACAGTTACCTTTTTCCTCCAGGACTGATATCTTCTATTTCAAGTGCTCGACCAACGAAGAGATCCTGTTGATGGAGCTCTTTTACCTTCCTGAATATCCTCATGGACTTGTTGGCTATTCCTTGAGATATCTGGAGATCTTTGGCGATGCAGTGAGCCAGTGCGTAGTCGTCATGAGTGGCAAAGAGGTCGCGGTGCTCTTCCTTGGAGACGCCAAACCTTGCTTCCAATAAACCATTGTATGTCTCAATGAATTCGACGAATTTGAGCTCCTCTTCTTCCGGACATACTTGTTGAACTTGATGATCTTGTGTTTCTTTAAATGGTACTGGTCTGTTGAAATGAACTACTCTTGGTTTGCCACTGGGTTCTTTACTGATGCGGTAGATGACATCGTTGATCTTTCCCTTCACGGTATAAGGTACTTTCCAAGATTTCTGTGGTTTTGGACAAATCCCGTGTTTCCTTCGTGGATTGTACCAGGTGATTCAATAGGGGTGATAAGGTGCTGGGTATCTCAAGAGGTAATAGTTTATTGAAGACTTCTCCTAGCGAGGGCAGTAGGAACCCGAATGGAATAGATGTTTTTTTGTTTCATTCCTAACCTTCGTTTCTTGAATCTGATCAATCGTGTAAGCGAAATCATTAGTTCCTGGGATCAATATCTCGTCACCCTTATTGAATCACCTGGTACAACCACGCCAGGTCTCCTTCTGCGTATCCTGCACCCCCCGCTCTTATGTCGTATCTGTCTTTCATGCGATCGCTGGCGATTTTCAGATTAGAACGAACTAGTTTGTGAATATCTTTTCCATCAGATACGTAATGTAATATACCCACACTATGTCCCCACCACGTCTACATTCGAAGACTGAGTCACATGGAAGCCTCATCTCTTGTCTGAATTTAATCTTTGTCGGAGTCTGTCCTGTAGATTCTTGTACTGCAGATCTGTGGGCCATCAAGAATAAGGAGATATTTTAGTCCCAGTCTTGTTGATGTTGATCAACGACTTCGCAAAGATACCTCCTTATGGTTCGGTTCACTCGCTTCACCATGCGCTATCTGTCTGTAAATGCAATGAAGTTGTTCTTGTCTTCTTCATTTCTTACTTCTCGCACATCTTCTCAATCACTTTACTCTCGAAGTTCCGACCCTGATCAGAGCGAAGTTCCAATGGCACCCCAAAACGACTGATGAGTCAATTCATCAGGACATCGGTGACAGTTACAGCCTCCTGATTGGGAATCGCATACGCTTTCACCAACTTGGTGAAGTAGTCCATGCAGACAAGAATGTATACATGTCCATTTTCAGTCACTGCAAAAAACCCAGCAATATCCATGGTAATCCTCTCGGAAGGGTTTCTGACATTGAACTGTTTTATAGGTTCCTTTTTTTATCGCTTGGAGTGCACGAAAGGGAATCCCTATAATGTTCAAAGAACATTATAGGGATTCCGTTTACGATGACGCCCATTGCTGGCAAATCACACGGTGCATTTACGGCACCACTCCCTGACGTCGTCACTGCAGTTCACCTAGTGAAACCACTCTTGTAACAGCTGCAGTGTCTTCTTCACTCCTTAGTTGCCCCCATGAATTTTCATCATGTACATATCCGAGTATTTTTGACACTCGGCTCCTCGAGATGACCAACTGCATCTGATTATCCGACCCATTATCGCTTTCATGATTTCTATCGAAAGTCGGCTTTTAATACCAAGGAGTCCCACTGACTTTGGTACGCCTTGAAGGTCTGTGAGGATGGTGTTACCAATTGCCAAGAAAGTCGGCGATTCGCTTTCTCCCATTCTCAAGGCTTTCGGAATTCTGGGTCCTTCCTTTGCTCTGGCTTGATTGCCGCAGGTAACCAATCTTCTGTCAGCACTCAGGTAGACATAACCTCCTGGACACTGCATCTTCATTCTTATGGCTCTTTTCTACTCGGTGTGCTATCTTGAAGTCATATGTCTGGATCCTCTTGATAAAACGAGCTACTGGACCTTCAGGGTTCTCAGAACTCAGGAGTCACTTTAGTGCAGCGTGGTATGTCCTGAGTAGGAATTTTTGTCCATGAGGGTAGTTATGGGAGTGTTTCACTGATTTCGACTTGTTCTCGCTCATATTCCTTCTGCGAAAGGACTTCTCCAATGTCGATATCACTGGCATCTGTGTCAAGAATGAATTAATCTTGTGGCGGTGGATAGCCACGAATCGGTATCGTGGCCAAGCGTTCCTTCAGAGCATCAAAGGGGGCCTGGCATTTTGGATCTTAGGGGAAGTAGCGTGCTTCTTCAGTTAGACGAGTCATGGGCTTCGCAATATTCAGGATTATCCAAACGTAACGTCGATAATGGGTGCAGAGTTCAAGGAAGCTCATGAGTTATTGCTCATCTCTTGGTATTGGTCATTGCTCGACTGCTTGTATCTTTTCAGGGTCGACTTCCATGATAATAATAATAATGATAATGATGATATTGATAATGATAACAATAATAATAATTATTATATATGCTCTAGTGTCTGGAGAAGAATCTTGTTGGCAAAGCTAGGTCACATAATATTGTAAAAACAGGTTAAAATATAACGACATAAAAATACGTGACAATATAGTCGAAATAAATACCACATACAAATATCAAAATATCACAATTCAAACGTGTCACTCCAATATTCCTGCAAACTGTGATAGGGTCCATCAAAAAAAAATTTGTTGACTTTCTTCCTGAATTGACAGTCATTCAGACTTGCTGCTCTTATATCAACTGGCAAGTGGTTGAAAAATTTTTTCACCATTATAGTATATGGAATCTCTAATGAAATCTTTCGTGGGTAGAGGAAGTTTCAAACTGAAATTTCTGTAGCGCGTGTTATGTTCGATGGGAGTAGTGAATTTCAACTTGTGCTTATTCATTAGGCAAACAGAATCCAGAATGAATAGTGCAATCACTGTCAAAATTCACTCATAATCTGGCTTCCTACGACGTGAGTAGTGTATATTGGCCTGTTCTGGTCCCTTCCAATTACTGGGGTACTGGTTTTCTAATTACTCTATTGTACTTGTCGCTAACGTCTCAATTAGAAGGCGCTTGAATCAACCAAATTCGATAAAATGATATAATAATGGAGTACTTTTCAAGCATTAGTATTCTCTATTTCGTCGTATGTTGTGCAAGTATTGCATCCCTCAGTGTACTCACGATTGAAACATCGGTATCGTATTCAGTTTAATGCACATAAATGTCTCATTCCTAGTCGAGTCCAAGTTCCCGACTGATATGAATGCGAGGCCGCATACAGCTTTCTATAATCGCCGTAGTGGGGAGACAATGCTCGCCTTTCCTCACTCTGAAACCATCTCCTTTCAACCGATTATATTAGTAGGAACGCTCGACGGCTTGAATGTCATTCCAACTATTCTACTCACCTATCTCAGAACTGAAATGATAGGTTGTCATGTTCGAGTGTGATAAGTACAGAAAAAAAATTACTCGTTCAGATAATTTGCGCCGACATGATAGAACTTCATGTTCCGCTGTTGCAGTTATCTCAGCACCTCCTGCTGGAAGAGTGAAGTTAGATCTTCCATCAACGTCAAATACAGACTTGTGTGATTGTTGCAACATCCGAGGGCCTGAAGATAATATGAGCGCCCATAGGAGAACACCGAAACATCGAACAAATTCATGTGTCTAATTATCGAATGGAGTGAAAGTGGTTCATAGTGCATTCAGATGTAGAATCATCATAGCCCACTCGAAGGATGTTTCTGTATCAAATTGCCGCAGTTCATTTGGGAAGAAGTAGGCTGTGATAAATGTAGCTAACAATGAACACTTTTGCTTCGCTTGGGCTGTCACTGCAGCGTTATATCCAGCAGCAACTGAAGTCGAGAGAGTGACATCATATCCACACTTCGCAACAGTATTGAATCTGGGAGGTATAGATTTTTCAATGAAATTGCGTGATATAGCAAAATTCGAGGTAATGAATGATTGTTCTATCAATGTTCACGGTCTTGAGGAATTGTATGTAGATAATGAGTTGAAATATGGAGTTGTTGGGCCCCTTCACTATTCACTGAAAAGGTTCAGTAGGCACATAAATTCATTGTTTTTGACTGATGATCTTGGTAATAGTCACTACTGCTGGATAAAAAAATCATTCAGATTAGTTTCCAGTCAGATCTCATCTCATGAACATAAATATCATTTCTGCGACGGTTGTTTGATATACTTCGAGAATGAAGAATCACTGCTGCAACATCGATCACACGATTGCAATCACATTTATACCACCGTACCAACAACAGATTTGAAACTGAATGAGTACGGTAAGAAGGTACCAGAAAATACATTGAAGTTCCTGAACTTCGAGAGGCAATTACGTGTTCCATTCGTAGTATATGCTGATTTCAAATCTATTCTCAAACCAATGAATTCATGTCAACCAGAGAATAGTGGCGAGTTTATCGATGAAACATATAAACATGAGCCATATTCTTTTGCGTATTTGATTGAATGTTCATTCGATGATGCAGCTACTAAATTCGTTAGTTATTGAGGCAGAGATGCGGCAGAATTATTCGTTCCAAGAATAGAAAATGATTTGTCCACTATTTATAATCAATATTTGAAACGCATTATTCCGATGCAAAAATTGACTGTAGGGGAGAAATTCGAATTTGATAGCGCATCCTTTTGTAATATTTGTAAAACTCCATTTGGAGATGGCGACGTGAAAGTTAGAGACCACTGTCATTCAACTGGGAAAATGAGAAATGGCGCTGCGCATTCAATCTGTAATTTGAATTTCAAAATTCCATATTTCGTCCCCATAGTTATTCATAATTTGAGTGGGTATGACTGCCATTTATTCATTGAAGAACTATTCGATAGAGGAGATAAAGTCGATGTGATTCCCCAAACGAAAGAAAAGTATATATCATTCACAAGACATTTATAAGTTGGTGATTATATCGACAGAGAAGGGCAATCAAAGAATGTATTTTTGAAATTGAGATTTATAGATAGCTTCAGATTCATGTCTGGATCATCACAGAATTCAGAAGAAGATTTTGAAGATGATCAGTTTCCAGTAACTGAACAATTCTCTGCAGATGCCAGGAAATTCAATTTGATTTGTAAAAAAGGAGTGTTTCCATATAGTTTTGTGAATGATTTGAGTAGATTAAATTATGAAAACTGTACTATATCGTACATTTGGTGATTATTCCGATATTTATTTGATGACAGATGTTCGTCTTTCATGTGATATATTAGAGAACATCCGCAATATTTCAATGGACACATACAAATTGGACCCCGCTCATTATTATACATCACCTGGTCTATCGTGGGATGCTATGTTGCGGTACACCAGAGTGGAATTGGAGTTGTCAATTGACATAGATATGCTATATTCTTCCAAAAAAGGCATACGAGGAGGAATCAGTCAATGTAGTGAGCGCAGACCAAATTTCGATAGTCGTGAACCTTCAACATTCATTGCTTATTCAGATGCCACAAATCTTTACGGTCACAGCATGAGCCAACATCTACCAACCGATGGTTTTCGATGGCTATCCGCAAGTAAAATAATCGGATTTGATGTGTTGAGTATATCAGATGATAGTCCTGAAGGTTATGTACTCGAGGTTGTGATTCATTACCTAGAAAACTTACATGATCTACACTCATACCTTCCATTTCTAGTAGAATCAAGATTTCACCAGGATCTTAATCGAAAATATCAAATTTAATACCCAACATAAATGACAAAAAAAGATATATCGTTCACCAGAAGAATTTTGAGCAGGCAATTGATAACGGCCTTGTCTTGACTAGAATTCACATGATTCTGAAATTTGATCAATCACAATGGCTGAAGAAATATATAGATCTCAATACTGAAATGAGAAACAATGCAAAAAGTAAATTCAAGAAAAATCATTACAAGCGGATGGTCAATTCGGTTTATGAAAAAACGATGGAAAATGTAGATAAAAGACGCGATTTAAAATTGTTAACCCATTGGGAAAACATTCGTAGGAACTTGGGTGCCAGTGCATTCATAGCACGACCAAATTTCAAAGCCATTTCGAGATTCAATGAGAATTTCGTAGCAATCCATATGGGTAGAGTTGAAATCGATTATAATGAACCACTTCATTTAGGATTCTGCATACTGGAATTATCGACAACTGTAATGTATGATTTCCTGTATGGATGCATGAAAGAAGAATTCGGACAAAATGCCACTTTATTATACACAGACACTGATTCATTAATTCTCAAAGTCCAAACGGATAATTTCCATGATTTCCTGTGAAGCAACACGAATCGTTTCGATACTTCCAATTTCAAGAAGGGTAATAGTTTTAGTATTCCTGTAGGAAAGTCGATACTGGGAAATATTAAAAATGAATGCCGTAGCGATCCAATCATGAAGTTTTATGGTACTGGAGCAAAAGCATACTATGTTCAATCTCTAAAAAACGAAGTGAAAAAAGCTAAGGGCGTTGAAAAGTCAGTCATTGATAAACAAATACACATGGCTGACTGTAAACGAATTGTCAGAAGAGGTGATATGATATTTAAAAAAATTAACTCCTCCATAAGCGAATTACACGATATCTATACAGTATCAAAGAAAGAAGTTGCACTGTTTTATCATGATGATGAAAGATTCATCATACCTTATACTATCAAAACTTTGCTCTGGGGTCATAATGAAATCGTATTTTATGAAGCCGATCAAACAAGTAATGATACTCCGTATGGAAATGATAAACTAGAATTTTTATTAAAATCTTCAGAAAGAAAGCTCGAAGATAAATGAACAATAATGTTTCTTCTTGGTGAGCAAAGGTATTTTATCAAGTCTTCATATGTATATATCTGTATTTCATGCTTGGAAGAAATCTCTGTTTATATTTGATCAGTTATTGATATACAAACCTGATTTATTGAATGTCATGGTATAGTTATCCCTGATAATGTATTATAGTATCATATTCATGTATGTATAATAATAATAATAATAATAATGTTTATTTGCAGATATAAGAATAACAAAAGCATACATTGACAGATAATAATATAATGATTAAATAAATGATTTGAGAAACGTGTATTATTTAGGTTCACAAAATTCAAGTTTCGCAAATAAACTAGACGAACCCCACAAAAATTACTGTACGTGGGATGAGTGTTCATTTATTCCTGAAAATCAAGTTTCATTTCCTATTAATAAGTTTGAATTTGCAACATTCCATATGATGGTTCCATTAATAAATTTATTTTCAATTTTCTATGAGTCGAGTGAAGTCTTTTCTGTCTTTGTTTTTCATGTACTATTTCAATTTGTTTTTGAACATAGATTGCGAGGCAATGGATCTTATCTCGATGGGAATACTATTATTCAGTCTTGCCGATAAGTATCGGTAGTTTTTTCTTCCAATGGTTTTTTTCGCTGTTGCTGTTTTACCTTGTAAATTCGATCTTCCTCTAGTGTTATGTGAGTGATCAATTAATTGAAAGAGATGTCTGGTTCTATGCTGGTATATAACAACTGTTTGGAAGAAAATTTGCTTCATGTCAAATACATTGGATTCTTTGTACAATAAGTCTGAGGAATACGTACGATCTTTATTGAGGATAATTTTGAGAATCGTCTTCTGGATAACCTCTAATGTTCTGATATAAATATTTGAAGCTCCTCCCCATGCTATGATTCCATATTTCAATCTAGATTCAACTAGAGCATAGTAGACAATTTTCATATGTTTTATGTCGAGAAATGAACCGAAAAATCTGAATTTGTACAATAGGCTACATATGGTCTGTCGAACTTTTTTTATGTGAGTGTTCCATCGGAGATGGCTATCGATAGTAATTCCTAAATATTCAACTGATTCCGACGACTTGATCTCCACGACACTTGTGTTATTGTTTATGGTTAGTTTTTGAAAATATGGTAAACCATTTTTCTTACAAGAGAATGCGAGGTGAGATGTCTTCTGGTAATTTATCGTTAAAATATGTTGGTTGAACCAGTTGATTATAGTGCCCATCTCTTGTTCCACGGTTGCTTTCAGGTTTTGCCATGATGAGGACTGGTAGAAGATGGCAGTGTCATCAGCAAAGCTCACTATAGTTCCTTCAGTATTCAAAGAGAGAAGCCCGTTGAGATATACCGAAAACAAGATCGGTCCAAGGACCATTCCTTGGGGAACTCCATATTTGATGGTTTGAATTGTGCTATTTGTATTATTGATTTTTACGTATTGTTTTCTGTTTGACAAGTATGTTTCAAACAAAGAGTATGCTATACCTCGAATTCCTAAACTCTCCAAAGCTTTCAACAGCTTGCCATGACTAACAGTGTCGAAAGCCTTGGCGAGATCTAAGAATACACAAAGTGAGGGAGAGCTGTCGTCTAGTGATTCATAGATCTTAGAAGTTAAACATTCAATTGCATCCTCTGTCGACTTTCCCTCGCGGAATCCAAATTGGTTGTTACTTAGTAAGTTATATTTATCTAAATAATTAGTCAATCTGTTCTTCAATATTTTTTCTAAAATTTTTGCTAGGTTTTTAATCAATGAAATGGGCCTGTAATATATCATTTTGGTTTTGTCACCGCTTTTGAACAAGGGTTTTATCACTGACATTTTGAGGTTATCTGGAAAAGTACCGGTTTCTATAACTAAATTGAATAAGTAATTGAGAGGCTCTGCAATCTCATTTTTGATTTCTTTGAGTGTTTCTGCCCTGATTGAACCTGGTGCTTTGTTTGGTTCAAGAGATTCTATGGTTGCTATTATTTCATTGATACCTGTTGGTTTCAAGAATATTGAAGAAGATGCCGTTTTTCTGTTCGCTTGGGGATTTTTTACTTTTTCAATATTTTTAGCCAAATTGCTACCCACATTTGCAAAGTAATCATTGAATGAGTCTGCCATTGATTTATGATCATCTAATATTATGTCATTATCTAATATAATTTTTTTAATATTTATTTCTTTTTGTTCTTTCCCTACGCTTTTTATTGTTTTCCAAAGATTTTTTGAACAATTAGCATTTTTTTGAATTTGATTTTTGTAAAAATCGCTTTTTGCCTGTTTGATCAAAGAATCGATTTTGTTTTTGTATTGGAAATACTCTTTTTTGACATCTTCATCGTCTTTTTTTTCTCTATATTTTTTATAAAGGGTATCCCTTTTATTTATCGAGTTAACCAGACCAGCGGTTATCCATTGTTTCCTTTTAATTTGATTATGTTTTTGTTTAATCACTATGCTGGCCTCACTTATACCTTTTTCTAAAATTTCTGTAAATATATCCATACTTTTATTAACATTGTCCTCTCTGTAAACTGCCTCCCATGTTTCATTCTGTAAACTTTCTTTCAATTCTTTGAATTTAATATGAGTTATTCTATTTTTATTTTGCGGTGCGTGTGATTCATGCTCAAGTGTATCAGATGTAAGAGGCAGGAATATTATTGTAGAAAAATGATCAGTTATACCAGATTTGAGGATACAGGAAAAGGCATTATCGAAATTTTCGGCATTCTTGGTTTTGAGAAATATATGGTCAATATTTGTGCCTTTATCAGAACATTGAGATCTAGTGATTCCATTGATTGCAGAAAAAAAATCATATTCAGCAAAATTATTGATATATTCGAGTACAATATCATCTTCACTAAGAATATTTATATTCATGTCACCGACCACCACATGGTAATCTAGATTATTCTTATTATTATATTCCAGGTAGTCCCTTAGCGCGACCATGAAGGATTCTGGATGATTAGATGGAGATCGGTAAATAGCTGTTACAGTGATATTTTCATGTTCTGTTCTGATCGATATTTCGATTGCTTCATGAATATCTAATTTGACAATTCGATAATTGTATTGGATATACTTTTTCAGAAAAATTAATATTCCATCATTTTTGTTGACTTCACCCGAGTTATAGACAATCTCGTAATCTTGAAGAGTCAACATTTCTAGATCAACTGCTTGGAAGGTTTCTGTCAATATGATGCAGTCATATTCGAAATTGAATTGTGTTAGGTATACTTTCAGTTGGTCCAGATTTTTGTTGACACTCCGTATATTTTGATGAAATATTTTGAATTCTTTTCTAAGCTTCTTCCTAGAAATTTGTTGATTCAAACATTCAACATCATCTATTTCAAATGTTTTTTTAAGATTATATTCATAATCGCGTATGTAGGGATTCATATTGAAACTTTTATCTATAATAGAAAATAAGATTAATATAAAATATAGAAATTATGTTTTTATGCGACAAATATTTATGTTTTTATTGGTTTCTTTGCTGCTCTTGGAGGATTCTTCACGTACTTTATTGTGTTTGGTTGTTCTGGTGGGGTTTCTAGCTCCTTCCGCTTATTGGAATAATAATTGTTCTGCTCACCGAGTTCTTGGTCTTCGGCTATTTCTTGATCGATTTCACAAGCTAGTATCTGAGGGTTACTTTCTAACTCTTCCAAGGTATATTTGATATTATTAACGATGAGTGAATTTTGCTGGATTGTTGCTTTTATGTTATTTCTTCTTGCCTCGTTCAAATATTGTCGCAACTTTTTATTTATTTTACGATCTTCTACACTCAGGTCGTTATTAATGTATTTATTTGTGCCTTTTATTCTGTGTGTGTTTCGTAATATCTCAACTTTCTTGAGGAATGTTACCAATTCAATCTTAACTGGTCTTCTCAGATTATCTTTGTTCTCTCCAACTTCGTATATATTATTAATGTGTTCGGGTTGTAGGTTTATTTCAAGTATTTTCTGGAGGTTCGAAATATTTTCGAGAATATTTTCAGTTGGTGGAAGGCCAAATACCAATATATTGTTTTTCCTATTCTTATTATCTAATTGAACTATCTTTTCCTTTGTTTGTGTGTCACTCTCGATCAATATTTTCACTTTATCTTTTTCTTCTTTTAATTCTACTTTTATTTGTTCTATCGTCCGATTTGTTTTTTCTGTGTTA
Organism: Phaedon cochleariae; assembly: GCA_918026855.4. Classification (NCBI taxonomy): domain Eukaryota; kingdom Metazoa; phylum Arthropoda; class Insecta; order Coleoptera; family Chrysomelidae; genus Phaedon; species Phaedon cochleariae. The sequence goes on from OU896713.1 coordinate 31,762,854, forward strand.
CTTTCTATTGACAGAAGTTTCCTGTAGACATCTTGCAAAGTTATTTCGTATTGGTTATCTGCCATTTCGCGATGTAAAAATTTTGGTGTCGCCTGACGCACTTCTTCAAGCAGTGCGGATTCGACTAAATTCTTAATTTATGATATACAACAGATACAAACAGTCGCCTTAATTCTTATCAGAGTGAGTGGGATTGTAGTGGGGTGCTTAGTAGGCGATTTCGGTCTCTATTCTCTATTCATATAAGGCAAATCACTTACTAATTGGGTGTAGATGGTTTTTCATCAGAATTTATGCAACTATCACTTATATCAGCTTCCACTGCCACGTTGTAATCACTTTATAATATATAATTGCATTATCTCCTCAAGTAAAAAAGAAATTGTGTTGACGTTCATCAGTTATTCATATCCTCATATATTCTCTCTATGTTCACGCCCAATAATTTCTACAATTTCATGACTTGTTGCTATAATCAGATATGGTAAAAATAAATGAATATGGAAAAAACATTCTGAAGTTTTGATGTGACTGTACTTCGAAGTCAAGATGCCTTGAAGCAGGTATAAGATATCTTCACATTTGATACTGAGTCTTGAAATACAAAAAGAGATATTCGAAAAGGCTACCCTCGGTAGGGTCTCTTGATAACGAGCAGGTAGAAGGACGCCTGCATATACCGTTACACAATTCTCGGAAATGCATCAAGTCAGGCACGAAGTGAGTATGAGATCAGAATTCAGCTAGGAATGCGATGAGGAGTGGGAGATGCGAAGCTTTCTTGCCACTCTATCGTGGGAAGGCGATTCAGTCTTAACTATTCACTAGTTCGAGACTCAGCGCGATTCGTCGTATTTCTTTTTTCTAATTCATCTGTAACGTTATTTTTCGAAAGAATAATCATGTCTCCCGTGTGGGGATCTTCTTGCGACAAGTCTGCCGATGACTTGTTTCGGAATAATTTGAACGCGGACGAGTGGCCAGCCTTGGCGGGGATGTGCATCTAAGATCTTAGGCAGACGGGAACTATGGATCCAGTGCCGGAATTGATCTCGCCTATTCCTGAGGATAATGTTACGCCTTTGACATCTTCGACTCAAACGGGGATGAAGAAGGCGGTATTGAAGCCGGCTGAGATGACTGAAGTGACCGCGACCGCCATAGCGACTCCGATCGCAGAGTCATTCAAGCGGCGAGGAGGAAAAGCGGAGATTCTATCGGATATAGTGATTAAACCGGCAGAAACAGTAGCGCCGAAGCCCAAAAAGTCGAATCGACGACGACCTACCGGCTCCCTCTTGTTCGTCAACATCTTACAAAAGATCATCTGAGTTGCAGAGGGCATCGAGTAAGAAGCAGAAAACAAGCACAGCATCCAATGCAACTGCTGCTGTGTACAGTATTGATGGTGAGGATGAATTCCCAGCAACACAGGAAAAGCATCAAGATGTGTTTAAAAATACAAAAACTTATATCGAAGAGCTGAAATTGCGAATTCGAACAACCGAAGAGTTGAGATCCAAAGCCAAGGAAGATGCTAAAAAATACCACCAAGAGTATGCAGCAGCGAAGGAGAGCTTGGATTATGTGGTTGGAAAACGGCGAAACCTCGATCGTTCAATCGATGATCAATTGGCTGAGTTAGAGAAACAAAGAAATATTTTGTTATTTGAACAAGATAGGCAGCACAGGGAATTGGAGATTCAGCAAGAGGAACGTGAACGTCACTTTGAAATGTTGATGACTTCTCTACAAAACATCGACCAGACGATCGGAAAAAATAGTGCGACAGTGGAGAGGAACCGAGACAAAATCAAACGATTCCTAGATTTGTTTGCCGATATCTCAAGTTAGGTCGAATAAACTTAGTGTTTCGCATCCTTGTTCATTTGGTGACCTAATCTCATATCCCTCTCTACCAATTCCAGGAATAATAAAAGAAAATAGAATATTTCAATCTAGGGAGGATTTAGTAAAACCCTTCTATGAGGGGTGACGTCGAATTCGGGTAGTGCGCATGCCTTAGGTCAACCGTTTTCGATATCGAAAACGATTGGTCGTTTCGAATGCGCAAATAAGAAAATTATGCCCAGTACATCAAATTGTAAATAAGTCGATGTAACATTGACGTATCATACATCAAAAGTTGTATGAGTGAAATATTCGAAAGATTAACCTATGTGCATTATGTGTTTGATGATTTCTTTCATGCGCAGTTGTAGGTATCGTGAACAATAAGTAATAACCAATTCAAAATCAATAGACATAAGGGTATGAAAGTTACGAAGAAACAGATGAATGCATGCGCAGAGAGTGGAATAGCAATTATTTCATGCCCTTCGCCTCACAAAACTCTCTTAAGTGATAGGTGATGCAGAATCTGGCTAACGCGCAAACCTAAGGCCAGCTGTTTTCGATATCGATCACAATTTGTCATTTGGAATGCGCAAATGGTAGAATCATGCGCAGAAAACCAAATCTCATATAATTTGTAGTAACATTTACATACCTCTCATTATAATTTGAATAGGTACAGTTATTGAAGACATAACCTATGCCCATAATATTTTTGATTATTTTTTTATACGAAATTGTGAATATCGTGAACCTCAACTGAAAACCTATCCAAAGAATGATCAGACGCTATGGTAGAATATGAACAATCCGTTTCACCTTTCAGAATAACTAGGCAAGTATCATGTGACAGTTTTTGCATTATTATCATTTTCCAAATATACAATATAAACTTTTCCACTGAATACTGAATGATAGACATTTCTACTGAGATCAAATAATTACTATGCGTAGATACAAATAGAGATGGTGCTGAACTGCAGAAGGTGCCTCACCATGCCTTGGTTCTCGGAGTCCGTCCAGCAGATCCCACCAATCAGAAGAGATATCCTTGAAAATAATTCAAATTATTCAAAAATATGATAGGTACTCTTCAGTTAATAAAATAGCTTACCCAGGCATCATCCCCAGCGTTATATGCGCCTAGCGAACTCCAATGGCTCTGATCAGGAAGGTCGCGATTTCGATGATCATGACCTCTCTCTCACTTCATTAGTGGAATCGCATGGCCCTGATGATTTGCAGCGCTGAGATGGTCGACAGCCTGATCTTCTGAGTGCAGCCCTTCGGGATGCTCTGGGTCGCCGCGTGGACTGATCCGAGTAAGTGGACTGGTCAGCTCTACGTCTTGGTGCCATATTCTCTGATTGGTCGTCTTCTATTATTATGACTCACTGAGGAGGAGTTCATGTATTTATATACGAGTCGAGTTAGTGGTGGAAGCGGTAGGACTTTGAGGGGATGAACAAACTCGTGATCTATTCTGTAGATTTCACACCGTAATCGCTCCCTCACTTGAGTGAAGATAACGGTATTATGCTGAGTCTATATGAATGAGCTTTCAATTCTTTCATTTCATCATTGGCATATCATTGAATTGAACTTTTACTTCAGTATTCTGTTTCTCGAGTTGTTTTATTGCATCTGCGATAACTGTTGGAATAGTGGTTTGAATAGCTAGTGAAATGACCTCTTTAAATTGAATGATTTGCTTGCGGACCGCGTAGAGAATTCAGAGATCTATTTTTTTCTCGCCCAAACTTGTCGATAGTATTGTTTATCCTTCAACCTCGAAGTCTCAGTGAAAAATGATCTTCTGCTCATTGTTCATATATATATATAGGAAAGTTGCTTCATTGAAGGAGACTCGTATATATATAATTATATTCATACATACATACATATAAGCGTATGGCAATGATGGAAAAAATAATATCACAGTTTATAAACTTTTATTATACAAAAAAATAATGAATAATGAATATTAACAATCTCCCTACTTATGATTCAACAAATAGTAGTTGGCTACTCTTTTTTCTCCGAGAGATGTCGGAACGGAGGGGTATTATTGCATATAATACACACATCCACCAATCTTATCATCCATAATCGGATTCGACATGCAGAACACAACTCTTGTCTCGGAATTTTTTCGAAATATGATGTGAAGTGTATATCAATATGGTTTTATAATCTTCCCAAAGACAATGGTGTATATCGAACGAAACAAGAGTAGCACAAGCATAAATCACCGTCGGCTGTTTCGACTTCCACATAGGATACTATGATACAATATAGAAGATTCAGGTCAACCCGCGAGGCTTCCACATCGATGTTGTGACTTCTAATTATTATATCTTCAGGCTCCTGATCGATATTTCTTCCTAATCCATCATCATCAGATATATTTACTAGCTGGAATATAACAGAGTAATGATGAATATAAATATGCATTCGTATGATTTTCGATTACTCATATTCACTTCTAGTTCTACTTGATTTTCCTCTTTGACCTCAATTGGAATATTTTGTACTATATTTGTATCTGATAACCAGTGGTTCTTTCTGTGCACCAAGAGATTTATTTTGCGTGAGCCGATGTACCTGTTATTCAGGTGAGTTCAAGTTTGCTCTTTATTCTGTTGCTGGTTGAAAGTTACTACCCAAGAAGTGGTTATGGAAGGGGTGAAGATAATGAAAATCTTCAATCAGTTCCATATGAGACCCATATATATACAGGGTGTTTCATGAGAAGACTCACATAGCCGAATGGTTAATAGGGGAAATCAAGAGGAGTTGATGTATATATATGAAAACATTCTTTGACCCTCCATAACGAAGATACAGGGTATTATGTGAAATTGCTTTATAACTTTGATCGTCGATATTATCGAAATGATTCGTCGTAATCTGCTGGAATTTGGCAGCGACGTATCACTACTGAAACTATTCAAGATAACATATTATAAGAAAAAATATCCAGGTCCGGACTTGAGAAAATTTTATGTTTCATTGTTATGTCAAAAAAGTTCACTTTGTGACCACTTTTCTCGAAAAATTCCATCAGATTCAGAGAGATCAGACAAAATTCTATGGGAACTGCTCTTCAATTTACACGGCACACTTTGACCGGTTCAATAAAAAAATATGGAACAAAATCGTTAGAATGAATTTTAAATTTCGACCTGGCTGATAACTGTCAACTTTCAACTGGTATCGTGTGAATTGTTTTTTCGACATTTTTGTTGAATAGTAATTGACAGAAAGATAGACGGGAAGAAAAAACACGATATTTTTTACCGAAATTCCAGATAGATATTATTATTCCTGACTTTGTTCTATGGGTGTCGCTTGAAGTGAGATATCGAGTAGGCTGTTTTTCATTTGTGTGACGAGACGTGAGGTTTGTTGATAATTCGAACTGATAGGTAGGTACTAGACTAGTACTAGGTAGGTACCAACTGATGAAATTACGACATGAGGATTCATGTGCCCATATTATGGTGATTCATCAAATTAGTTATGCCATCACGCATAAAGACGCATAAACTTAGGTCCATTTTTTGTTATTGATACACTTCTGCAAGTGATATAAGGATTTGCATTTGCTACTTATTCAAAATTCCTAATGTTCATCCTCGTGAAGGTTTTACTGCAACGTATTCTTGGGTCTGCAAATATTCTATGGTATTAAACATAGCATAGCATTTGGATTTTCGTCTTGTTCAGCATTTGGAATATGAAGTGACACCTAGAGTGTAGGAATATTTCGATTACGAGTGTTTACCTATCAACAAACGTCACGTAACATGAAATAAAAACAGGGCCCACTTTATAATAAATTTATAAAATAGAGTCACGAGCAATCATATTTATCTAGAAGTTCGGTCAAAAACTAACATGTTAAATCATAAAAAAATCAGAACTAATCCCTTCTGTCAATTTCTATCCAATAAAAATGTACAAAAAATCAATTTACACGAATCCAGTTGGAAGTTGAGAGTTATCAGCCAGGTCGAAATTGAAAATTCATTCGTACGTTTTTGTTCCATATTTTTTCGTTGAACCAGTCAGAGTGTGCCGTGTAAATTGAAGAGCAGTTCTTATAGCATTTTGTCTGATCTTTCTGAATCTGATGGAATTTTTTGAGAAAAGTGGTCACAAAGTGAACTTTTTTGACATAACAATGAAACATACAATTTTCCCAAGTCCGGACCTGGATATTTTTTTCATAATATGTTATCTTGAATAGTTTCAGTAGAGATACGTCGCTGCCAAATTCCAGCAGATTACGACGAATCATTTCTGTAATATCGACCATCAAAGTTATATACCAATTTCACATAATACCCTGTATCTTCGTTATGGAGGGTCTAAAAATGTTTTCATATACATACATCAACTCGTCTTGATTTCTCCTATTAACCATTTGGCTATGTGAGTCTTCTCATGAAACACCCTGTATATATAATATATATTCTTCCTAATCCATCATCATCAGATATATTTACAAGCTGGAATATAACAGAGTTATGATGAATATAAATATGCCTTCGTATGATTTTCAATTGCTCATATTCACTTCTAATTCTACTTGATTTTCCTCTTTGACCTCAATTGGAATATTTTCAAGTTCCTGGAATAAATACCACATACTCAAGTAGGGGTAACGAAATCCAGGTTCCTATCAATTTGTATTGAGTGGATTCTCCTATTCAAATGCAGGTGTCCGTACTTATATCGATTTGCTTTAATTCAACTGAATTTGCGAAGTCGTTCGATACCGGCAAAAACTCAGCTGTCCCACTTTTCATCTCCACGCACTTTTTTGGGTGCTGAAGAGATTTACAGAAATGGATTTTCGCAGTAGGTACTCTGATTCTTTGTACTATATTTGTATCTGATAACCAGTGGTTCTTTCTGTACACCAAGAGATTTATTTTGCGTGAGCCGATGTACCTGTTATTCAGGTGAGTTTGATTTTGCTCTTTATTCTGTTGCTGGTTGATAGTTACTACCCAAGAAGCGGTTATGGAAGGGGTGAAGATAATGAAAATCTCCAATCAGTTCTATATAGAAATTTTGAATTCACAGGAAAGTGGACAGCTACAATTACATGAATATTATTGAAATCATTGGATAAGGATGATAATGTGCATACATGGCTGAACTTGGCTTAATCAAAATCAATAGGCATCAGGAAAAGAAATACTTGCATAAGTATTCGTTTTACGTATCGATATATAGATTTTGGGGAGGAGATAATTCAATATTCTTCGTGGCATTAGCTAGGAAAGTCCCACAAAATTCTCAAACACACGACATGTTTCGCTAATAAAGTAGCTTCGTCAGGTGATATACTGGTACAATAAGCTCAACCAACCCTGGCTTGCTCAACTTTTATATATCTTACTCTCAGAACCTGAAGGATTAGTTACCTGTGGGCAGGTACGATAAACCTTCATTTTCGGAAATCAGGCACAATATCTACATTGAAATACGGTGTACCGGATTAACTTGAAAAAGTCGATAAGAAATACATATTATTACTTACTGAGAAAACAAATTCAACAGTGGTGAACTATTATTGGGGTCTAATTGATCGTTAAGTAAAATGTCAGAATTTTCGAGCTTTTTAATTTCTAATCATTCACAATGATTTAGTTTCATTTCTCCATTTTCTACGTGTAGAATTTAGGAATTATGATCAAAACTATGTTTTTTATGAATTTGATAGACAGTATTCTTTCTGAAAAACTTCATGATAGAGCTATTAATGACGTTTTTTCGGATTATCAACTGAAAAATAGCATCATTTCTACATAAACAGGACTTGAAAGTGGCATTTAGAACAAATAACACGTTGGAACGGTTCATCAAGAATAATGAAGGAAAAACTTCTAAATTCGAAAAATCAGGGGTATAAAAACTCAACACTGTGGATCTTGTCGTGAGGTATATATCGGTCAGACAGGTCGTACGTTCAATCAGCGCATTCATGAACATAAGATGAGTTTTATGAAGAAGAAAACAAATTCAACATACACCAACCATATATATTACAAGAGAACCATAGTTCTGATGATAATTTCGGAATTCTACACGCAAAAAATAAAGGGATGGAACTCAACTATTTTGAATCATTCGAAAACAACAAACTAGGAAATTCTGACATTTTACTCAACGATCAATTAGACCCCAATAGTTCACTACTGTTGGATTCGTTTTCTCAGTAGGAAATAGTATGTCTTTGCTATCAACTATTTCAAGTTAATCCGGTACACCGTATCTTAATGTAGGTATTTTGCCTAATTTCCAAAAATGGAGGTTCATCGAACATGTCCACAGGTAACTAATCCTTCAGGTTACAGAAGAAAGATATATAAAAGTTCAGCATGCCAACGTTAGTTTAGTAATTGTACCAGTATATCACCTGACGAAGCTACTGTGTAAGCCAAACATGTCGTGTGTTTGAGAATTTTGTGAAAATCTTATCGTTTGTGAAGTTTCTACATTCGCCATGGATCTCCATCAAGTAACGGCCAAGTCAATTGGGAAAATAACAAGAGGAGAAATATAAAATTCCTTCTCCTTCTCCTCTGGGTACATTCAAAATAATATGAAGACAAAAATGAAAACACAGATACAGATCTTCTGACTGACATCTCATTCGCTATTTTGAATTCTGTTGGACATTTCTACAGATTGAATACATATTATAGACATTTTGAACCCGCTACCTGCTATCTTATTCCATTTCATGGCACTGAAATTGTTCTAAAATTGTTTTATCCGTCATTCGGTTGCCCCCTTACGAGCAACCCTCAGAAGTCTTCGAGAGTCTTGTCCGAGCAAGGAATGACGGGGGCCTTACCTTTCAACGTGTGATCCCTAACACTTTCTTGAGCCATCAGAAAAATTTCTGCAGTCGTTGGGAATTGAACTCACGACCGGTAAGCGAATGCGAATTTGAATACCGACACTCTGTCCGCACGGCTACCTGGCCTGTATAATATCATCGAACAGTGATCTGGAAACGATGAAGTATTATTTTTTCTTGGGATAATTGATATCATATACTCACGGATCATGTAGGATCATCATAAATGGCCCCTCATCATTATCATTTTTTGTTCTATGAAAAAATAACATAACAGTCGATCATATCGAACATAGTGAAACTTACAAATCAATCATTTCCAATTCATATCCTGTCATCAGTGGAATGGAAAAGAGAATAAATGATTGAATAAAAAAACAGATGAACAGAAACCATAAAAACTGCTCATATTCAGAATTATCAGAATCATACTAACGTATTATTCGAAATGAGCCATTTGTCCTTCTCATCTCTATCGTCTTCCGTTCTTTTAGAGAAAAAAAATTGAAACAATAACGAATTCAACATGATTCCCTGAAGATACTCACAGATCAATAATTTCCACATCTCCTCCAATCATTGATCTGAAAAAAATTAAATATATATATATTCATATAATTATATCATATAATTATTCCCGAGTGAGTTGGATTGAACAAAAAGCATCTTCTAACAGTGAAAATTCAGGATAAAAGCGAATAATATTGAAACTTATATCAAAATACGCAGTTTGAGCCAGTCTTTAATCTGTGGTGAAAATCATAAAAGATATTATCCAGCAGTAAGTGCATTACAAATGAGTGCAGGTAAATCAAAAGTTTTTTTCATGAACAACAAAAACAGCTAAAACTGTCCCATAGAAAGCAAACAGGACTAGATCATAAAAAGAGACAATAACCGAGGCCTGGGAGATCTAAAATACAGGCCAGGAAGTAAACGAAATTGTCTCGCCAAAATATGACTGATGAAAACAGATTTAAATGTTGTAAGAATAAAAAATGTGGAGATCTAATATGCATAGTGTGTTATGGTGTATATCATCCAAGCTGTCTAGAACGAAGAAATCATTTTAAAAAACTGGATGGGGTGAAAATATACTGCTCACAAAAATGTGAGAACAACGACTTCCATGAAAAATGTTTATTGCTAGAAGAAAACATAAATGATAAGGATGAAATAATTAAGCAAATGGAAAATGAGATTAACACATTGAATGAAACCATGGATGCCAAAGATGTGTTTTTAAAAAGGGAACAGCGAAAATCTCAAAGTTTTGTAGATGATGTGATGGATATTGAAAAACAATTCGAAATAAAGATAAAGGAACAGAGAGAACATATCACACAGCTGAATCAAGAATTATCAATTATAAAACAACACAATGACAAATATTTAAAAGAAGCTGAGGACCTAGGAAAAAGGAACATAACTCTGAAAAATGAATTAGATGAAGCTGTAAGGCTAAGCAGGAAAATGATTAGCGCCATGAGGACTTTAGAAGTTCAAAATGACTGGTATTCAAAAGAATTGCAGACTTCAAGAAGTATAGCAGAAATGAAACAGAGAGAGACCACGTCAGTGCCAGTATTGGATAAGAATGTATATAATGCAAGTCAGGTAAACCCATTGGGGCAATACTGCATGAGTAGTAAAATAATGATTCTCAGTGATCAACAGGGTCGTAATATGGACAAAATTTCCAAGGCAAAGTTGAAAACCAGTAATATTTTATCAATTTTAAAGCCAGGAGCCCACTTTGAATCTGTAGTACAAAATATTGGCAGCTTAACTAAAGATTACAATAGGAGCGATTTTGTTATTGTGGTAGCAGGAATTAATGATTTCAAATGTAATAGTTTTTCCAACGTGAAGAAAATTATTGCAAATATCGGCGACTGTGAAAATACTGAATTAGTAATAGTGTCAGCACCTTTTGGAAAATTTGATGAAAAAACTGAAAACAATATTTTTGACTTCAACTTGAGATTACAAGAATCCATAACTGGACAACAAAATATATTTTTTATGAAGCTAAATGTCAATAACTCCTTGTTGAATAAAAAAACTATTGTTAATAAAATAATATCAGAATTGTTTGCCTCCAATAGAGAATCGAATACTCTAAACAATGTAAGCAGTAATGCAACAACTTCTCCAGGGAACCTCTCCCAAACACCCAATGTAGCAGGTGATAATATAGCTACGCATCTTATAAATAATAAACAAACAAATTCCACGCGAGCAATGCCAAAAAACTAACAACCAAACACACACACCAAGAATGTTTTTTGTTATACTTGAATGCTCAAAGTCTTCCTGCACATTATGATGAAATTTATAATTCAACTTTAGATACAAAACCTCTCTTTGTCTGCTTATCTGAAACCCATGTTACAGATCAAATATACAGTTCAGAAATTAGTATATCAGGGTATGATAATGTAAGGGTTAATAGTGACAGTAGACATACAGGCGAGACTCTCATATATATTAGAAACAATATAAAAATCATTAATTCACAGTGTTTAGCGATGGCAAAAAAATATTGGTTAGGAGCAGTTACAGCAGTTGTGACTCGTAGGAAGGTAATCTCAGGGTGTTTTGGGGGTTTGAGTCAACAAGTGGAAATTAGGCAACTTTGTTGACGATTCTCGAGCTTTATTGGCCACAAAGGTAGATACAATCCGCGGTGCTCTACAACTAATAGAGAAAAATATTCCTACATTTGATCGCTGATAATAATAATATGCAACAATTACATTCCCGCCATAACCTCAAAAGACCACAGCCAAGCTACACTATTTTAATCGAATAAATGAAAACTTTGTTCACTCACCTAATACCAGGCAGGTCTGGGCTTCAATACTTGGTATTAAATCCAGCACTTTGCCCTAAGGCTACTAAATTGCAATAATTACTCGCGGAAAAAATACACCTGACTATCGATGCCGATAACGCTGTTCTTCCGAATCCCAATTTCAGCTACACCTACACCTGCGATAAGCTATCTTGATAAAAGAATCATCGAAATCAGACCGACCCTGACATCTAGGAGTGGTGGGACCAAGCACTATCTGCGCGCGGGTAGAGGTCTGGGTGAGCTAGAGAGTAACATCACGAAAGCCATGTTGGTAGCGAAAAAGGGTTTGCTACATCTCGCCCCCCGAGCTTCGGAGACGATTAGGAAGGATCCGAAGCTAAAGCTAATGGTTCAAAATATTTCTTTAGATGGCTAACGTGAAATAACCCACGTTCCCTGCCACTTTCCGGGACAGCGATGATATAAGTATTCCTATCTACAACGCGTTTGATGACATAAGGACCTTCGAACAGAGGCAAAAATTTCTTTGTCTCTGAACGGATGGCGGAGGAAATCGGGTTCGCCTCGAGTAGTACTAGATCGCCCCCCTCATAACTAGGAGGTAGGGATCTTCGTTGCCTGAAGGCCCGACGTGAGACTCGACTCTCCAACGCTTCCCGGGCCAGTATCCATTTCCCGGACAAGGATAATGGTGGGCGATCCGTTCGCGGGCCCAATAGGGATCTCGGTAATAGTCTATGTGGTTCGGAATCTGACTGCAGCTCGATAGGACTAAAACCTGTTGTTTCATGGACTAAATTATTCAAGAACGCGGCGAACTTGGGTAATTCGTTTGCCCATCGGGTATGCTGCTCAGAGCAATAAGTCCGACAGAGACGCCCGATTTCACGCATGGTTCTCTCGCTGGGATTTGACTGTGGATGCCTTACTGAGGAAAATATCACCTGAGCCCCTTGTTCGGCAAGAGTCTCCTTCCATCGGCGGTTATTGAACTGGGTGCCGTGATCGGATAAGATTCGTTTGGGTACTCCATGCGTTGGAAAATAGTCATTTTGCAGACGGTGTAAGACGGCGCGCGTAGTCGCCTTCTTGAGGGCATAAAAGGTTACAAATTTTGTGAACACGTCGACGAGTACGAAGACGAAAGACACACCTCCCCTGCCTTGAGGTAAAGGCCCATATAGGTCCACAGCGACTAGGTCGCCCTTGCCTGCCGGAATAATAGGCTGAAAAGGGGCTTTGGGAAGAGGGGAGTTCTTTGACCGTTGGCATATGTCACATGCTCAGATGGTCCGCTTAACGTCGGGAGACATATTGGTCCACCACACTTCACGTTGGAGAGCCTTCAAGGTCTTATAACTGCCGAAGTGTCCTAAACCCTCATGAAAAATTTGGGCGAATCTACCCGCCAGTTTTTTTGGCACACACAGACGATAGTGATCGTCCTGTGCTGATCGAATGTATAGGAGATTTTTATGCACTGCAAAACGCTCTAGAAGTTTAGGTTCTCGGGCCAAGTTCAATTTGATGTCCATCAACTTAGGGTCTGCTTCTTGGTGTTTCTCAAACCCTTTCAGTAAAAGTTGAAAGTCGGGAGGGAGTTGGAATAATGTTAGGATCCTGAATTGTTTGCTGAGGGGGGAGGTTGGTCGCGGAGAGGTAAACCGGGACAAACAGTCTGCTATCACATTTTTCGAACCGGGAATGTATTCGAGGGTGAAGTCATATTCCTGGATCGCCAATGCATACCGGGATATACGCCCTGATAAATGCCGGCATGTTTTTAGGTAGGTCACTGAACTGTTATCAGTAAAAATCTTAAACGGTCGACCCAGTAGAAGTATGCGGAACCTGTCCAACGCCCATACCACGGCCAGGGCCTCCAACTCATTCACACTATAACGAGTTTCTCGCTCGAGTAACCTACGACTGGCCCACGCCACCGATTTCTTTTCCCCATCAATTTCTTGGAAGAGATGGGCCCTCAGGGCTGTATCCGAACTGTCGGTTTGTAAGCAAAACGGGAATCCCTCCCGCGGGTGGTACAACAAGGTATTCCTACATAATTCTCCCTTCAATCGTTCGAAGGCTTGCTGCTCGTTTTCTCCCCACCTCCACGTTTGAGAACCTTTCAACAGGTTAGTAAGGGGAGCCGCGATGGCTGAGAAGCCTGCTACGAACGACCGATCAAAGTTGGCTAATCCGATAAAGCGCTGCAACTGCTTCGAATTTTTTGGGGTAGTATAATCCTCTAGGGCTTGCACCCTCTTTGGGTCTGGGCGGATGGATCCTGCGGTGATAATATATCCCAAGAAGGGCATTTCCTGCCGAAAAAAGGAGCATTTTTTTAATCGGAGAGTAAACCCGGCCTGGCCTAAACGCGACAGAACCTTATCAATATGATCGAGATGTTGCTCAAAACTGGTAGATGTTATAAGAATATCATCTACATATACAGTGACGAATGAATTAAACTCCGGCCCAAGAATGATGCTTAAACAACGGGTAAACGTACTTACGCTGGTCGATAACCCAAAAGGCAGGGTACAGAAGACATAGGTCTTTCCGTCGAACTAAAATCCAGTATACTTCTGGCTCTCCGGAGATAGCGGGATTTGGTAATACCCCTGGGTGAAATCCACCGTGGACATGTATTTAATAGCGCCTAGTGTGTGGAGAATTTCTTCCATTGGCCTAGGCGTTTCATATTCTTTCTCCATTAGCGTGTTTAAAAAACGTGCATCAAGGCAAATTCGCACCGAGTTGTCCCTTTTCAGCGTGGTCATAATAGGAGATACATAGGGGGTTGCCATTCGCTTGATAACCCCCCACTGCAGCATCTGGTTCAACTGTGCTTGAATTGCCTCCTTGTGAGCAATAGGGACTGGGTATTGCCTCTTAAAAAATGGTTGGTCTACGCGCAGCTTGATAGAATGAACATACTCCGTGGTGATACCTGGCCGATCCGAAAAAATAGCAGCATGTTTGTAAAGAAGGTTTCGGAACAACTCTTTCTGGTTGACTGACAAATTACTACCCTCTAACAGCGTCTCCAGATCGGCGGTCAGAAACGCCGGCTCTGCACTTGATGATAAAATCGAGATGGCACGCTGTTGAATCGACCTAAGCTCTACGGAAGACGGCTTCCCTAACACATGCTGAGCATTGACCTCCGGGACCACCAACCAGCCATTACTTACACACAAAAAAATCTTTTCCTCCTCGAGGTTGATCTTGGCCTTGAATCGACGAAGAAAATCCATTCCGATGATCACCGGATAGGCTAAATCTGGCACGTGCAAAAATTCGTGATGGAACACCTCTCCACCGATATAGAAAGTGATCAACGACTGCCGCATAACCCGGCGTTGCTTCATCTTGAATGCGCCAGCCACCCGAATTCCAGCGCATGGGAATGAAGGAATCTGCGAGTGATACTCCTCCAACTGGGACCACACATCATCTCCATATACACACAACTGACTTCCTGAGTCAATAAGCGCCATAAAACATATTTTGAACATGGTAATTTCGATAACTGGACAGCGGGAATTCAAAAACTCGTGGTTCCCCTCACATTCGCCAAGTAACTCGGCCCGCGTATCTCCTAAACCACCATTGGCCCTCTATATTACGGCTTCCACAATTGGACCTACTGCTGTGAAAGGCCGCCCTCGTTTCCCGCTTCCGTTCCTTCTCCTTCTTCGCTACCTAAATCCAAACAAGCTGCCGGTTTTGAATTAAACGGCAGATTTTTTCTATGTTGAAAAGGTCTCCGGTCGCCCCCACCAGCAGCCCCATGCTCAAACTCTCGAAACCTACCGGGTACTGGCGAGCGGTTATTATTAGAATTTCCAGAGATATTTCCAAAATAATAATCCGCCTGTCGAAGCCTCTCCATTGCTTCGACCAAAGTTCGGGTTCCCACTAGCACTGATGAGATTCCAGGATGGTAGTGACGAGCAATAGTTTGGATTAGCAAAGCTTCAGAATATTTCGGGACTAGATGCTTAGCTTTCACTACATATTTCATAAAATGGTCTACCAACGAACCGTTTTCTTCGCGGTACCTCGCCGACTGCAACTCCAATTTCACCTGCAGCTGCTGCATTTCAGACCAGAATTGCGCCAAAAAAGAAGTTTTGAACTCATTAAAATTCGAGAAAGTATCTACATACGCTTGACCCCACAATCGCGCCTTTCCCCTAAGTTGATTGAGTATTGCATGCTGAAAACCTTCCGCTGGAAAATTTTCTGAACCACCCATAAAGTATTCCAGTTGGTCTACGAAATCTACTGGGTGTATCCCATTTGACCCATCAAAAATTGGTAAACTTTTACTCATTTCCAACAGCCCAAGACTTCTACCAGATTCGCGGAAATTTGTGAGTTGTGGGTTTCGACTTTGCGTTGCCCCAGTCGTCTCCCCTGAAGGTAAACAATCGCGCCGCACTGCTGATACCAGCTGAGTGATCAAAGTATTGAATTGCTGTTCACTCATGGTGATATTCGCGGACTGTGATCCTAACAATCTGTCATTTGATGATAAATTGGTGGCAACGTTAGATTGATTTAAACCTAACCCTATATCGTTAATAAGATTTTTTCTGCATTTGTATACACTGGCAATGTGGAAACATAGTCATGCTCTTCCCGACTCCCTACACCTGACCTCATTCTGGAAGATTGTTGATAACCTGGATCAACTACTACAGTTGTCGGTACTTTTGGTTGTCCTTGGCCTTGATACTTAGTTTTGGTAGGACCAAACCCTCCGTTCATAGCCCCATGCTCCCCTTCATTTAGTCCACCCGGTATATTGGGTTGAAAACTCAGCTTTGACTGGGTAGTCCCAGCCCTTACCCTTGAATTAAGGTCTGGCAAAAGCTTGGGATCAAACTGCCCGGGAAAATTTTGAAAGTTTGGGCCACCCTGTATATTCGACCTAGTAGTTGGTGTCTGTGACTCGGTGCTCAAATGCTTATTACCAAAATCATTTAATGGAAAATTATCACCCTCTTTAGATTGACCACCCTGTATAATCGGATTTGAATTAAATACTGGCTGAGGAAATTTCATGGAGTTATTTGGGCCCTCACTAGGCCAAGCACCATACACATGATCTATGGGCCTACCACACCTTATTTGATCACCCTGTATAATTGGATTAGTATTTATCATGGACTGGGAAAAAACATTGTTTGAACTTGGGAAGGTACCCATCCGAACAAAATCCTTATTATACATGGGCCTTCCATCTGACAATTGACCACCCTGTATACTTGAAAATGAAACTGCTGGGGCCCTATCGTTACTGTTAGTCTGTGCAGAGGATACAGGAAAAATATGACTATTATAATCTCCTGACACTGTTGGTTTGGACCTACTAGTACAATTCTCTTCATTATTTGTGTAAAAAATATCACAATCATCACCCTGCTTAGATTCTAACTCAATTTGTACAGAATTTGATACTCTATTTGGTTCCAAACTAGTTGTACTAGTTGAAGTACTTGTGCTAACTACTACATCACTGAAAATTCTAATGTCGTCCCTATTATTTTTCCTATAATGAAGCATTTCATCATGGGCCTCCCCATTTTTGTTTATTTTGTTACTTGTTACATCCTCATAAGGTGGAGGCGGAGGCCTGTCTGCATCAACACCATGATCAATACATAAAGACTTCCTACCTTGGTTATCAGCTTCCATATTTCTATCTGCTCTTACCACATTTTCAGTTTGGTACCCCTCGTTTGTAACGGAGGCACTCGTTTTTGGGATGGCTCCTAGAGAAAACCTACTTCTACTCCTTGTAGGATATCCCCCATCACTGTACATGGGAGATCTACTTAACGGCATCCTTCTTTTGAGATTTATTTAACAAAACTACCAACACCTTCATCCACTTGTTCCACGTTTGGCGACAGATGTGACTCGTAGGAAGGTAATCTCAGGGTGTTTTGGGGGTTTGAGTCAACAAGTGGAAATTAGGCAACTTTGTTGACGATTCTCGAGCTTTATTGGCCACAAAGGTAGATACAATCCGCGGTGCTCTACAACTAATAGAGAAAAATATTCCTACATTTGATCGCTGATAATAATAATATGCAACAATTACATTCCCGCCATAACCTCAAAAGACCACAGCCAAGCTACACTATTTTAATCGAATAAATGAAAACTTTGTTCACTCACCTAATACCAGGCAGGTCTGGGCTTCAATACTTGGTATTAAATCCAGCACTTTGCCCTAAGGCTACTAAATTGCAATAATGACTCGCGGAAAAAATACACCTGACTATCGATGCCGATAACGCTGTTCTTCCGAATCCCAATTTCAGCTACACCTACACCTGCGATAAGCTATCTTGATAAAAGAATCATCGAAATCAGACCGACCCTGACATCTAGGAGTGGTGGGACCAAGCACTATCTGCGCGCGGGTAGAGGTCTGGGTGAGCTAGAGAGTAACATCACGAAAGCCATGTTGGTAGCGAAAAAGGGTTTGCTACACAGTGTATAATGAAAAGCACTTCATGGTTGTGTGTTTATATTGATCTCCTAGTGGTTATAATTGTACAGATTTTTCAACTTTTTTTCAGAACTGGTGTGAATCGAATTTATGTGACAAGAAAATGATAGTGGTGGTTACTGGAGATTTTAATATAGATTGGCAAAAAAATCTCCTGAGAGCATTAGATTGAAGAACTTGGTTACAGATATGGGATGTCGAAATATTATTAATGAGATAACTCATCCTACAGATAATGGGAGGATTATAATGACCTGGTAATAACTAATGAAGAATCTCTTATCAAAGCAAAGGTTTTGGAAACACCAAAAATATCCAGCCACAATAACATCATTGTATCACTTTCTCAAACTTCTAATAAAACAAAACATAAAAGATCAGAAAGTAGAGATAGTAAAATAGACTTTATTGAAATTAACATGAGACTATCAGAAATAAAGTGGAATTATAGGAATAGTGACATAAATACAAAATATAGAGATTTTTTCGATAAAATACTGGAGGTTTATAATGAAGTAGCCCCAAAAAGGTCAGTGAAAATCTATCCACATTATAGAGAGTGGTATGATGAAGAAGTGAAGGAGGCAACGAAGAGCAGGGATGATAAATATAAAGAGTGGAAACAGAATAGGACAGAACAACTTCAAGAGGAATACAAACAAAAAGAAATAAAGCAGTAAAAACAATGAGGGAAAAAAAACGAGGGTACTACGAAAGAAAAATTGAAGAAATGAAACAAACTCAATAGAATTATGGAAAGTATTGGGCAATATTATCCCAAATGAAAATAATAAACAGATAACTGATAAATTTGATATAAATGGAATGGAAATTGTCAGCAATGAATATGACATGTCCAATAGATTGAATAACTTCTTTGTGAAAAGTATCAAAAATATAACAGATAATATTGATATGTCAGGACCTAACTTTCCGATAACTGTGAATCCAAACTTAGGGGTAAGATATGACAGTATGCAAAATTTCTCATTGTTAGATTGCACTGAATTGAATAATATTGTGTTTTCGTTTGAAAATAAGGGGAGCCCTGATGAAATAAATGTTGTCTTTTTGAAAAACTGCCTCGCCAACATAGCAGAACAATTAATAAACCTAATCAATAGTTCATTACTAACAGGCGAGGTGCCGGATGATCTGAAAATCTCCACAATTATACCAGTTCCAAAAAAAAGTGATTCTAGCAAAGCCTCTGATCTAAGACCAATCAATATGTTAAGTTCAATTGAAAAAGTACTTGAAAAATCAGTTTATAATCAGTTAGTGGATAACGTTGGGAAGGATGAACTACTGAAGTCAGTATCAGTCAGGGTTCAGAAATAAGCATAGCTGTGAAACAGCGGCCCAATGTGTAGGTACTTGATGACTGGAAAATTAATTTGAAAAAAAAATTTACAACAATGGCGGTATTCTTGGATCTTCATAGAGCATTCGAGACGGTTCACAGGGATATGCTACTACGAAAGTTAGAGGCACTAGGAATAAGGGGAACAGTTCTGAAATGGATAGAGAGCTACTTAAAAAACAGAAGACAAAAATTGAAGTTCAACAATGAATATTCAAATAGTTTAATTTTTAGTATGTTTCATAGAAACAGAATTGTAATAGGTTAAGTAGTTTTTAAGAAATTAATTATTGAAAGTGATACTAAAATAAAAGTGATCTTAGTGAGCGAGGAATTTCAAAACGTTGTACCTAGCAACAAGAAAAAAAAAAGGAGGACAGGAAGTTTTTTTTGGGCGGTGTTTTTTTTTTATGTGGGAAGCAGGTGGAATTTCTCCACAAATGATGATAAAAAGTACAATATCACATTGAAGAAAAACTATATCAAAAGATAGACAAGTATCAAGGTATTAAGTGAGCAAAAATTAGCTCACCCAGAATCCAGAATTCCAAGAAATCGTCCAGAAACGAGAAGCTGGTAGAGGCTAGCAGGGAATTCTCCAGAATAAGGTACCGTTTTTCCTTGTGAAACAGAACTTTGGCCAATAATCTTTTGTGCCTATCCAAAAACGTAGCTCCAAAGACTATCATAACAGTTTTCGTGAAATTCCGCGTTAGAACAAAATTTTCAAAACCCCGCACAAGTGCATAAGACTATTAATAACCATACAAAAGAAAGAACTTTTGTTCAGCATTAATTATTAGTTATAATAAAAATTATTTGTTAGAAAGACTTTCGTTTCTGAAAGAGTTATTTACTTACACTTAAAATAAGGAAAAATTTAATGAAATAGAACAGAAAATTGTCGCTTTAGAAAAAAGAAAGGTAGGGACCAATGTTGAAACAAGATAAACACCACACTTCATGTCATAGGCAGTGACTATTGATACGATGTAAAGATCACAGCTGGACTGCGTTTGTGCTGCGTTTCAGAGGAAAGGTTAGCGAATCCAAATAAAATTTAAGTTGGTTAGATTTAGATGCAGATAGGTAGTATAAGGGTAGGTTTTCTTTTGGAAGCTTTCCAATTGAAAGTGATTTCTATTGTTGATATGAATAAAAACCCTATTTGTTTTGGAGTTCAAATATTTATTTTTCAAATGAAATTCATAATAATTTTTATTGACGAACCAGTCATATATTATGAACAATAATTGCACCCTGATTCCTGGAACTCTGCTTGAGGATATAGAGTTTGGTTTCTTCATGTCTCAAATACCGACTGTGCAAGGCAGCTAGAAAGAAAGAGTAAGTACTTAGTATAAACAGAAATAAAAAGTAAGTATCTATCTGGGCAATCTAGAAAAAAATTACAATTATTTAACAATTGGCGCCCAACGTGGGGCGATCAGGAAAGGGGAAATTTAAGGTTGCAGCTAGCAAAAATTTAACTTTATATTAAAAAGATTGGTAGGAAAGTACAGTGAATGAGCGAGGGAAAATTCAAAGAGAAAGTCAGGTGAATTTAAAAGTTAGGAAAGTAAGAAAAGAGAGTGAAGGAGTGAAATGGATTTGAGAGATGGAAAGAAAGTTGGTGTAGATGGAAGAGAGATGGGTGATAGTGAAGAGAGCAGAAGTGGAGAGCAGGGTAGTAGTGGCATGAGTGAACATGAAGCAAGGGTAGAAAGTAGAAGTATGGAAGAACAAATATTTATGTTAATGCAATTTATAGAAGGAAAAATGGAAAATGTGAAAGAAAATGTTGAACAAAGTGTAAGAGAAAATGTGAGAGAAAATGCAAGAGAAAATCTGGAAATGATTAAGAATATGGAACAAAATATAAATAAAAATATAGAAGGTGTCAAAGGAAATATGATAGAGATGGAATTAAAATTACAAAATAAATTAGAGGAAAATAAACAAGAAATGTTTCAAATGTACAGTGTATTTAAAGAAAGGGTAGAACATCAGAATAATGAATTTTATAGTAACACAAAAAAAGATATAGGAGATATAAATAATTCTATATAAAAAAATACTCAAAAAATTCAAGAAGTTAGGGAAGAACTAGTTATTAGCAGCCAAGAGATCATGGGGAAGGTCATAAAAGTGAATGAAAAAGTAGAGAAAAATGAAAAAGAGTCTAATGAAGTGTTGAAGCAAAAATGTGATGAAAATAAGGAAAAATTTAATGAAATAGAACAGAAAATTGTCGCTTTAGAAAAAAGAAAGGTAGGGACCAATGTTGAAACAAGATAAACACCACACGACAAATTAAGATAGGGGTAAACATTTTCAAAAACACTACAGGACTTTTTTCAATACAAACAATACTCGAAGACCAACAACAACTCACAGACAAAGAGAAGAAGGGGACAATACAAAGACAAGGAATTACAATTAAAGTTATTAATGGGGTAGAATTATATTTAATTACAAGGGAACTGACAAAACAACTGATAGACAGCATACACACAAAATACTCACACACAGGAATACGAAAGACATGGATGATTTTTAGAGAAACGTACTACAGTAATAAAGACCTAGAAGTTGCAAAAGAATTGATAAACAAATGTACTCTATGCCAATTAGGTAAAACTGAAAACTTAGTAAACAGAAATGAGCCCAAAAGCTTAATTTCAACAAAACCCTTAGAAATAATATCAATAGATTTTGTTAGTAATTTAATTAAAACAGACCAAGGAAACAAACACATTTTTGTACTGACTGACCATTTTTCCAAATATGTAACTTTATACCCGACCAAAAAGACAAATTTCAAGACAGTTAAGAACTTAATCATTCAATTCATAAATGACAAAGGAAAACCTGACAAAATGATATTGGACAATGCGACTTATTTTAATAACGACAGAATGAAAAACTTTGGTAGGAATACAGAAATACAATTAAGTTTTACCAGTATAAGACACCCTGCATCTAATCCCACCGAAAGATTCATAAGAGAAATAATAAAATACCTCAGACTGTTATCCCAAGGTAATCATAAAAAATGGGATGAAAGACTACCTTCGGTAGAAAAATACCTGAATGACGTGCCTAGCACCATCACAGAATAATGTCCCACATATTTAATGACTGGGAGAATGCCTGAGCGAGAATGGATAGCGAATGAAAAGGAGATGAATGATGTAATGGTAAAAGTGAATGATAGAATACAGAGGAATGCAAGGAGGTATATAAGTAGAGAGAATAAGAGAAGGAAAAAGAAAGTGAAATTTAAAAAAGGGGATCTAGTGATAATAAAAGCATTAAGAGTTCCTAATAATAAAAAAGGAATTTGCGCCAAATTACAGTTGCCATTCGAGGGACCGTATGAGGTAAACACAGAGCTACCAGTAAATAGCTATCAGCTGATAAACCCTCTAAACAGAACAATAAGAGGCATATTTAATATAGAAAGTATCTATAAATTCAAAACATAGTAAAGAAAAATAGTTACTTTAGAAAAATCTGCAGAAGACACAGCTCTTCCTAGACTAAAAATTCAGCAGGACAAGGACCTGAAAGAAAAACAAAAATATTAGTTGAGTAGTTAATCTGGAAAATATGTAAATAGGAAACTTAATATTTAGATTTTCCTATAGTCATATAAAAATCCTAAATATTAATTTTGGGGAATTTGTTATGAAAGGAAAACTTCGGAAAGAAATAACCACATTAAAAGGCACAAAATCAGCTAAATTTCCATCAGAGAGCCCAAATAGGCATTTAATTTTCATAAAAAAAAATATAGCTTTACTTTTCTTTAGAAAGAACATTATCAAAACTGAAACCATGCACAAGCAAAAGTTAACAAAGAAATCTTACTCTATAATTCAAACCTAACATAAAATCACCCAGTACATTAAACTCTAATGCCAGCCAATCACATGCAATTATTTAAGCAGAATGACCAGGTAGAAAAATATGGCAAGAGAGTGTCAAAATAAAAATTGGGAAGCTTCATTATTATAAAATAGTTTAATTTTTAGTATGTTTCATAGAAACAGAATTGTAATAGGTTAAGTAGTTTTTAAGAAATTAATTATTTAAAGTGATACTAAAATAAAAGTGATCTTAGTGAGCGAGGAATTTCAAAACGTTGTACCTAGCAACGAGAAAAAAAAAAGGAGGACAGGATTTTTTTTTTGGGCGGTGTTTTTTTTTATGTGTGGGAAGCAGGTGGAATTTCTCCACAAATGATGATAAAAAGTACAATATCACATCAAAGAAAAACTATATCAAAAGATTGACAAGTATCAAGGTATTGAGTGAGCAAAAATTAGCTTACCCAGAATCCAGAATTCCAAGAAATCGTCCAGAAACGAGAAGCTGGTAGAGGCTAGCAGGGAATTCTCCAGAATAAGGTACCGTTTTTCCTTGTAAAACAGAACTTTGGCCAATAATCTTTTGTGCCTATTCAAAAACGTAGCTCCAAAGACTATCATAACAGTTTTCGTGAAATTCCGCGTTAGAACAAAATTTTCAAAACCCCGCACAAGTGCATAAGACTATTAATAACCATACAAAAGAAAGAACTCTTGTTTAGCATTAATTATTAGTTATAATAACAATTATTTGTTAGAAAGACTTTCGTTTTTGAAAGAGTTATTTACCTCTAAAAGCAAGGTTATGTCTACGCATGCACTTGCAGAATTCATATTTACTACTAACTTCATGTCATAGGCAGTGACTATTGATACGATGTAAAGATCACAGCTGGACTGCGTTTGTGCTGCGTTTCAGAGGAAAGGTTAGCGAATCCAAATAAAATTTAAGTTGGTTAGATTTAGATGCAGATAGGTAGTATAAGGGTAGGTTTTCTTTTGGAAGCTTTCCAATTGAAAGTGTTTTCTATTGTTGATATGAATAAAAACCCTATTTGTTTTGGAGTTCAAATATTTATTTTTCAAATGAAATTCATAATAATTTTTATTGACGAACCAATCATATATTATGAACAATAATTGCACCCTGATTCCTGGAACTCTGCTTGAGGATATAGAGTTTGGTTTCTTCATGTCTCAAATACCGACTGTGCAAGGCAGCTAGAATGGAAGAGTAAGTACTTAGTATAAACAGAAATAAAAAGTAAGTATCTATCTGGGCAATCTAGAAAGGAATTACAATTATATAACAATATATTGTTACGTTATTCGGGTGCAGAAGCGAACACGACACTATTTATTTTCGAACTTATTTATTTAAACTAAAGAAACACTAATTTATATCGAACTTATAACTTATATTCATGTAAAACGATTTATAACACGCGGTATATAACTGTCTCTCTGACACTCGCTGTTTGACTTTTGACGGCAGTTATTCGGCCGTTTATATATGAGATAACTAGACAGGCTTTGGTTCGAGAACCTTCTCGAATGATTTTCCGTCTCCTTCTTTTTGTTCTAGAAGCTTCTTAGAACAAACCTCTCTCTTATTGTTCCATCGATTGTTTCCAGAACATTCCAGAATCTTCTGTGACGTTATCTGTCACCGCGGCATATATTGAGTGTTCGGAAATATGCTAGTGCATGTAGGAATCATTGGGAGGTAGGAGAGCAATCTGGGATGCGTGATACAGGATGATCGTTGTACTCCTGCCTTCCTGCTGATGTTTCTAAAGCCCCTCCAAGGGGAATATCATTACACTGCCCCCTCCTTAAAACGCATTCCTCCTGGAATGCATTCTGATCACTATGAAGATAGGGACAACTGTTTTCATTTTTACAACGTGCAGTATGGTAGAAATAGCATGGCACTGTCTTTTCTCTTGGAGTTCCCTTGGAGTTCCAGCAGCATACCAGAATTTCAACTCCGGTGAATCTAAATAAAACATCTAGCATGTTCCTTACAATTCTCCAATTCAAGCCATCCAGTCCACACCCCAGCTTTGGAACAGCTATCTTCTGTATGTCCTTCTCGAGTATGATGCTTCGCAGGTCGACTAGCGTCTCCCAGAGGTCCTTGTAAGTGGGTTTCTCAGAAGATCTTCCTTTCGTTATGAGATAAAACAGAGACCTTTTTCCTTCAGCGCTGATATCTTCTATTTCTAGTACTTGACCGACGGAGGGACCTTGTTGATGAAGCTCCCCTAACTTCCCGAACTCCCTCATGAACTTGTTCGCTATTCCTTGAGACATCTGAAGATCCTCGGCGACGCAGTGAGCTAGTGCGTATTCTACAGGAATGGCAAAAAGGTCGCGGTGCTCTTCCTTGGTGACGCCAAACCTTGCTTTTGATGAACCACTGTATGTCCCAATGAATTCGTCGAATGTAAGCTCCTTTTCTTCCGGACAAATTTGTTGAACTTGTTGATCTTGTGTTCCCTCGAATGGTGCTAGTCTGTTGAAATGAACGACTCTTGGTTTGCCACTGGGTTCTTTACTGATGCGGTATATGACATCGTTGATCTTCTTCTTGACGGTATAAGGTCCTTCCCAAGATCTCTGTAGTTTTGGACAAATACCTCGTTTCCTTTGTGGATTGTACAACCACACCAAGTCTCCTTCTGCGTATCCTGCACCCCCAGCTCTGATGTCGTACCGGTCTTTCATGCGGTCGCTGGCAATTTTCAGATTAGTACGAACCAATTCATGAATATCGTTCATCTTTCTCATCAGATTCGTAACGTAATCTTCCCCTACTATGTCCTCACCAGGTCTACATCCGAAGACCAAGTCACATGGAAGCCTCATCTCTCGTCCAAATAAAACCTTCGCCGGAGTCTGCCCTGTAAATTCCTGTACCGCAGATCTGTAAGCCATCAAGAAGAAAGGAAGATGTTGATCCCAGTCTTGTTGGTGTTGATCTACGACTTTGCAGAGATACCTCCCTATGGTTCGGTTCATTCGCTCCACCATGCCATCTGACTGTGGATGCAATGGAGTTGTTCTTGTTTTCTTGATTCCTAACTTCTCGCTCATCTTCTTAAACACTTCATTCTCGAAGTTCCGGCCCTGATCAGAGTGAAGTTCCAATGGCACCCCAAAACGACTGATGAGTTGATTCATTAGGACATCGACGACAGTTACGGCTTCCTGGTTAGGGATCGCATACGCTTCCACCCACTTGGTGAAGTAGTCCATGCAGACAAGGATGTATTTATTTCCATTATCAGTCACTGGAAACGGTTCCGCAATATCCATAGCAATCCTCTCGAAAGGGCTTCCAACATTGTACTGTCTCATGGGTGCCCTTGGTTTACGATGAGGCCCATTGCTGGCAAAGCACACGGTGCATTTACGGCACCACTCCCTGACGTCGTCACTGCAGTTCACCCAGTAGAACCGCTCTCGTACCCGCTGCAGTGTCTTCCTCACTCCTAGATGTCCCCCTGAAGATCCATCATGTACATATCCAAGTACTTCCGAAACTCGGCTCCTGGGAATGACCAACTGCATCCGATTATCCGACCCATCATCGCTCTCGAGATTCCTCTTGAGCAGGTCATCTTCTAATACCAAGGAGTCCCACTGACACCAGTACGCCTTCAAAGTCTGTGAAGATGGTGCTACTTCTTGCCAAGAAGGACGGAGATTCGCTTTCTTCCATTCTCGAAGCTTCCGAAGTTCTGGGTCCTTTTCTTGCTCTTGCTTGATTGCTGCAGGTAACCAATCTTCATTGACAACGGTAGTTCTGTAAAGGGCTGCTTCCTTATCCTCCAATCGACTACAATGTGAGCACTCAGGTAGACATGGCCTTCTGGACAATGCATCTGCATTCTTATGGCTCGTCCCCACTCGGTGTGTTATCTCGAAGTCATATTCCTGGAGCCTCTCGATCCAACGAGCTACTTGGCCTTCGGGGTTCTTGAAATTCAGGAGCCATTTCAATGCAGCGTGGTCCATCCTGAGATGGAATTTTCGCCCATAGAGGTACTTATAGAAGTGCTCCACCGATTTTACCATGGCCAATAGTTCCCTCCTGGTAACGCAGTAGTTTCGCTCTGCCTTCGATAGCACCTTGCTGAAGTAACCGATGACTCGCTCTTGCCCATCTTGATACTGCGAAAGGACTCCACCAATGCCGATATTACTGGCATCTGTGTCGAGAATGAATTGTCCCTGTGGAAGTGGATACCCAAGAATCGGTGTCGTGGTCAGGCGTTCTTTCAGAGCATCAAAGGCGGCCTGGCATTTTGAATCCCAGTGGAAGGGACGTGCTTCCTCGGTGAGACGAGTCAGGGGCTTTGCGATATCCGAAAACATTCGAACGTAACGTCGATAATAAGTGCAGAGCCCAATAAAGCTCCTGAGTTGATGCTTATCTCTTGGTACTATCCATTGCTTCACTGCTCGTACCTTCTCAGGGTCGACTTCCACACCCTGCCTTCCTACGATGTGTCCTAAATAGTTAACTCGTTTCTGCAGCAGATGGCATTTCTTCAGATTGAGTGTGAGGTTTGCAGCCTGAAGTCTTTTGAAAACTTCCTCTAGGTTAGCCAGATGTTCTTCAAAAGTTTCACCGATCACGATGATGTCATCCAGATAAACCAGGCATGTCTTCCAGGAGAGTCCCCTCAACACATTCTCCATGATTCGTTCGAAGGTGGCCGGAGCATTGCAGAGTCCGAAAGGCATAACCTTGAATTGCCATAATCCAGTGCCGATGGTGAACGCTGTCTTTTCCTTATCTGCCGGATCCATTTCCACCTGCCAATATCCACTTTTCAGATCCAGTGTGGAGAAAAGATTCGATTCCGCCAATGTGTCGAGTGTGTCGTCAATTCGAGGCAAAGGATAGCTGTCCTTCTTCGTCACATTGTTCAATCGGCGATAGTCCACGCAAAAACGAGTGTTTCCATCTTTCTTCTTCACTAGTACCACTGGTGAAGCCCAAGGACTATTGGATGGCTCGATTACCCCGTCTTGTTCCATATCCTGGATGATCTTTCCTGCAATTTCTCTCTTGGCCTGTGGTGATCTTCGGGCTGGTTGACGAATCGGTCTGGTATCCCCCGTATCGATTTTGTGACTGATGATGTTGGTTCTACCTGTTCTTCCATCGGCAGGTATGAAAATGGATCTATACCTCTGCAGTAACTCGGTTCACTTCTTCTTCTGTCGGTTGTTGAGTGAGTCGCTTGCAGCAGAGACGAGTTCTTCATACTTGCCGGTCCCATCAGTGGTTGCTGTCACCTGGTGGATTATGGAGGCTGCTGGGACACATGTTCCAATCTTCGTTCCTTTGCCAATCGTCACAGGGTAATTATTTATGTTGATAAATCAAACAGGTACATGGTCGTCTGCTGACAGTAAAGCCTTGCCGACTAAGATTCCACGTCCGACTTCCTCGTCATGGTTCCAGGGTTCCATGATGATGGGACTGCCTTGCTCCAACGTACCCTCAATACGCGCTGCTACAATGGTCTCGCTCCGTTTCGGTAACAGGACGTCTTCTTCTAACATTACTCCTGCCGCTACCTCCACCCGTGTAAGAAGATCTCTTCGGCACCCACCTTGAGTGTTCTGCTTGTGAAGTCCAGTTGGATCCCGTGCGCACCCATGATGTCCATTCCCAGAATAACATCTTCTTCAATATCCGCCATGATAGCTCGATGTGGAAATTTGACGTTCCCGATCGATATATCCACATCGATTTCCCCATAAACGGTGGCAGCTTCACCCGTAGCAGTTCTCAGACGCCATCTTGAGCTCACAAGTTGCTTTCTTGAAGACGTCAGAAGTCCACGTCGCAGGATCGTCTTCGATGCACCAGTATCCACCAACAATGCGCATTTCTTGCCGTCGATCTGTCCATCCACATAGACGCTGCTGTTGTCACGCCGTAGGGATGCCACAAAGATGAGAGGGTCTTGAGAATGACGGGTCGAAGCTGCCCCCTCAAAGTCGACCCGTTCTAGTTTTCCTGCGGCTGCGTGGAAGATGATCCTTCCTCAGCAATCTGTTTCGCACGTTTACAAGCTCTTTGGAGGTGACCCAACTCCCCACAATTCCAACAGCGAACTGGTCTCCTCTTCTTATCCAAGAGGCCCTCGATGGTGTTGATCAAAGCTTCATTTGAATCTTGCCTGTGGCTCTCGGCTATGTTCTCGCTGTCATTTATAGCTCGTACCTTCGCGGATCCACGGGAAGCTTCTGCTGCGGCCTCGATCTCAAGCGCAGCTGCCAGAGCACTGGTGAGGTCTTTTGGTCGAGTGAGGCGAACTGCTTTCTGCATTTCAATATCTCGTAGTCCATCTACGAACGTTTGGACAGCCAAGCATTCCATTAGAGATTCGGGAGCTGATGGATATGCACAATGAACCAATCGTGCAACGTCCACTTCGAATTCTTGCAGGCTCTCGTTGACTCTCTGTCGACGGCTCTTCATTTGTGATTGAAATACTTGCTGAAGATGTTCGTGACCATACCGCATTTCGAGGCGTTTGACGAGATGATCGTAGCTATCGGCTTCTACTTCCGGAATGGCTTGCAAGATGTTCAGTGCATCACCCCGTAGAGCTACTGTAAGACCTACCACCTTGTCCTTGGATGTCCACCCATTGGCTTTGGAAGCTGCTTCGAACTGCTTCAGATAGTTCGGCCACGATGTTTTTCCATCGAATGTAGGTGGTTTTACTCGATTGGTAGTAGTCACTGCATCTGGCCCAACTGTGGTTTCAATCATGAGTCCTCGACCATTTCCAGACTTCTCCAGCACAGCTATTCTTTCTCTTTCGAGCTGCAGCTCCTTCTTCATTTCTTCTATCTGGGTGGTGAATTGGGTTGATACCTGAGCTATAATGTTATCCTGCTGAGATGCGATCTGTTCTTTCTGAGCAACGATCTGTTCTTGCTGAGCAGCAATCTGAGTCATAACTTCTTCCCGATGTGTTGATATCTGAGTCAATACTTCTTCTCGTTGGGCTGATATCTGGGAGGCGATCTGATCTTGCTGAGCAGAAATACGTGCCAGCACCTCTTCTCGTTGAGCGGTCATCTGAGCTAATACCTCGTCTCGTTGGGCTGAGATTTGAGAGGCTATCTGATCTTGCTGAGCTGAGATTTTCTCCTGCTGAGCACGCATCTGATCCGCGATCTTATCTTGGTGAGCCACCATCTGATCCGTGATCTTCTCCTGCTGAGCCACCATCTGGCCCGTGATCTTCTCCTGCTGAGCCACCATCTGGTCCGCAATGTCCTGTCGCTGAGCCGCTATCTGGTCCGTGATCTTCTCCTGCTGGGCCACCATCTGGTCCGCAATGTCCTGTCGCTGCGCAGCTATGTCCTGTCGCTGAGCCGCTATGTCCTGTCGCTGAGCTGCTATCTGTTCCGAGATCCCAGCCAACATCGATTCCGCTGAAGCTGGTTCCTCGAAGGTGAACGTCTCTGGATCTTGACCTACGCTCACCATATACTCTATGAGACGATGCTGAAGTGTAGCCTTGATCCCTGTTGTGTCGAGATCTCTCTCCTCCAACTCGCGTTTCAAGTCCACCACTCTCAACTCGTGTAGTTTCTTCATTGCAACGGTCTGTTCACTTCACACTGGAATATCCCACTTCTGACACCAATTGTTACGTTATTCGGGTGCAGAAGCGAACACGACACTATTTATTTTCGAACTTATTTATTTAAACTAAAGAAACACTAATTTATATCGAACTTATAACTACTATTTATGTAAAACGATTTATAACACGCGGTATATAACTGTCTCTCTGACACTCGCTGTTTGACTATTGACGGCAGTTATTCGGCCGTTTATATATGAGATAACTAGACAGGCTTTGGTTCAAGGACCGTCTCGAATGATTTTTCGTCTCCTTCTTTTTGTTCTAGAAGCTTCTTAAAACAAACCTCTCTCTCTAATTGTTCCATCGATTGTTTCCAGAACATTCCAGAATCTTCTGTGACGTTATCTGTCACCGCGGCATATATTGAGTGTTCGGAAATATGCTAGTGCATGTAGGAATCATTGGGAGGTAGGAGAGCAATCTGGGATGCGTGATACAGGATGATCGTTGTACTCCTGCCTTCCTGCTGATGTTTCTAAAGCCCCTCCAAGGGGAATATCATTACAATATGTATGAAAAGAAGTGAATAATACTCACGAATCAGTCAGATCAGCCCATGCATTCTCTTCGCTATCGGTTTCTGTTTTAGGAAAAAGAAGAAACAATCAAAAATTCTACATGATTCACTAGGGGTATTCACAAATCAATTATTGGTGAATTTTCCTCTACCCTCACCCCGACCTCATCCTCTTCAATCCTATGAAGATTAGTTAGAAAATTCCAGGTATATTTTGTTATGCCCACTGTCTAACGATATCAGGTACTGCCTGTTTTTTGATCGGTTCGATCGGACGATGTCCATTTTATATATAACTGAAATCGTTCCTGACATGTGGAATAGTATTATACATATGGTTCATTTCTGAAAAACTTCTTTCACTCACAGTTGGGTCAACCGCTCATATAGGAGAGTTCTACCCTCTGTGAAGTGAAATTCTGTGACTCGCTCAGGGACATTATTCATATTACTGAAATTGTTCCTAAAATGTGAAATGTTTCTATACATATGTTTAATTAATGAATATTATCTTCTACTCACATTTGGGTCCACTGCTCTTTTAGGGAAGCTCTGCCTCCTGTGAAGTGAAATTCTGTTATATATTCTTCTCAAAATAGGAAAGCATTATCATTCATCAGGACAACATAGGATCAAAATAACCATATTGTTCCCTCCACTGCACTTAGATATTCTAAACTGCTGAAAAAATGTTAGGTATCCCTTGAAAGTGAAAAAATGTTACTTTTGCTATGAAGAATCGATTACAAATATCACTCACATATTTTGAAACGTACTGAGGTTCTGTGAGAATTTTGTTAGGATACATTACATTTATCCTTCAAAATCGTACGTTTCTGATGTTCTGACATATATAACCTCTATCCTATGCGAATTTGCAGAATAACAACTATAGAATCGTCAGTCTATATTTGAAAATGAGAAACACTGCTTCACAAGTAACAGGAACCTCTTCAATTTCTGCATAAAAAGCAGGCTGATTTCGAACACAATGAAAATATCATATTAGTCCTTAAACTCATGTTGGGTAGTTTAGAAATAGGAAACATATTGTAGCTGCTATTTCTCCTCTTTTATTTCGACACAGAATAGGGTTACCACCATAATTTTTTTTAGTTTCACCTATTTATACATGAGATGGGATAGGTAAGATTGAAGCATTCTTGATTGAAATTGATGTTTCTTGTTTTTTAATCCTGCCATTTCTTTGGCGCCCTAGAAGTGGTTTGAAATCCAATAAAAGCTGGAAGTTTCGCTCTCCCTGACCTGGCACGAGTTCCAACTCCTGGAGAGTTAGTTCCCAATTCCAGAGTAGCGACATACAAATTAACAAACGAAGAAATACAAATTCAGGTTAGGTTGTATATTGAGTGTTTCTCAATACAATATCGAGCTATATAATACGACGGAACGTCAAAACCGTCAAAAACGTTTGACGAAACATCGAAATAGTTCGCTAAAACGTCGAAATAGGTCGCTAAAACGTTATAAACGGGAGACGAAACGTCACCAACGTAAGACGAAACATTGAAAACATGAAACGGAACGTTGAAAACGTGCGACGAAACTCTATTGCAAAAGAGGGTCATCACCCTAACTCCCTCAGTTCTACGCATCCATATGCTTAATTCAATATCGTAGATCGTAGGTAATAGTATACGTTATGACAAACACTTGGACAGTCTGAACAGAAGAACACTATCAAAATACTTGAGCTCAGTATGTCTGTATAGGATGGGTACTTTGCACGTTGAAGGCATATATTATGTGAAACACACGGTCAGTATGAACACCATCAAAATACCTGTGGTCAGACAGAAAGGAGTACTGAACCGTGCGACGAAACATCAAAATCGTGCAACGAAACTTCATAAACGTGCAACTAAACTTCCAAAATCTCCTCAGCGCTACACATAATATGATCTCTCAGATTGCAGGTCAATGGCTTACTGTTGAGGGCGATCACTTGGTCTGTCTGAACACTGTCGAAATATCTGAGGTCAGACAGAAACTGCCTGAATGTGGTGAGTGCTTAGGATCTTACAAATATCAGGGATAATTCCACATACATCATTTCTTTGAATTGTCATTATTGTTTCCATTGACATATTAAGATTCTCATGATGTCATTCTTGGGGAACTTTACATGAAATAGCGGAAAAAATCGTGAAACAGCATGAAACATTGTTGAAAAAAACGTGACGATCTCATGACGCATTCATCACACTTAGTGCTTCGTATGCTCATACATTCGTTAAACAGACATCGGACATTATTTGTCAAAAACATCAAACTTGAGTTGAAAGCATCGAAAATGCGTCGAATACGTTAAACTTGCCACGAACAGATCAATATACATTCATAACCCACAACAAACTGATATATGACGTCACAAACTACACAATGTGTCTGAGAGAACGATTCATGAGTGGCGGATATATGAAAAATGCTTACATCCTCCGACACTGACCTGCCTGTCAAAATGATGAAGGAAAAATAAAAGCTACAATATGTTTCCTATTTTCGAACTGCCCAACATAAGTTATGGCTGATATGAAGTTTCCTGATTTTTATTGTGTATAAAGTTAGTCTGGTATTTTATACAAAAATAAAAGGTTTTCATCACTTGTGGAGCATTGTTTTTTTTATTCCAATCCAGACAGACGGTTCCATAGTTGTTATTTTGCAGAATTGCATAGGATAAATGTTATATATGTTGAAACATCGAAAACGTGTGATTTTGAAGAATAAATGTTATATATTCTAACGAAATCCTCACAGAATCTCAGTACGTTTCAAAATATGTGAGTGATATCTGAAATCGATTCATCATAACAAGAGCAACGTTTATTCACTATTTGGGGATATCCAACATTTTTTCAGCAGTGAACAATATCTAAGTGCGATGGATAGAACAAAATGGGTGTTTTGACCCTTCGTTGTTCGAAAGAATGGTAATGCTTCTCCATTTTGAAAAAAAATTATTATATCAGAATCCCACTTCACAGAGGGCAGAGCATCCCTAAATGAGCGGTGGACTCGAATGTGAGTAAATGATAATTTTCATAAATGAAGCATATGTATAATACTTTTTCACAGTTCAGGAATAATTTCAGTAATTTAATGAATAATGTGCCTGAGCGAATCACAGAATTTCACTCCACAGAGGGAGAAACTCTTTTAGAAATGAACCACATGTTCAATACCATTCCACATATTAGGAACAATTTCAGTAATATGAATAATGTGCATGTATGGCATATCGTAAGACAGTTGGATAACGAAGTATACCTGGAATTTTCCAACCTACTATAATTTGGGGGTGATGTCGATGTTGTCGTATAAGGTAGCTCGATTATGCCTAGACCATCTCAATATTCAACATAACCCCTTCTAGGGCGCCAAAGTGATGGCAGGATAATAAAACAGGAAACAATAATTTTCAACAAGAATGCTTGAATCTTAGCTATCCTACCTTATGTATAGATAGGTGGAACTGGGAAGAGTGAAGGTGGTAACCCTTTTTTGTGTCAAAATAATGAAGAAAAAATATCATCTACAATATGTTCCCTATTTCTGAACTGCCCAACATGAGTTAGGGCTGATATGAAGAATCCCGATTTCCATTATTTTTGAAGTTAGTTTGTTATTTTATTCAAAAATTGAGAAGGTTCCCATTACTCGTGGAGTAGTGTTTTTTTCAGATCCAGGCAGACGATTCAATAGTTGTTATTTTGCATAATTGCATAGAATAGTTGTTATATATGTCAAAACATCAAAAACGTACGATTTTGAAGAATGAATGTTATATATTCTGAAAAAACTCTCACAAAATCTCAGTATGTTTCAGAATATGTGACTGATATTTGAAATCGATTCATCATAGCGAAAGTTGAATTTTTTCACTTTCTAGGGATACCCAATATTTCTTCAGTAGTAA
Source organism: Phaedon cochleariae (assembly GCA_918026855.4). Classification (NCBI taxonomy): domain Eukaryota; kingdom Metazoa; phylum Arthropoda; class Insecta; order Coleoptera; family Chrysomelidae; genus Phaedon; species Phaedon cochleariae. Next base: position 31,798,330 of record OU896713.1, read on the forward strand.
TGAATATCTGAGTGCGGTGGAGGCAACACAATGGGTGTTTTCGCCCTAAGTTTCCCTAAAGAATGGTGAAACTCCTTTTTTTTTTTTAATTTTATAACAGAATTCCACTTCACAAAGGGCAGAGCTTTTCCAAATAAGCAGAGACAATTTCAGTAATATGAATGATGTGCCTGAGCGAGTCACAGAATTCCACTTCACAGTGAGCAGAACTTTCCTCAATGAGCCGTAGACTCAACTGTGAGTGAAAGATATTCTCCAGAAATGATCCATATGTACAATACTTTTCCACGATTCAGGAACAATGTCAGTAATATGAAATAATGTGCCTTTATGGCATCGCCCCATCGAACCGATTGAAGAACAGGCAGTACCTGATATCGTTAGACAGTAAATAAAACAAAATATACTTGGAATTTTCTAACTCACCATTATTTTCATACGATGGAAGATGATGAGGTCGAGGTGAGGAATGGAGAAAATTCAAAATTCACTGATTATTGATTCGTGAGTACACCCAGTGAATTATGTGGAATTTTTTATCGTTTTTTTCTGTCGTAGAACAGGAACCGATAGCAAGAAGGATGAATGGGCTGATCTGACTGATTCGTGAGTATTATTCCCTTTTATATATATATATATATATTATGATTGATTGGTATGGTTTTTTCTCACCTGTTAATTATTCATTCATTTATTCACACTGTTTTCAGATCAATGATTGAGGAAGATGTGAAATTATTGATCTGTGAGTATTTCCAGGGAATCATGTTGGATTCGTGATTGTTTCTCTTTTCGTTCTGATAGAACGGGAGACGATAAAGATGAGAAGAACGAATGGCTTATTCTGAATGTTCCCATAGTATAATTCTAATCATCTTGAATATAAGCAATTTCTCTGGTTTCTGTTCACCTGTTTTTTTATTTATCCATTTATTCCTTCTTTTAGTTCACTGATGACGGTATGAAGTGAAAATGATCGATTTGTGAGTTTCAACATGTTCGATTTTATCAACTGTTATATTATTTGTTTCCATAGAACAGGAGATGATAGAGATGAGGAGGCATTGATGATGATCCTGAATGATCCGTGAGTATATGATTCTAATCATCCTATAAGAAAAAATCATTCTTTATCGTTTTGAGATCACTCATTGATGATAGCATGAAGTGCCTCGTAATAGAATGAGATAGCACGTAGCAGGTTCAAAATGTATATAATATGTTTATGATATGTAGAATTTTCGAACAGAATTCAGAATAGCGAATAATATGTCAGTCAGAAAATCTGTTCCTGTGTTTTCATTTTTGTACCCACAGAAGGAGAAGTATATATGAGTTTTATATTTTTCCATGTTGGCATCATACCAACCAATTTTATTCATTTCATTGAGTTTATGTGGGTATGTATGCACATAAATACAAGAAGGCTCAAAGTCATTTTTACAAATGGTGTTCATGGAAAGAACAACAATGTTAAATGACAGTACGAAAGCAGCTACTTTTCTTGCTGATGCCATGCTGGAAATTGAATTACATCCTACCCAAAATCTATGTATCTATACGTAAAACGAATACTAATGCGAGTATTCCTCCTCCTAATGACGATTTATTTCAATTCAGCCAGGTTTAGCCATTTATGCACATGATCATCTTCATCCAATGATTCACATAATATTCATGTGATTGAAGCTGTCCACTTCCCTGTGAATTCAAAATTTGAATTTGAATATATAGTTCTCATATGGAACGCATTGGAGATTTCTCCATTTTTACCGCTGTCATAACCACTCCTCGAATAGTCATTTTATTCTTTGTATTAGATCCAATATCAATTCATCAAATGACCTTCTCGCGTTTCTTACCCCATAAACTAATACATATATGTATCAATTCACCTCAATGTATCACCTTGTCTGTTTATAAAAAGAGTACATCTTTGAATAGAAACTCGCTACCTTGAAAATATCAATGGTATCGAATGTGATGAAAGAAGAAGCAAATCATACACAATATGAACACAGAGAATCGTTCCATTCAGTTTTGATTAAGTGTACTATTTTCTCGATAATCAATTCTGCCCACGTCCAAATTCATGTAATTCCAGGTTGCTGATTGTTCGTTCATTCTGCATTTTCATCTCTCTATAATATAACTAAAACTATAACGAACTGACATCCGAGAATTATTATTTGTCACAGCATATGGCTTAATAAGTGACTCTCAGCATAATTACTTGAAAGAAAAATCTACCCAGACTGCAATTTTTCACTTCATACAGCATATAATAGACTCTTTGGAGGATGATACATTAGCATTAGGCTTAGTTTCAGATCTTTCCAAGGCATTTGATTGCTTGAATCATGAGATATTGTTCTAAAAAAATTTTGAAATTATTCTATCCGTCATTCGGTTGCCCCCTTACGAGCAACCCTCAGAAGTCTTCGAAAGTCTTGTGCGAGCAAGGAATGACGGAGGCCTTACCTTTTAACGTGTGATCCCAAACACTTGTTAAGTATGCTGGAAGACTGCGGAATAAGGGGACCAGCACTAAGATGGTTTAGATCATACTTAAAGGATAGAAAACAAATGGTAAAGATCACAAAAGATGGAGCTGGGGGGAAATCTTCCGAAAAAATAACAAACATCGGTATTCCACAAGGCAGCATTACGGGACCACTGCTTTTTATAGTTTACGTAAATGATTCAAATAACTTGATGAAGCTTAACGGAAATTGTAAGTTGATTAATTATGCTGACGACTCAAATTTGCTTGTCAAGGCTCCGGATATGATGAGTCTGATTGCCGAAGCAGAATTAGACTTTGGAAGAGCAAACTCTTGGTTCTTACAAAATAAACTGGTTCTCAATGAAAATAAAACGAATCTCGTACTTTTCAAAACAAACTATGCTCGCACTGACATGCCTTCTAATGTTAGTTTAGGTAATAAGAACTTTATATTTAGTAAACACTCCAAGTTCTTGGGAATCTATATAGATAATTTTCTATGCAGGGACATCCATGTTGAGCAACTCTGTGAGAAACTCAGTCAAATCTGTTATTCACTCAGGGTTATGAAGGAATATGCAAACTTTCAAACACTGAAAATTGTGTATCACTCAAATTTTGAATCAAGAATACGATATAGTTTGATATGCTCTGGTAATAGTCGAGATATTGAAAATGTATTCTTGATTCAGAAACGAGCATTGAGAATAATGTTAAATTTGAAGTACAATGAGTCATGTAGGGGCCATTTCAGGAAGAATAGGATTCAAACAGTGGCAGCTTCATACATTCAAGAAATTTTGTTATTTTTGTTCAGAAATAGGCAATTGTTCACACGATTTGAAGCAAGAGGCCTATACCCAACTAGACATGTAAATCTGCAGTATCCAATACATAGACTTAGTGCAACTGAAAATGGAGCACTGTACTCTTTTATCAAATGTTTCAACAAATTGCCAGAACATATTGAAGTAATCAATAATCTCACTGCATATAAAAAAGAAGTATACAATTTGTTAATAATCTTGGAACCTTATACAATGAAAGAATTTTATTGTTTTCGAGAGTGACCCTATTTTGTTCAATGGTTGCTCTACATGCAATGTATTTATTGTAATTATTTCTCAAAATAAAGAAGTTTATTATTATTATTATCATTATTATTATTACTCCTGTCATCTGAACGCATTTGTTTTTGAATGTTTCATAATTCTTTCATGCGATGTCTACATTCATAATAACTACATAATAGAAATGAATGTGCTCATCATTATAATTCAGATGATGACTATACTGTGAATCAATTATAAGGTCTGTCACTGTTCATTTTACATGTCGATTCCAAATTTCTGAACTTCTGAGAGTGCTGTATGGAATAGGTCTTCTATCATTATTTTTCACTCTTCAATACTTTTCTCAACTAATTCCAGGCTTGCATATGCAGCAATCCTTTCAACATTAGTTATTGACTTGTTTGACCATCTTACGGTTTCTCTGATTGTGATTAGTCAATTTCCTGATATTCTCTATATTGAAATCTGATATATGCCAAAAGGCAGATAGCTGATGTCGGTTGTTAAGTTGTTGTGGTCACGTATGCCTCCTGTTGACCATGTCAAACTTTATTCTTTATGTGCACATCGTATGAATTTGTTTGATTAATCGTTTCCTCTCCACCCTTTATATGTTGATCGAAGATCATTTTTTCAAATGCTTACTGTAAATTAAGTTCCTCAGGATGAGTTTGAACCAAAACCTTTATTTTATTTATTATAAAATTATTTGATTGTCATAAATTGCATCTTAATTGTATTGGAGCAATATCAAGACTGCTGAAGCTACGTATCAGCGCCAGTAGCATCGGAGATGAAAACAGCTGACGCAGTTGCGATAGCGTCTTGGCTTCTTGGAATTGCTGGGGTCGTTGGAATGGTCTTTCTCTTGATATAATTCCTCCCTCCTTAGAGAGATCCATACGGAGGGTGGATCTCCTATCGGTTATTCGTCTTCGTCGGTATCGATGATTCTTGAGGGCAGCTGGAGATGTTGAGTTTGCATCTCCTTCAGTGGAATGGAAATAGTTGGTGATGTAGCCAAGGGTTGGTTTTCCCTTGGGGTCAAACATCTGGCTCTGAAGATCTTTAAAAACCAATATATTGCCAATAAGGATAAGACGATATAAATTGGTATTGTCCATTGAAATGACAAATCTTGGGGTGAATTCTTCAACGTAATTTGTTGAATTTCCGCCTGCTCTCTTTGTAGCTTATTTATTTGATCCAAGGGTATGTCGTGGAGGTGGAGTTCTTGAAGATGACTTGGACTTGCTCTAGGGGTTTTCACTTCCGGTAGTAGTAGCGCCTGGCCTGGAATGATGTCTTCTGTGTTGGCAAAGAAGTGTTTTGTAGTTCGGAAACTGCAACCAGTTGGCACGAGAAGGTAGGTGCCCTTAAGAGTAGCTAGGTCCGTTTTTTGAAAATGAACCTTGACCTTTGTTTCGTAGGGAAACACAGCTATGTAGTGGACATTATTGATTGGCTGGATGATCTCGTGATGGATCTTGATTCGGACTGGTTCACATGTCGAAAGTTCATCGGCTTCCAGTTGAAGTAGGTGAAATACACAATCATTCTGGTCGGGTGCCTGGAGTTGATTATCGGTTTGACAAAAATACGTGGGGTGTGTATTTTTGCATCTCTTGTCTTCGTACTTGAAAAGTTTACTTCCCATGGCAAGGAAAGGTTTAGGTGTTAGGTGGAACGAGAATGGTATTGTTCTTGGTGGGTACTGAGTATAAGTGGTAATAGGAATAGGTTTCCGGTAGCATGATAGGGAAGTGAATTATGAAAACAATCCTATCGTTTGAATAATATGATTCTACTTTGAGTATGTCATAATATTTGTGCAAAGTTGAAGAATGATTTCCAAACATCAAGTTTCCCGATGGATAATTTTTCAATAAGACTTGTATAATAAATTCCAAATCTTCTATTCTTAGAATACTATAATGAATTGTTTCTAATTTCGCAAATGTAACTGCGTTTACTAAATTGCTTATTATTTCCGTTAAAACATTGAGTACGGCACTGATTTGATCTAAAGCATTCTTAGCTATGAGATACCCATTGTAATCAAACATCAATTCTTTTAATTCTGCATTGAGTTCTTTGATTTTTTCAGCAATTTGTATTTCGTTTTGTTTGATTGAAGATATGGTTTCATTATAATCATCAATTATTTTGCTATTCAAAGAAATTTGCTTGTTCAGAGTAGTCACTATTTGTTTTTGATTCGAATTCAAAGTCTCTATGGCACTATCATATCTTTTCCCGTCCTCTGCGTCGAGGTTTCCTGAAATGCTTTTGAAAATACTTCCAAGACCGTCAATAAGGCCTCGTTTTATTCTTTCAGTAGAATGTAGGAAGTTAAATTTTGCTTTCGTTTGATCAAGTTGAAATAAAATATTATTTCGAATAGTTTTCAGTTCTTCATGAAAAATTTCGTTTTTACTATGAATTGTTTGCTGAATTGTTTTGAATTGATTCTCGATTTTTCCGAGTTCGATTCCGATTGGATTCATATCAAAATAATGAATAAAAGCGTGGTAGGTACTTGTTAATTTTGCATCTCCTAGCTTATATGGTAATATGCCAGGGTTGGATTCCAGGTTAGTCAGCTTGATTTCTTGTGTGGTCTTGGCTAGTGGAAGCACGAGGAGAAGCCTGCAATGGGACAATTTTCTGATTAGATAGAGGTCGCCTCAAGTTACTCTTATGATAGGTGATAGTTTTGCGACAGATTTTACCAGGGTGGTTTTTGGTAAGTTTCACGGCCTGAATAGTTATTTTGTTGTTTTTCTTAAGAGGTCGAGACCTGAATTTGGGACAAGCTTTGTTTCGTGATCTAGTTTGGTGATAGATCAAAGTACCTGGATCATAGGTGAGTGGATCGTGACGATCTACATTAATTTTTTCGAGAATGATCTCTTTTCGTTTGGACATTTGTTTATTGAGTTGTTTGTAAATTTCTCCTGTACATTCCTTGTGTTTACTGATGTAGTTTTCGTATAATTTTTCGTTGACATCTATGTCAAAGGGACTGTTACTGTCCAAATGGCCAGTGATTATGTCTATAGGGCGTTGTTTTGTGGCTGAATGTATGGCGTGGTTATAGCCTAATACGGCGTATGGCATTTGATCAAGAATATTTAGATCTTTTCGCGTTTCTTGGACAATTCTAAGATGTTCGATGAGCGTTGAGTGAAATCTTTCAACGATTGAATTTGAGTTGGGGTTCCAAGCAGTGGTGTAATGAACTTGTATTTTATGTGAAGCTGTAAATTCTTGTATTACATTATTTTTGAGTTCAGTGCCCTGATCAAGTACTAACATTTTTGGTGTTCCATGATGATTCATGAAGTTTATAAATCCTTTTGCTATGTGGATAGCAGTAAGTCCTGTCAATGGATATGCTTGCGCATATTTTGAAAATTTGTCTACTATTGTTAAAAATTTTTGATTTTCAATTGTGAATGTATCGGCATGTACGACTTCAAAAGGTTTGTTTGGAGTTGGTGTCAGTTCAAATTTCTGTTTTGGTGGGTTTCTGTCATATTTCAGTTTTTGGCACATTCCGCAATTATTGATGTATTTCGTGACTGTGCCTCTGATATTTGGCCAATAATAACGACGTTTTATTTGCGATTCGGTTTCGATTATTCCGCGGTGGTTAGTTTCACCGAGGTGGTAATCCTGAACGATTTCTTGCCTTTCGTCGACTGATGTCACGTCTTTCAATACGTTATTGCAAAGAATGATTTTGAATGCGGAGTTTTTAAATGTATTTCTCAGGACTTCGCAAAATCGAGGAATATATTCTCGTCGGTCCAAATTAATTGCAAATGTTTTCTTTGTCATAGTGAACTCTTTGAAAGTATTTATGATATCATTTTCAAAGTTATTAGAGGAAATCTGAATCTCCGTTCTAGTTTTATTTTCGAATAATCGCTTTATTCTAGGAACAACTGGAGAGTGTAATACTATTCTCAGAAATAACTGATTTTGGAAGTTGTTAATAGGTGTTTCTGAGATCGGGACTTCGTATACGGGGTTTTCTTGGCTAGTATGAACAGTTCCGTTATCACTATCATGAATTTCATTGTCCTGTTCGCTTTCTGTATTGGTATCATCTAAATTGGGGGATTCATCGATATTTCCTAATATTGATTCGTTATCTAATTCGAAATTTGGATTTACTGAAGTCGAGAATGGCTTTACTTTTGTTGACCTATTTTCATTACATTTTTCTGTACCGGTATATGAATCATTAATATTAATTTCGTTAATTGTTATCCGGGAGAAGGCATCGGCATTGGTATTGAGTGTTGCTTTTTTATAGAGAATGGTGTAATCAAACTCATCAAGTTTGAGTCTCCATCTTGTAAGGCGTGCATTAGGATCTTTGATAGAGAAAAGCCAGTGCAGTGGTTTGTGGTCACTGTAAATGGAAAATCTCCGTCCATACAAGTAAGGCCGGAAATACTTGGTGGCCCATACTATGGCCAAAAGCTCTCGTTCTATCACACTATAATTTTGCTCCGCTTGATTCAACGTCCTTGATGCATATGCTACAGGTCTATCTTGACCAACTGGTCCCTGTGATAACACAGCTCCAATGGCAAAGGCACTGGCGTCCGTGCTAAGGTTGAAAGGTAACGAAAAATCGGGATATTGAAGTATGGGGTCATTAGTCAACAGCTCTTTGCAAGTCTCAAAACATTGGATGTACTCAGGATTATTGATATCTATTTTGCTTCCTTTTTTTGAACATGACGTCATGGATTTAGTAATTTTGGCGAAATCCGGAATGAATTTTCGATAATACCCTAACAGACCTAGGAAACTTTTGATTTCTTTGGTAGTTTTAGGTATGGGAAATTTTTTAATAGCTACTATTTTATCGGGATTCGGTTTTATACCCTCAGTAGTTATAATATGTCCTAGATAGGCTGTTTCTTTCTTCAAAAATTCACATTTATCTAACTGAACTTTACGATTAGCTTCGCGAAGACGGCAAAATACTTTTTCGAGATTCACTATGTGTTCTTGTAACGAAGTTGAATAAATAATAATATCGTCAAGATAAACAAGACATATATTATTATTCAGTCCTTTGAGGACGTGGTCCATAACTCTTTGGAAAGTACTTGGGGCGTTTTTCAGACCGAAGGGCATACGGAGGTATTCATAGTGTCCATTTTCCACATTGAATGCTGTTTTTTGGACGTCCTCCGGATGCATCTCGATCTGGTGGAAACCGCTGGCCAGATCAAGTGTTGTGAAGTAGTTACACCTCCCTAGTTTATCTAACACGTCGCTGATGTTGGGTATAGAATAGCGATCTTCGATGGTTTTCTCGTTGACTTTCCTATAATCAACCACGATCCGCCATTTTTTCTTTCCTGAACTATCTGCCTTCTTTGGAACTATCCAGATGGGAGAGCTCCAAGGTGAGTTACTTTCTCGAATTATATTCTGTTGGAGCATATTTTGAATTTGAGTGTTTACTTCCTCTTTATGAACAAAGGGATATCGGTACGATTTTGTGTGTACTGGTATTTCATCACGAGTCAAAATTCGGTGTTTAATTTGGTTAGTGAATGTTAGTGCGTTTTGGTCTAGGTGAAATATATCAGCGTATTTTTTACATAACGTTAAAATTTCAGATTTTTGATGTTCAAATGGTCAGTTCTTATCAGTTTGTCTATGTCGGATTGATTATTGGTTTCGGAATAATTGACAAAATTCATGTTGAAGTATTCAAAATTGTCTTGTATAGGTATCGATTGAATTGGATATAGTAAAGTAAGGTTAGAATCGTAAATGGAATTATTAAAAACTTCAACAATCGCCCAACCGTTCTTTGACGTGGTGACTGTTTCAGGAATTCTGAAATTCTGAAAAATTTGCTGTGGAACCAAAATTTCTCCAGATTTAATGGTTACGGGAATTTTAATTTGGGTTACAGTATTACCTGGTAAATTTCTTTCAAAAAATAATTTAGGTACGGCACTGAAATATTTCAATGGAATAATAGCGTTTTTTGTTACAAACTGCAGTTTAGCAAAATCTAGACTTACATTCAAGAGTTGTATGGTATCTATTCCTAGAAGTCCATCAAACACGCTGTGAAATTTGTAAGCATAGAATTTCAGATGCCTTTTATCATTGAGTTCTGCGAACGCGGGTATAGTTACTGAAAAATCATGTTGTGACGATGAAAATGCTGTGGAAACAACAAATGGATCCTTAACTTTATAATTTGAATAATATTTATCGACAATTTCAGGGCATAAAAAAGATTTGGTTGCTCCCGTGTCAACAAGTAATTTGAGGAAAGGTTCATTAATTACGATGTAAGGTAGTTGCCTTTTATCGAATGAACTATGGTATTGAATTACGTGCTGGGATTCGAATGGCTGTCCCGTTGAAAATCCTCGTTATTTTCATACGTGGGTGTTTCCGCGAATTCGAAACAATCTTCTGTATCGTATTCAATGCTTTCTTGTTGACAATAATCGGTATATTCTTCGTTAATGGGTACATCAAATTGTTCAGTATTATGTAATTGTTCTGTATGCCATCCTTGATTTGATTGATTGAGTTTGAAATTGATCGTGGGTTGCCGGGATGTTGTACTCATAGGTGTAGGTTTTGACTGGTTTATATTCGCATTCGGGTTTGGTTTCCATACATTTTTTGGGGTTCCGAAAACCTGTTGATTTGTTGGAAATCTTTGGAAACTATTATATCTTGGTTGAATGTTGATGGGGCCTGTTGGAAATGTTTGGTTTTGTTGGCCACTGGTACCGGCTTGCATGTAGTTTTGTGGTCTTGCAAAATTTTGAGTAGGTGTATTATTATATTGTTGTTGTCGTGTGAATGCAAAATGTTGAGGTTGTGAATTTCTCTGAACAGAATTATTCGAAGTGAAATTCGGTCTTGTTCGAGTTTGATTGAATGACCTTTTCGGTTGCAAATTCGATTGGTTTTGATTCGGATTCGTAGAATTTTGTAAATACCGGATGTTATCTTCGTTTCTTATGAAATTCATAGCCTCGAGCATAGATTTGGGGTCTTTGGTGCGTACCATAATGCCATAGAGATTTTTTAATCCTGCCAAAAATACTTGTAATGCTTGCTGGTTATACATTTTTTGCTTGAACTTCCTAACATTATTATCACTTTCATGAATAGCCAAATAATTGGATATAGTGTTCAGAATTTTTCGAACTCTATCGTGAAATTGATAAGGGCTCTCATTATTAGACTGCCTCAGGTTGTTCAAATCTAGTGACAAACAATATTCGTTTGGAGGATCACTGATATTTTTAATGAGTTCATTCTTTATTTCGTTGATGGTACTAGAACAGCTGATGTTCACAACTCCCCTAGCTGGACCTTTCAATTTACTAATAATTGTTCTCAAAATAATTACATTCTGAAAATTATTCGGATTGGCAACGTCATAAAAGTGTGTTACGATGCTATCTATACTCTCTAGGAAGAAATTCAGTTCATTGACGTCCCCGTCAAAGTCTGGAATCGTTTCTGCATGAACTTTAGTAAAATTTGGAAGAGACATTATAAGTTGTGTTTCTTCAGTCAAGCTAATTGAATTCAAACTTTGAGTCAAATTATCCAATTCTGTATTGATTTCTGAACTGTTGGGTTCACCTTATTCTAACTCTAGCTTATCTGTACGATCGCGGAAGGATGAGGATTCACTAGAGGAGTCTGACATGCGGAATGGAAGGACTTACAGTACGATTTTCTCCATTGATGATCGATCTGCTTAATCCTGGTATTTGGTTCGCCTCGTCTCTGATGGTTTCTCGTTCCAGCTCTCCACTTCCAACCTTTCTTCGATAGATGAATGGAAAGTAGGCACTTCTCCCGATAGTCAGTTAACTATTAAAATAGACAAAATTTCCACGATGGATTTTCCTGACTATCCTACACGACTGCGCCAATTAAGTTCCTCAGGATGAGTTTGAACCAAAACCTTTATTTTATTTATTATAAAATTATTTGATTGTCATAAATTGCATCTAAATTGTATTGGAGCAATATCAAGACTGCTGAAGCTACGTATCAGCTCCAGTAGCATCGGAGATGAAAACAGCTGACGCAGTTGCGATAGCGTCTTGGCTTCTTGGAATTGCTGGGGTCGTTGGAATGGCATTTCTCTTGATATAATTTGTATATGATATGCTCGTCAACGTTTGTTCTACAAGAAGTGACTCATACATGACACATGTTAACTGCTATATGTAATTTTCATCCTTAGATTCGTTCTGTATATTGTTAGCGATTATGTTCAAATCACCCCGTGATTGAGAAGAACGCCTAAGAAATGCCTCATCACAAGTGGCTTCGACGACTCATCGGTATTCGCAATCATCCTGTGAATGATTCAAGATCCAAGCAAGTCCAGTCTATGAATAGGTATCGTAGCTTCAGAACGAATCACGTGTCGTTGTTGTTTTTTTATAAACGGTCATCTTTCTACAAGCCGGCCTGAGTGAATCAAAATGTGTTAGAGTGTTGAAATTTTGTCTATCTACGATGCCTTTCATTAAAAGTGATGAAAATTCATTGGGAATTGTTGGAATGCGATATTCAGTATTTGAAAGAAATTACAGAAAGTATTTTGAGAATTCAAGGAAAATTGTTGAAATTCAAGAAAAGTTGTGGGAGTTCACGAATTGTGAATGTTATATGGGAATTGATGAGGATTGTGTACGAAATCCACATTGGTGGAATGCTCCTCTTCAAATTTCATTACGCAATCAAACCATGATATGATTCTAGTGAGTTGAATTGAATCGTTCTGATTATAGAATTTGTGATATTCAAACTGAACAAACAGTGAACTAGGCATCCCCAAATATGTTTGTTTTTGTCGTATGTGATTGTTTTGTGAAGAAACATAATAGGCAGCACTGCTCAGTTGAGAACGAGAACTGTAACTGGAAAAATGTTGATGGATTTATGGCATGTCTATATGAACCGGATTCGCACGTACTTTTACCACATACTGAATTGTTATTGTTATATCAGATTCTATCACAAAATAATGCAGTATCGTGCGATCGAAAATTGTTACGTCACCGACAAACATCGAGTCAAGTATTCAAAAATTCGATTCCACATTATCATACAAGTAAACAACCTACATATTCTGCGATCGGTACAGATATGACCAAATTTACAAGGGGGAAAATTCATGTTGGATCACCCTGATATTCACTATAGTCAGCTCCATTGCTAAATATCTACTCATCAGAGAAAAAAAAATAAGTTCAGAAATTTATTCAAACAATGTATGTAAGGTTGAACTACAGTTGAAAATGAATGATATTTGATTGACTAATTATCCTTCCACGTATGTCACTTCAGTTAGTTCAGTTTCATGATTCTATGGGCGAATCTATTTTAAGGCTGAGGATTTCATGAAATGCACCTGAAACACCAAATAATTGTAATACACAATATCAGCATCAAATATTTATATCATCCCACCTCGATTCTGCCTCGATTAGTTCCCTTCCAGATGGTGTGTTCCTGATTCTCGATACTTTCACCCTCCTCTGTGGCAGTGGGTGGATTATAGAGTGTTTTAGCCCAATGTTAGAGTCGATTTTTCTGTTGCCATCATGTTTTCATACGCCTTTCAAAAATAAAGGACTTACTGATTGTGTCCCCCCAAATGTCTCTATTTTTTATTGAATGAAATCCCAGATACTTGGATTCTGAAATATATACCATACCTAAGTAGGAAATTTACATAACCTACTATATGCGCATTTCAATTTTTTATACCTAAACTTCCCAGGCAAACAGCATATGTGTATTCCATCATTTCTACTAACGTAGGTCAGCGGGTAGGTTTGTCCAGAGCTCACGCATGCTCTAGTAATGTAGGTATCCATCAGGTTCCGAGGAAACTTCAAAAGTACTGACCTGTAAACAATGTAGTACTTGAAGACATCGATATATTCAAATGGAAGCTTCCGTAAATGACATGAATCAAACTATTTTGAGGGAGCTTGTTGGTCACTGATATACCTATATAGCTATTTGGTGATACATTTTTCTATATTGCATATGACCTAACCCCAGAAATCAAATAATATTACTGAGTTCATTCAAAACAAAGAGAGGAACAATAATAGAGGACTTGTAGTCATATTCATCACATTATTATATATTCACTAAGGAAGATACCCGACAATAAATTCTGACTGAAGCCATTATGAATCAGACAACAAACACACTTTCAATCGATTTTCTTGACTATTACTCTTCCTCAAAAGTCGACATTCACACTTTATTGTGAGACACAAACACAAAACAACACAAACCACGCCGTCCGTCATAACCACGACAGCATTATCTCTCAAAATGGCGAATATCAGCAAAATAGCACAAAGTGAGAAAGATACACGTATTTGATTCAAATCAAGTTCGTGATAATAGTCCCACGGAAAATGATAAGAGTACGTCACATAAAATGTTCTGTGGATGAAATTAGAATACTTTGGTGAAGGCGTTGGAATATTGACTCAAATAAGATCACATAGACGTGCATAGGTCAGTTTACTGTTAGGAAAAAGCGACGTGTATCTAGGGATGTAGCAGAGTCAGCCCAAATAAGGGACGAATTGAAACGTCCTAGAAATATGTTTCTATCACTTATGAAATATGTTATCTCAAAAAGGTCACCAAAGGTACATGACATCAACGTTACCAAACATCCCCGGGATGTTCCTTGCTCAGTGGGCACCCATTGATAATGATTAGCTGATATCTGTGATTCGAACAGTCAACGAGTTATCTATCACGATTCGAAATTGTTCAGGGTGTCATATAGCCCATCACGTAATTATTGTTACTTTGTTGTTATCTAACGGAACCTACACGATGATAATCACTTGCTTGAATTCATGAAATGCTTGAATTTGTTCACATTACCTGTACACCCGTACTGATATAACATTTCATCACCACTGATATTGATAAAGCTATTCAATGGTCAATCAGAAAGATATATGTGAACTTCAATTGGATCTTAGAAGATCTCTATTTTCTTGGGACAAGAAAATCAAGTTTGACTTTTGCTCATACTCGAACTCATTCGAATCAAAAATAAACAGAAACAAGAGAGTTATGATCAGGTGAACGTGCATAATTGCAAAAGATAGAATATTGGATAATATTGAAGTATTCAGGAATTGTTCTGACTTATATTTGAGTCTACCATCAGGCAAGAGGTCTGACAGTTAGGAATTATCAAATTATCTACATACTTCAGATTTCCTGAAGTAGAATTCAATCGGAATAATGTTCGGTACTTAGTGATTCCTCAGATCCAGTCTAGTAATTCAGTTGGTTATGAACACTCCAATGTAATCTTATTGAAGACAAACCTCAGACAGAATGGTCAAACTTGTTGTGGAAATCACAGAGTCAATTGAATATCATAATGATTCAGATTGCAACAACAGAAAACCAGGATACGGATCAACAAAAATCTTTTTGAGGCTGCTACTCTAACTGATTTCAATTAGTTAGTCTTTCCGACCCCCATAATATTGTGAGATGTTCATAATACTCATGTTTCATCCGTACCTACTTAGCGAAACGTATGATACTTACTAGAATCGATTTCGAATTCATGGGTGGGACCTGATGAAATCATCGATAGTCAATCACGCAGACTATGAATAATGTGGCATCGAATAATAATATCATTAATATAATGATCCATTCATGTTCACATGATGAAAATCTGTTTCGTAAGTGACTGATTGATGACACTCTGTTCCGTTAGTGACTTATTGATGACACTCTGTTCCGTTAGTAACTAATTGATGACAATCTGTTTCGTTACTCCCGTTAGTGACTGATTGATGACAATCTGTTCCGTTAGTGCATCATAACAGTTTTTGTAATGATATAAATAGTTATTTAACCAACTAGTTTATTAATGAGGGCGATTAATGATCGAGATATTTCAACGTGCGAGCGAAGCGAGCGCGTTAATGTTCGAGATCATTAATCGCTTTTTAATATACAAGTTGGTTACAAAATTTTTCCGTCGACTATATTTCTCATTTCTCCTGCAATGAAGAAAACTTGGTTCGCGAATTCATCATTCATCTGGAAACTGCTAAGAATCACCCAGTAGCCTTGTCACTGACATTAGTGTCATTTGACATTTGTCGAAATGATCAACATAGGAAATAAATTCCTTGTGTTAGAAAATAGGGATTAAAATCGTGTCAGAAACTTAGAAAGGCGAACCCGTTAACGGAAAATCGTCGATGAAATCCATATTTTCCATTTAAATGCAGATTCCGCTAGTTATAGCACAAACAATGAATGCACGCGGTGTATGTTTGGTTGCCTATAAAACAATCGTGCATTAATAGACAAATCGTCCATTAATAGGGGTCATTAATGAACGATTTCATTTACATTAAACTTAGTCGTTAATACGAGGTCGACGGAAATGGTATTTTTTTCAGTTATCTCTTGGAGTATACGGAAAGAAATCTATATAATGCAGGATTTTTTCTTAACTTGTGGAGGTTATGAGATCTCGGGGATACTCCAATTGTCGAAGAATTGCAAATATCCGTTGTTTGACATATTCCAAGGTGAATAACGAAATGATGTGCTGCCTGGGCCAGTTGAGGTCGTTTGACTGGTACTGTTGTGATAGAATTACAGCAAAGATTCCTGTGGAACATTTTCTTAAGCATAATTATATAATAATTCTCATATCCAGTGTGTTCTGCAACCCACAAGACTTTTCATCATGTGATATTCAGAATGCATGAGATATCTCGTGCACCTTGAGATTTTTTATAGATAAAAGATATGCATGAAGCATTTTCAAATGATTCTGAATTTCTTTCAACGTTTTTGTGGCAGTTCTGCGGATATTCTGTAACATTTTTTGATTCAGGTTTTTTTAATGCATCCTGCATATGTCTATTCGATCTTTCATTCGACTCGGGTTGTTTATCTCATCCTATATATCAAGATGAGATAAGATAAATATATACTACAATGTCGAAGACAATAATTTCTTATTGACAAAGCTTGTACAAAGTATGGTCTGTGAAACTTTTGAAAAAAAAAATTAAATCAAAACACAAATACACAGAATCACACAATTTGAAAATTCACACGTCATGCATAAAATGTGATATATTGCAATCTAAAACAGCATTGAACATGTGAATTTGCAGTTTGTTGAAGGACAAAATAGTTTTATGATCATTTACCAAATAAAGAAACACAATTTCACAGAGAAACATTATTTGAACATAAGTTCACAAGTCATTGAATTGAAAACATATTTCATAGTTGAGAATCAAACTCCACATATGGGTTTGAATAAAAGACAATATGAAACTTCTTATCACAACAGAGTTTCATTGTAATATTCCTCAAAAGCTTCTTTCACAAGATTTCTGAACTTTCAATAGTTTTTCTCTTTTATGATTTCATACGGTATGTGGTTAAACAGCTTTTCACTTTCATATATTGAAGAATATTTTGTCTGGCTTGTGTTTGTTACATGAAGAGGTATTTTATTTTTTGTTGCTTCACGTGATTTGTTTGTCTCGGAGTTTCAACCATATTATGTTTTTGTATATCAGGCAAGCAGTTTCCAGAATGAAAACACAAGTGATAGTTAGAATTTTGTTTATAATGAATTAACGTCTACATGGATTTACTTCAAAATCCCCAAAAAGCAACACCATATCTCAAGTGCGGCTCAATCAGGGAATGATATACCATTTCGATTGTCTATGAACTCAATTCATTTGAAACAATTCGGAGTGCATAACATCCTGATGCCAATCTTTTTGTTGAAGCTGATATATTCTGCTGATCAAATTTCATTCTATTATCAATAAAGATTCCCAGGAAATTGGATTGGTTTTCATTCCCAATAAAATGCCCATTCAAGTACAAATTGTCGATATCAGAGTTGAAGGTTAGTAGGTTTGTTCTTTTGAAGTTGAAGTCCGAGTAGTTTGCGTCACACCATTCCGAAAATTTGAATCTTGAATTATGATCTTCATTCTTTCTATCTTCATCTGTCAAACGACATTAGAACAATGGACCCATTGTTCTCACACAAAAGTTGTCACGTAATGGGCCATCTGCAAACAAAGGAGGCATTGTTGAATGACTCATCGGACACCATTATCCTCACATAGATAAGGATGATGTAATCGGACAAGGTAGTTACGTAATCGTAATCAAAGACCTGCAAACAGAAGCGGCATTGTTATCATATATTGCTTCGCAAATTTTCCAATAGCTGGAATTCCAAGAAACGCTGTGAGTGGTATACACAGAACAAAGGCGGCATTGTTCTAGAGAGTCTAGATAGGAAAACATATGGTGAACAAAGGAGGCATTGTTCTCAGACAAATAAGGATTACGTCATCGTCGGCCACCTACGAATATTATAACGTGCATATCGGATGACCTTGAAACAAAGTGCTACCAATTGTAGAAATACCAACCTGAATCTGGTCGAGAACAAAAAGTCACTAGATCGTGATGTCATCCACCACCTTCCAGAAAGAAGAAGAATGAATGGGTCCTAGAAGGCCCCAGAAGGTTCAGAGTCTAGAGTGCAGAGTCCAGAGTCTGAAGGGCTAAGTTCAGAGTATTGATTCTGGTGGGTCAAGTACCATGTGTCATCTGTCAGATGCCGTCTGTCACTTGTTTTTTGTTATTTGTCACGTGTCATCTGCTACGTATTCCATGCTCCATGTCATGTGTCCCGTGTCATTCGTCACTCCTCTCGTTCCATGCTCCATGTTATCTGTCACTTGTCATCTGCCACTTGTGTTCCATGCTCCATGTCACGTATCATCTGTAACGAATTACATCGCGATTCGTTCAGATTTTCATAGGAGAACTGAGTCGCGGATGCTGTGTCTTGCAGTGTTCCTTCGTGAGATTTCCACTTTGCGGCATTCTCATTCTCAGTCAGACATTGATAATATTCGAACGATCAAAATCTTAGTACCTTGTCATAACCAGTTTTTGGGAATAAATTGTTTCGAAAAAGAACTTTGGTCTCTCGAATAGTTATTTGGCGCAGTCGGTAGGATATCCTGGTTTAAACGTATCGAACAAAAAAATTTCGTATCTACGATTGATCAGATATTCGAACAGTGTTGATTCGTAGTGAAGGTGTTCGAAGCGGAGTGGCTCTTCAAACCTCAAGAAACCCAGTCTATTGAAGACCCGACAACGATTCCTACTACTATTCAATCATCAAGTTTTGGAACAACAATTGTCCAATTCTGCGAGATCAACGCACTAGGAGGAGACGAAAATCGCAAGTTCAGACGTTTTCTTAAAGTCAGAGATGCTCAAAGTGCTCGTCCTTTTTATGTAAGTACAATTCATGAATGTCTGTCAAAAATCTAACTGAAGTTTTCGAAAATATGAATCTTGACAATTCTTCAGCTGACTTATTTCAACAATTTATCAAAGTGCAAACTCCCAAAATCTCCCAGAATCTAGTTCAATCAATCGAGTTATACAAATCAGAATGGCAGAACCATTCAAATCAGAATATTTGGATCATGTACCTCAATTTGATGGTAGCCCACATGAAATCAACCGATATTTATGGGCCTGTGATTCGATAATTGACGAATATTATGATAGAATGAATCCAAATAGTTTTCATAACACATATTCGTTGAATTCATTGATGGCTAAATTGAGCGGTAGTGCCAAATTAGTGGTGAATATCCTAAATAGTTCCACTTGGCACTATCTCAAAACTATCCTTCAAACAAACTTTGCTGATCAAAGAGACAAGAATTGTCTCAATCGGGATCTAATCATGATGAGATAATACCCGAATGAGCAACCCCAAGAGTTCTATGATCGATGTCTAACTATCTTGAATCATTTGTGTAGTTATATAGACGTTCACGAAAATACTGCGTAAGCCGAAGCTTCGAAACGCGAACTTTATAGCAGTCTGACATTGAAAACATTTTTTTCTGGCCTGAGAGAACCTCTGGGTACGACAATCCGTTGTATGCGGCTTGATTCACTAACTGAAGCTTTACAACTGGTTTCTCAAGAGGATAATATCCACTATTTTCAAAATCACTTCAATAGAGGGTTGAGAGAGAATCACCAAAGAAATCAAACTGCAGTGCACAGACACAAAATAATCAATTCAGACAACCTAATGCGTTTCCTAAACAACCAGTGCCTATTAGACCAACATTGAATAATGAACCAAGGAAACCTTTTTTCAAATGCTCAAGTTTTTGGTCAGCCGCTGCAAAAAAAAATGTTTCCGAACCAAATGATTCGAATTCAAGTTTTCCAAGGCCTTCCACAATGAGTACTTGCACAAGGAATACTCCAAATGATTTTCAGTCGAACTCATCAACATCTTTTCAACCACAACCAAGAAGAGACTTCATCTCTGAGGAACTATTTAATACAGAAATTAATCCACAATGGAAAGATGATTCAAATTTTGACTAGAATCAATATCATCGACCTAACAATACTGGAGAGAGCTACGAAATAAAAGAAGTTGATGCTGCCGACAATTCATCTGAGAAATTTTGCTCAGTTTTGCCGAACCAGAATCAAACAGAGAAACTCAAATCATACTTTTCAATTCTACAAATTTCAGAGAATTGCCTTACATCATATCTCCAGAACATAACCTGAAAGTATCAATCGATTCTGGATCGACCAGATTATTCATTGATCCTGAATTCGCCTATAATCTCTTTTCTTTAAAAAAAAATATGACCCTTTCATCAATTCTACGTTATTTCAGAATTCAGCGCATAAGTACAGCGTATTAATGCCAACCTTAACCAGTTTTTCTCTTCCCGACAACAGTTCTTGAAATTTTTCCTATTCAAGTTTCACAATGTGTTTGACGGTTCGATAGGTCTAGAGAATTTGAAATTACTCAATCAACATAATTACTTAAAATAAAGCTACTTTTTCATGAAACTCAAAGCGAGCTTGATCTTATAACAATTAATGGTCGTACAGAACAAGTGATCACCAAAAACTCCATAACTTAATGATTGCCAAAAATGTTCTGGCATAAATGACATCACTGATTCTGTCACTTCGGATTCTTCTGAATCAATAAGAGTTGAGAAATTCTCGAGAAAAAAAATATCCAAGAAATTGATTTCAATAACTTTGACGAATCAGAAGAATCGATTACAAGAAACATTAAATTATGAATCTCTGTAGGGAATTTCCAGATATTTCTTACCAAGAAGATATGTCACAAACGCTCACGAATAGAATCAGACACCAAATTCATACCAGCGACGAAATACCCGTTTATACCAAATCTTATATGTATCAGTTCATCCACAAAGAAGAGGTAGAAGGTTAAATAAATGAAATGTTAAATCAGAACATAACACCTAATTCTCCGTGGTCATCCCCTATTTGGGTAGTCCCAAAAGAGGCGGACGCCTCTGGGAAACAAAAGTGGAGAGTAGTTGTCGATTATCTAAAACTTAATGAAAAAACGATCGCCGATAAATACCTACTTCCTGATATAACCGACCTTTTGAACAAACTTGGCAAATGTCAATATTTCATCGAAAGAACGGCTTTAAACACGGAACACGGGCACTACGAGTATCCTCGTATGCCGTTTGGCTCAAAAAATACCCCTGCATCCTTCCGAAGGATAATGAATAATATACTTCGCGGAATTCAAAACGAAAAATGCCTGGTGTATATTGACGATATAATTATATCTTCAAACTCATTGCAAGAACACTTAGAACGTTTAAGATCTGTTCTTCAGCGACTTCGAGATTCGAACTGTGAAATTCAACTCGGTAGGTCGGAAATTCTGCGAGAAGTGTCGCCTATTTGGGTTATGTAGCTGAGCCAAACCCGAATAAAATACAAGCCATCAAAATTTTCCTGTTCCTGAAACACCAAAGCAAATTGAAGGTTTTCTTGGTCTCGTAGGTTTTCACCGTAGATTCATAAATAACTTTGCAAACATCACGAAACCCCTCACCAAATGATCAAAGGAGGGCGCGAAAATAGAATATAATGACGATTTTCTTTCATGTTTTGACACTTGTAAAAATCTCCTCATAAACGAGCCTATTTCGCAGTATCACGATTTCACGAAACAGTTTAATTTAACGACAGACGCAAGCAATTTTGCAATCGGCGCTATCCTATCGCTAGGTACGATCGGTAGCGACTTATTGCCTGTCGATTACGCATCGAGAACCCTGAACGAATCAGAACAAAACTATTTTGTTATCGAAAAAGAATTCCTCGCCATTGTATGCGCTACGAAATATTTTCGTCCTCATTTATTCGGTAGAAAATTCAACATCATCAGTGATCACAAACCACTCCGATAGCTTTTCCCACTCACCCGAATTCCAAACTTCTTTGCTGGAGAATTAACTTAGAAGAGTTCAACAACACCATCAACTATAAAAGGGGAATTGAACACAAATGCAGATGCATCGTCTCGTATTGAAATTCGTGTTGAAGAGACCTACGATATGTGGAACCAAATTGACGATATTACTCAAGACGTGAAAATCGAAGGTCGCGAACTAAGGAACCCTGGAATCAATTATGTCTTGAAACAACCCCCAGACTCATCATTATCAATTCCATGGTCAGAAATCGACAATACCAAACACATAGACAACCAACCAGACCAAAATAATAAAAACAATACACTTCACTCGAATTTCGAACAAGATCCTGTAGTAGGTAAACCTATTTTTGAATTTCATAGATATTCCCCAACTAGCATTTATAGTCGCGATTACGTAATTACGACTATTGGGTCGACTATTAAGTAATATTTACTAGTTGCGGTTACGTTATAATTACGTCGTTACTACGTATTTACGACCAAAATGGGGAACAAATCACGAGTAATTATTACGGTTTGCCGACGTAGCGGGAACTCACACAATTACGTAATGCTTACGACCCGTCGACGTCGAAATTACGTAAAGATGTAGTAAATTTCCCTACCTGACTTTCTATTTCTTTTCCACTTCATAAAAATATTATTTTCTCTCTTTATTATTCTTCATTTCATCCATGAAGTTCACATTCACGAAAAATGAACAAGTCTAATATGCCTAACCATTCAATAAATAATACAAGGACAAACACGCGAAATAATTGATACTCGAACTTGAAAAATTCGAACAACATTCAGTTTTTCGATAAATGTGATGATTTTGCCTCGAAATTCAAGATGCGCCCACAAAATACGGCTCATTTCACCAAAAATATGGTTTTATTTCATTCGGCTATTTTTCAAAAATCATCGTAAATCATGTTAATTTCCATTATTATGCAATTTGTGATCGAACGAATGCTATTATTCTTCATAAAATAATGTTTATCAACAAGAAAAACCAAAATTATTTCCTGTTCTAATGGTTATCACATCAATCAATATGGCTTCCAATCGAAAATGAATCAGAAAGTTACTTTTGGAACTCGTCAGTTATGATAACCTATGTATTGGTAACTTCAACTGAATATAATTACCGAAAAGTTGTTTCAACTATGAAGGAATTGTTTGAGTAGGAATTACCAATATGTTACTTGAAATATCACCAAGAATTGACTAAATTATTAGGTGATCGATCAAGTAACGACAACGTCGTAGAAACCTAATTGGTGACCATAGAGTAATTGCAACTGTGAAGCCTTCTTGGGGTGGTAAGCGTTACCGTAATAATATATCCAAAGTTCCGAAACCTTAAGAGTAGTTTTGAGGAGTGACAGTTTCGAAATAGTTACTTCGTAATAAGCCATGAGAATTTCTCACTTTGAAGTTATTATCTAGTGTAAAAACTACGTAATTTTCACTCACTAAATAACTATCACTGACATTTATACTATGAAGTTCTGAAATAAGTGATAAATACGTTATTATCACTAAATATAGGTAATAGTTTCTTGAACCATGGTGCCTGTGACTGAAAATGCTAGTTGGGTCTGGACAGAACCAAATTATCGTAACGACTATTTTACACTACCCAGCAAAACCGAAGATAACGATACTATTTGAAAAAAAGATGCGCATTCATGTACAAATATCGCAAAGTCACTTTGATCACGATATAATCCAATTCCTGAAACACTTCACAGTACCCAACGCGCAATATCATATATATTTTGAAAATCCATAAACATACGAACCATTCTCTGCGGCATAATAGAAAAATTTCAAATGGCCCTCAATCAAATTCGAATATTGTGAGATGAAATTGATTGATATCACCACCGAAGATGACATCCAGGACATCATTAAAAATTTCCACGATGACAATTCAAACCATCGTGGAATCGATGAAACCGTTCAGAAAATCGAATCTGAATATCATTGGCCATATGTTGAATAATCCGTTCAAACTCTCATCAATGAATGCGAAGTCTGCCAACAGAGTAGACACGAAAGAAACTCTGTACATATGAAAATGAACGTAACACTAACTGCTTCACAGCCTTTCGAGATAGTGCCCTAGACAGATTCACATCAGAACAATCAGAATTTCTCACTATAATCGATAGCTTTTCCAACCACGCACAAGTATACCACCTCAATTTATTAGGTGGTACCGAAATTGTACATAACTTTATTGGAATCTTCTCTCATCACGTCATACCGGAATTCATCATAGTGGATAACGGAACCGAATTCAAAAATTCAGTAGTGGGTGAACTTCTGAAACTACATAAAATTGAAACACATTTCTGTTCGCCACATCATCCACAGTCGAATGAAATGGTCTAAAGACTCCACCCGACATTAATCGAACATGTTCGTTTGTTCGATAACAAAAGTTTCTCAAGAACACCTATCAGAACAAAAATTATTCAAGTCATTCTTGCATACAACCATTCCATGCATCCGGCTACAAAAATGTAACCTATAGACATAGTCAATGAAAACATCAGTAACAATTAGAGTCACTGGATGTTATATCAAACTGATACCATCCAGTGACTCTAAGTAACAATGATCCATTCGATATTGCTGTCGATCAAATATTGATCAATGATTATGTCAATAATCATAGAGATCGCACAACATTACTGTAATCAAAAATTAACAATGAACTGAGAAACAGTAAACGACAGCTTTTTGAAAATATCAAGAAGTCCAGAGACGGACCTGAAATTCAGTAAATTCACCCCACTCACATCCGTAAACTCTGTAATGAAGACTGTTTCATCTGGAAATCAACAAAAAATACATATGTTCAATCTCAAAAGTCGCCAACAGAAGACGTACTCTCCAAAGAGATAACCCTTGTATATTGTTGCAGATTCCTGGGTATTCTTGGTTTTCAACTTTATAGGATTCTATTTTCATTGATAATTTTTTTGATTTCGTATTTGGAGGATATGAGTTTATATATTTTTTTTATTTGAAGTGGCAATTTGATATATTATTTTGGTCCTATATATAAGAGGCAGCGTTGGGAGTGACTTTTTCTCAATAGGGGTACATCAAAATATTTCGTTACACTGACGAAAAGTTTGAAGGAATGCTTCTAGAAATATTACGGTATAATCGAAGAAGGAGAAGAGATTCAATCGATGGACTTGGATTATATTCAAATCAATTACTGGCAATCTGGATGCGAACGATGGTGAACGTTACGAAAAAATCATTTAAGAACTTCAGAACAGTCATAGCGAACTCGCTTCACATATTAAAAGACAAAATTTTTTGTCTGTTAACCTCATGAACAAATTCAATAATACCGTTCAACAAATGAGTCACGATGAAGAACTATTGGAAACAGAAATTAAACATCTCATTCATTGTTCAGAAAAATGTACTAAGAGAAAATTCGAATTCCATCAAAGATATACTAATCCAAATCATCAACATGTTTGAAATTAATAACTCAATTCTCCAAGATATCAAGAACTCGATAGCATTCTCAAAAATTAGAATAATGCACTCAAGCTTCATCAAAACGAATGTTCTTTTTGCCGAGCTCAAAATGTTATCGAAACAATTCAATCAAAATATACTACCGTTCGAACTCATCCGAAATAATATTCCTTTATTCAAAAAACTCATCAAAATCGATATGTACATCATTGATAATGAAATTATCTATCTATCGCCTATCTCGATTACATATCCTCACCTATATCATCCCTACTTCGCCCCTGTCATCTAAAAGAGTCAGTTAAAGGCAATGGTATCGCGCTGGAATACTAAGTCTAGAACGAATTGTACTTTGCATTCCTGGGCACTTCATTTTTGGAGACCTATCAGCAAAATCATTTCTGCAAAAAAATCGACCTACAAGAAATCAAAAAAGAAAACCCTTGCGAAATCCAGTCATTAGACATGAAGAACACCTCCACTTGCCGACAAATACGAATACAAATTACCAAGCCCGTATTTGAACGAATAGACCATTCCAACCAATGGATCGAAATCCTGCCATCCGAAGAAAACGTCAAACCCAGATGCCACCCTCGGGAAGAAGTCTTGATGCTGATAAGATCATTTTCATCGAGATTCCTGCCGGATGCCAAAATCTTGACCAATCAAGAATCAATAACCAATACAAGACAGATCACAACCCAAGGCCAACCAATGCTATTTCCAGACCTCGATGCATAATATACACCTCAACCAAGTATGAACCTCAGTCTACACTTGGAAGAAATCGAGCGCGATGAACTTCGAGAAATGAAAACCTAATTCATCGAGAACCAACCCAACTTGGCGTTCAAGAATATATCCTACACCCCTAGTACCTGGACTATGATCGTGTATGGAATTCTGCTAATTGAGAGATTCTACGTTGATTACATGAAACTGTTGCCAAAGTTCCGGAGCCAACCACCCCCTTGAGTCAACCACCAAGACGTTCAGCTACGTCGCTAACCCTCTGTAGCTGAATCTTCGAGGTAAGGGATTACATCGCCAACTGTTGAGATTCCCATAAGAAGATGCTGAGTCGCTGATGCTGTGTCTTTCAGTTCTCCTGGAAGCCGTCTCGTGAGATTCCCACTTTGCTGCATTCTCACGCTCAGTCAGGCTTTGATATTCATCCAGTGTCATAACCAGTATATTAAAATGAATTGTTTCTGAAGAGGAACTTTGTTATCTCAAATAGTTATTTCGTATTTCACTCCCAGCGGCGGCTATCTAGTGATGTCATTTTCGTGCAGCCACCA
This sequence comes from Phaedon cochleariae, assembly GCA_918026855.4. Taxonomy (NCBI): domain Eukaryota; kingdom Metazoa; phylum Arthropoda; class Insecta; order Coleoptera; family Chrysomelidae; genus Phaedon; species Phaedon cochleariae. Next base: position 31,825,174 of record OU896713.1, read on the forward strand.
CCTTTTACCACAAGGACGGTCTCGTGACGTCACTTCCAGCGGCGGTCATCTTGTGCTGAAGCATACGTCGGTACACAACTAGCTGCTCTTTTTCGTCACCTTGTTCAATCGGCTATAGTCCTCACAGAAACGAGTGTTGCCATCTTTCTTCTTCACCAGGACTACTGATCACCTCGTCCTGTTCCATATCCTGGATTAATACTTCTGCAATTCATCTCCTGGCCTGTGGTTATCTTCGAGCTGAGTGACGAAACGGTCTGGTTTCCCCTGTATAGATTTTGTGACTCACGATGTTGGTTCTACTTGTTTTTTCATTGGCAGGTATTAAAATGGTTCTATACCTTTCCAGAAACTTGGTTAGTTTTCCATCCTGTTGAGTGGGTCGTTTGCAGCAGAGACTAGTTCTACATTATTTTCGGCCTCTTCAGTGGTTGCTGTCACCTGGTGGATAATGAAGGCTATTGGGACACAGGTTCTAATCTCCGTTCATGTGCCAATCGTCACATGGTTATCATTTATGTTGATGAATCAAACAGGTACATGGTCGTCTGCTGACAGTTGAACCTTGCCGACTAGGATTCCTTGTCAAAATTCCTCGTCAAGGTTTCATTGTTCCATTATGATGGGACTGCCATGCTCCAATTTACCCTCAATTCAAGCTGCAAGAATGGTCTCGTTCCGTTTTGGTAACAGTACATTCTCTTCTAACGTTCCCCCTGCCGCCACCCCAACTCGTGGATGTAAGAAGATCTCTTCGGCACCAACCTTGAGTGTTCGGCTTCCGAAGTCCAGTAGAATACCTCGCACACCCATGATGTTTATCCACAGAATAACATCTTCTCCAATATCTGTCATTTTTTCGGTGCACTAAGATTCACCAACAATGCACATTTGTTTTTCATCGATTTGTCCATCTACATAGACGCTGCTGTAATCACACCGTAGGGATGTCACGAAGATTAGGGAGCCTTGAGAATGATGGGTTGGAACTGGTCTCTCCAGATCAGCGAAATTTAATTTTCTTGCAGCTGTTCGAACTGGTTTCTTCTCTCCATTCAAGAGGCCCTTGATGGCGTTCATAAGGTCGCCTGTTGGATCTTGCCTGGGATTGTCTGCAATGTTCCTGCTGTCATTGATGACTCGGAATTTTGTTGCTTCTCGTGTTGCTGTTGTCGCGGCCCCAATATCTAGTTCAGCTGCCAGATCACTGGGAAGTCTTCAGGTCGAGTCAACAGAACCGATCTCTGTATTTATATATCCTGCAATGCATTCAGGAACGTTTGGACAGCGAGACAGATGTGGCGGAAATTGACTCCCAGTATGTGCAAGTTGGATGTCAGATGAAATTATTAGAATTATGTCAATTGATTTTCATATTGTCAAAGTTGCAGATATCATCAGTTGAAATAAATTAATATTGATACGAGAACACGCTTATAACTGCTACATTGGTGACCCCGAACGCTTGTTCCCGACATTCACAGGAGATACAGCTTCGAAATCTTGTACACCAAGTTACCAAGTGATACATCGAGAAGCGGAGGTACGTTCTTGGATTTCATTCATGTGAATACTCATTCAGTATGCCAGATCCTCCAGAACCTAAGATTCCTAATGAGATCGCACAAGTTTTGATCAAGATTTCAGTATTCTGGCGAAGAAATCTCAGAATATGGTATCTCTAGGTGAAAATGCAGGTCTTTACAGCTAATATATCAAATTGGACAACCAGGTACCATCATATTCTTGGTTCATCAGATTGTGGGGTTGCAGAAATGATATCAAATTTGATTTCGGGACTACTTCCTGAAAAACCCTACACCGATCTAAAGGAACGTTGAATATTGCAATTTGAAGAGTCTGAGGAACGTGAAGCAAAAAAGTTATTGATCGAAGATGGGTTAAACGTTCAAAAACCATGAACATTGCTTAGGAAGATACAAGCTCTTGCAGGAGATAAAATTATTGATGATATTCTCCGAACTATGTTCATTCAAAGGCTACCCTCAAGGGCTCGTGCGGCTCTTGCAACCAAGAGTATAGCAAATCTAAACTATGCAACTGAGTTTCGTAACGATCATGGCATCTCTGTATTGTAATTTTCAAAAAGGGCATGCACCATGTCTTCAATTTCAACAACTCGCATCTGCATGTTATCTGCTGATTTCCTTGAAATGTGAGATTTCTGAGAACCTGTGTCGAGTAGGGTTCTTCATCTTCTTACCTTATCGTTGCAAACGAAGTTAACTGCTAACCTTTGTGAAAATACATGGTTGTTCGTCTGATTCGACATTCCTGTAGTTACTTGAGTATTCACCAAAGATTCTGATACTGAAGATGACTTCCGAGGTGAACAATTGGAGTTGATTTTTCAGTATCTTCGGTGGGACTCCTCAATGAAAAATGCCCACCAATGCATTTGGAGCATTTGAGTTCAGAAAAGATCATGCATCTTTGAGCAAAATATCCTTGACGTAAACACCTGTAACATGATCCATTTTGAAGAAGTTTCTGTTTTCTTTGTTCAATTGACAACCCAAGTGTTTTTTGAAAAGCATTGCTTGGGTGCTGTTCCTGGCAGAAACCTCTTCTGGGATTTTGATTAAGAAAGGCAGTCGCAGAGGGAACGCTAGGTTTCGATTAAAATTCTTTCTTTCGGTTTCTCATCTCAATATTGGTAGCCAATGATATCTTCTCTCCGTTTTCCACTGCACGTTCCAGAAATTCCATGAGTTCATCCAAACGAGTTTTCACGGAATCAATTATGAAGATCTTGGAGTTCCTTTTCCACGTTCTCAATATTTCTTCGGGTAAGCACGATTCTAGTAATGGGTACAACATTGCTGCACAGTTGTCAGTAGCGACTCCTAGTGTTTCTAGTGCTCTTAGTTGCGACCCCATTCCATCGTACAGTGATATCAAATTGTTAGTTTCGTAAGTGAGATTATTCAGTACCAACTTCAAAAAATCCCTAACGTTATACTCTATAAGTAAGTCATCTCTCCCAAATCTGAACTCCGAACTATCTATCGCCATGATATATTTATCACCTGTTGGAGGATAACTCTCAATTGTCTATTGTGCCTTCGAATTTGGGATGGTAGATGATAGTGAATATTTAAATTCATCATCGTTTTCCATCTTTTCATCATCGTGAATCCGCTTGAATAAACTCCAGAACTGTAACCATTCTTTTAGTTCAGGTAGATTGAGTTTGGTTCTACCTGATGGAACAGAGCTGGGTTTTTTGAGACAAGTCACCATAAACTGTTCAACTTCGAAAGCGAGAGAACTAAATCTTATCATGGTTTTGTGAGAGTCTGTCATAACTTCTGCTATGGCGTCTTCAGATTTTTTTGGGCTAAGCATCGAATGAATCAGTTTGCTGCACTCTTCTTCCACTTCTTCGTTCTATCTGGCTAATAATTTTGATATACATTGGGTTTGAGCTAAATCTGTGTTCGATTACTCTGAAGCTTGCTCCAAATCAGTACAGTACATATCGAATGAGGTCTCCACTCCATAGCCATAGTGTAGTCGTCGTTAGCCATCTTGAGTTTCAGTCAGCTGCCATTTCGTCGGGGCCTCCGAATGTTTTATTGCCCCAACCGCAGGTTGAGTAGATATCTAAAGTTGCGTAGGTACTTCGGTAATGTATGAAATTAACAAAACTGGTTCGTAAAATTGAATTCTGACAACTTCATAAAATATAACAGCATGTCACAATATTCCAAAATACTGAATATTATGAAACTTTTGAAACCGAGGAAAGGAATATCATGAGTTTACTGAAATATATAATTAATATATGATCCTATTCATTTCCAGTGAAATACCTGGAAGTACTGTTGGACGAGCGAATGCGTTTCAGAGACAATATAATGAACTTAATCTCCGGAGGACAGTAGGAAATAAGCAGCTGCATCGATTGTTGATTCTGAATTCAATGCTATCAATGGATGACAATCAGATACGATTGTCCCGTGTACTGTAGCCTACGCCTTCCAATTGAGCAGGTAACATGTGCTAAAGAACATAGTACTCCGTATCATCATCAACGTTGATAGATTTTTTGTCTCTACAGATTCAAGATTCCTTCAAAGACTCATACAGTATAACAATTTTTTTTTTCTCGTAGATATTTTTTCTCTCCTGTGAACATAAGCGGAAAACGCCTAGGCAACAGGCTGTCTGTTTTGAATTTCTCCCTCATGAAGCATGGGAGGGTTATCATGTTGAAATACATAACAAATGTTTTAGTCTATAAACCAGAACAACATACTTATGATTATTGGAAAGAAGAAGAGGAGAAGACGAGTGAAAGATAGAGATAACATTTTTTTCTTAGAAAATTTTGAATAAAGATGCATTATGAAGCATAAATTGTTTGAGAGCAGTTTTGAAATGTTTCATTTCATTCGTGTTTTTTAAACATTCAGGCAGAAGGTTATACAGTTCTGGTCCTGAGTAAAAAACAAAACGTTATGTATGGCTCTTTTTTTATAGAGGAATCTGAATAATTTCATTTTCACTGGATCGGGTTATCCTAGAACTTTGCATTCTGAAATAATGAATATTTATGTACATCCAGATTAGAGACCAATAAGTGTATGAGAATCTTATGTCAAACACATTTGTTTCCTTATACAGTACCTCTGTATATATATCTGAAAATAGTTTACGTTTCCTCGTTATTATTCTTAGTATCATGTTTTGTGCTGATTGTAGGCTCCTTATCGTATTATTATAAGTACCGCCCCATGCTGTTATGCAATAATTTATTATTGACTCTTATAATGAACTGTATGAAATCGTTAGATTTTTTCGAGAAAGAATATCTCTGAGAACATAGAACTCATGCATGAGTAGCCTAATTTTTGTTAATATATATGAAATATGTTCATTACACCTCATATACTGATCCAGATTGAGTCCTAGATATTTGATAGATTCAGTTTTCTCGATTCTAGAGCAGTTACAGTTTTTTTCTTTTTCACAACTAGGTTTGTGGATACTTCTCTTTGATGTATCAGGTTGGTCAGTAGAAGTTAAAGAGAAAGTCATGAGTTTTGTTTCTTTCACATTGAGACCTAACAAATTGTTATTGAGCCACATAAATATGTATATAAATATAACAAGGGGAAGCTTTCGTGACTGTTCTATAATGATATTATTGGAAATATTAGTGGAATGCAGTCTGGACCAATGAATTAATTAGATTTCTTCGTTATTTGTCGAGCTTTCGAAAATTTTTATTTTCTTTATCAAGACTAACTGAAAACATCGAATGGAACAATAATATTAGAATATAAATGTACATCAAATGAAATTGGTATACTTACAAACATGAAATTCTATATAAAATTAGCACAAAAAGGAAACATAGGTGTATAAATAAAAATGAAATGATTTGACAAAAAAAATGTCATAGATGATGGTTGACTCATTTGAAGATGTTGAATACAGAGTGAGATGAATACTGATATATATAAAAATACTGATATATAAAAAATGTTTGTGGATTATATATAAAACATGAATCATTCAAGGAGGACGAGTTGATTTATTATCTTTTTGTTTCTTTAGAAGGAATGTATAAATGGTACTAAGATCGTTGATGTCTGTTCTTTTGTTCATCGTTTTATCATTTTCATTAATATGTACCATTTCAAGAAAGAGGCGTTTGTTGAGATGTTTTTCATAATCCAGAATTTTGGCATTATCATAATTCATTAAATGATCTTCATCTATAACATGTTCAGCAAGGCTACATGATTTTAAATTTCTTCTACAATCACTTTTATGTGAAGCGATTCTGTCTCTGAACATTCTACAAGTTTGACCAATATAAACTAGATTACAATTATTGCAGGGAATTTCATAAATAATATCCGATCTATTTTTGACTGGTACAGGAGTTTTCAATTTGGTATGAAGATGAAATATTGTTTTCAAATTTGTTTTAGCGAATTTAATATTTGTTTCATTTTTAAAGAGACTGATTAATTTGGGAGTTAGATTAATTATGTGTGGTAAAGATTTGAATATTGAAATTCGATTATTTCTTGGTAGGGGAACGTCAACATTAAATGAACTGAAAATAATTTTATTGACTAATGATTTTGGATACGAATTTTCGATAAAGATGTTTCTTAATTCTACTAAACAATCATTTCTCAAAGTTACATGAGTGACTTTTTCTACTCTATTTTTGAGGTTACGTATCAAGTTAATTTTCATTTTCATTGGATGATGTGAATGGTAATTAATAAAACGATTACTATTGATTGGTTTCCGGTACCATCTAGTTATAATTATATTATTGTTCGTTCTAATCAATTTCATATCCAGAAAAGGAACTGATTGATCAATTTCTTTTTCAACAGTGAATTGAATATTAGTGTTGAAGCTGTTGAAAATATTGAGAATCTCATCAATGCAATTTTCTGGTACAGAAAGAATTAGATCGTCTAGATATCTTTTCAAAAATGGAATATCGAAGGTAATTTTATCTATGCAATAATCAAGGAGTTCATCTAAAACATAGCTAGATATTATGGAGAAATGCTCGATCCCATAGGAGTACCAAATATTTGTTTATAAAATTTATCATTGAAAACTAATTACGTTCTAATAAGCCTAGACGTTGTATCTTTATTTACAAACTCACCACTAGAACTAGTTAAGCTTTGTATTGAAAAGAAATGGGATTCAATTAACAATTTTTGTAATATTGAAAAAGGTATGTTTATGAAAATAATCGATTTTATTTTCGACTCTACATGTCTAGTTTTCAATGATAAATTTTATAAACAAATATTTGGTACTCCTATGGGATCGAGCATTTCTCCAATAATATCTAGCTATGTTTTAGATGAACTCCTTGATTATTGCATAGATAAAATTACCTTCGATATTCCATTTTTAAAAAGATATGTAGACGATCTAATTCTTTCTGTACCAGAAAATTGCATTGATGAGATTCTCAATATTTTCAACAGCTTCAACACTAATATTCAATTCACTGTTGAAAAAGAAATTGATCAATCAGTTCCTTTTCTGGATATGAAATTGATTAGAACGAACAATAATATAATTATAACTAGATGGTACAGGAAACCAATCAATAGTAATCGTTTTATTGATTACCATTCACATCATCCAATGAAAATGAAAATTAACTTGATACGTAACATCAAAAATAGAGTAGAAAAAGTCACTCATGTAACTTTGAGAAATGATTGTTTAGTAGAATTAAGAAACATCTTTATCGAAAATTCGTATCCAAAATCATTAGTCAATAAAATTATTTTCAGTTCATTTAATGTTGACGTTCCCCTACCAAGAAATAATCAAATTTCAATATTCAAATCTTTACCACACATAATTGATCTAACTCCCAAATTAATCAGTCTCTTTAAAAATGAAACAAATATTAAATTCGCTAAAACAAATTTGAAAACAATATTTCATCTTCATACCAAATTGAAAACTCCTGTACCAGTCAAAAATAGATCGAATATTATTTATGAAATACCCTGCAATGATTGTAATCTAGTTTATATTGGTCAAACTTGTAGAATGTTAAAAGACAGAATCACTTCACATAAAAGTGATTGTAGAAGAAATTTAAAATCATGTAGCCTTGCTGAACATGTTATAGATGAAGATCATATAATGAATTATGATAATGCCAAAATTCTGGATTATGAAAAACATCTCAACAAACGCCTCTTTCTTGAAATGGTACATATTAATGAAAATGATAAAACGATGAACAAAAGAACAGACATCAACGATCTTAGTACCATTTATACATTCCTTCTAAAGAAACAAAGAGATAATAAATCAACTCGTCCTCCTTGAATGATTCATGTTTTATATATAATCCACAAACATTTTCCATATATCAGTATTTTTATATATATCAATATTTATCTCACTCTGTATTCAACATCTTCAAATGAGTCAACCATCATCTATGACTTTTTTTTGTCAAATCATTTCATTTTTATTTATACACCTATGTTTCCTTTTTGTGCTAATTTTATATAGAATTTCATGTTTGTAAGTATACCAATTTCATTTGATGTACATTTATATTCTAATATTATTGTTCCATTCGATGTTTTCAGTTAGTCTTGATAAAGAAAATAAAAATTTTCGAAAGCTCGACAAATAACGAAGAAATCTAATTAATTCATTGGTCCAGACTGCATCCCACTAATATTTCCAAGAATATATAAATATATATATATTCCATGTTAGTTCCTGCTGTCTTATAAACATCTTTCCAGTTATCACATTTGAATAATATTGCTGTGTCATCAGCATAACATATCAAATGCCCTTCAAAGCCATTTATTCGAGATATACTGTTGATGTACACAAGAAACAGTATCGGACCCAATACTGTACCCTGCGGCACTCCAACAGTAAGTGACTGACCAGAACTAAGTTCTGCTCCAATTTTCACTTTTTGTAGTCTGAGTGATAGGTAGTTTTTCATTAAATTCAATGCCATTCCTCGTATGCCATATTTATATAATTTGTTCAACGAGGCGTCATGTGATACGGAGTCGAATGCTTTTGCTAAATCTAAGAGTTGATTAGCCCAACGGTTATTCATGGTTTCAATTCACGAGAACTATTATTTCTACATGGCATTTTTTCTGTGCATTCAGAAATTTATCTTTGTAATTTCTCAATGAATTGATCATAGCATATTTGCGGTTGATTCAATTGAAATATCTCTTGCCAGCCCTCATTATCTAATAAAGAGACCAGTTTTATTTCATTGATTTTAAGAAGATTACTGGGCTGGTTTCTTTCGGACAGATTTTCATTGAATAGGATAGTTACGTATGCTAGTATAAAAAAATGATCTTATGTCTGTTTGAATTATCATCGGGTCTTTTAAAATTTTATCAAACATACGATTTTCTCTGCTAACAAAAATTTGATCGATAGATGTTTCTGATTTCCGTGTTACTTTTGTCGGTCTATTTATGTATGATATGAAGCCACTACCGTTCAATATGTTGGGGTACCTATTGGTTAACATGGTGTGAAGTGTTGTCTAATAAATCAATGTTTAAATCACCTATGAATAATTACAAATTTTTTTTGTTGAGATTTGAAAAATAGGATTCCAGGTCATTTGCATATGTCTGGAAGTTGATTGAAGGAAGTCTATTGGAAGCTGTGATGCCAATCATATTATCTTCGGCATTTCTTGTTTCAAAAGTAATTCTTACTAGATTAGTTGCAGTCAATGGGAAAAACTGAACATTTGAAGTTATACTGTATTTTATAAATATAATAATGCCATCACACTGGTTTCGTTTTGATTCACTGTGTGAATTGTATACAGAGTGGGCCTTTGAAAACGAAACAGAGGCTCTGTATGTCGCCAAAACCGGATTATCAAAAAAAACTGAAACAGGTCAACTACATTTTCGAGGGGGACATCTTTCTAAAATATTTTCAGCCCTGCGGCGTTGCCGCTTCTAAAGAAAAGAAGCAACAACTTTGTTATTTCAAATGGAACACCTTGTATTTTATTGCATTTTTAGATTCTCCCCGAAGAGCTGATTTCATCAATGCATCACACTTAGGGTCCAGCTGTAATAGTTTCAGGGATATAAAGTGTTCAAAATCGAGATTTTTCAACTTTAACATTTTTTTGTGTCGAAACTATTCATTATTGGTCAAAACGGCTCCCATGTCCCAATCTCAACTTGTGATTTACGATCTACTGACATTTATTTGAAACAAATACAGGGTGGTTCAAGATTCAGAATTCTGATCACCCTGTATCTGTTCCAGTTAAATGTCAGTAGATAGTAAATCACGAGTTGAGATAGGGACATGAGAGCCGTTTCGACCAATAATGAATAGTTTCGACACAAAAAAATGTCAAAGTTGAAAAATCTCGATTTTGAACACTTTATATCCCTGAAACCATTACAGCTAGACCCCAAGTGTGATGCATTGATGAAATCAGCTGTTCCATTTGAAATAACAAAGTTGTTGCTTCTTTTCGTTAGCAGCAGCAACGCCGCAGGGCTGAAAATATTGTAGGACGATGTCCCCCTCGAAAACGTAGTTGACGTGTTTCAGATTCTTTTCATAATCCGGTTCTGGCGACCTACAGAGCCTCTGTTTCGTTTTCAAAGGCCCACTCTGTATACAGGAATATCAATATTACTCACTGACTCAACATTCCATGTTCCTGATACAATGACAATATCTAGTCTTTCCAACTCACTCTCTATATATACAAGAAATTCGTCAATATTTTTCCTCAAACTACGAATATTGGAATGGATCATGCCAATGTCATTTTCTCCTCTTACCCATTTTACTTCGAAACATTCCTTGAGATTACCGTTAATGTTTGTTTTTATATCTTCCTGATCATCTCGTATATTGAAAAAATATAACGTATATGATGATTAGTGCAAAAATCTGAAAGAAAAGGCGAGTATGAGTTCATGATCTCTCCTGCGACACATCTCGAGTCTAATTTGAATATTCATATATACAGTAAGTCTGTAATATAGTACCTACCTATGATGGCAAAAGGAAATATCTTTTTAATTTTCATTCGATATTAATTCATTACAATTCAAACGAGATAAATCATTATTTATTATTTTTCTTTCCAAATATTGATGGGAAGAAATATTATAGGAAATTTTATTTGAAAAAAAAGGAAGAAAAGATTGCTAGTTATGCAAATATGCTATTCTGCAAACACTTTTCCAAAGTCCTCTTCAGATTTGAGAATATGTATTATTCACATCAACATGAATTTTTTCGGATTCAGTCCAAACATTTTTGAAACCAGCTTTTTCGGCGCATTTAGAAAGTAGCGCTACTCTCTGACTTGTTAGGTCCTCCCTGATTACTATTCCAGTTCCTTTCACCATCTTCTTCTTGCTGTATATTGCATGTTTGGTTTTATGACTATTCAGTTTCATTAAAATGCATCTTGGCTTACTTTCGTTTTTTTGTCCAACACGGTAACATATTTCGATATCTTTGCTGCAGACGTTTGTGGACATTTTTGCGTTGAAAATTTGGATGAGCTCTTCCCTTACGTGTTCATTCGCTTTTTCCTTATAGTTGAAGATTCTCAAATTCATTCTCCTAGTTGCTTGATCCATTCGTTCAATTTTTTTTTCCAAAACACATTTTTCATTATTTCTCTTCTGAACAATGTTTTGGATTTTATTAATTTTCGAATCAAACTTCCTTCTCATTTTCGAGAGATCACCCTGTAGAATTTCCACATCTGCTTCTAATTGCGATACTTGAGTATCTGACATGCACAGTCAATGCCATCTTTTGGTCCTGATGAGAGATTATTACCTGAAACTATCGAACAAATCCCAAACGTATTATACAACAAAAAGCAAATACACTGGAGACATAAAGAGGAGTAACATAGTTCATGACATCCATAGAAGACATCGGCTATTATATGAAGCATGCGATATCTACGGGCAACCTTCTGAATAATTATTACCCTCTCCTTCTTTTGTCGTTTGCTCGGGCCGTAGGTTACACGCTGTGGCCCATCTAAACGTCCGCCAAGGTGACTCGAGAGGCAGAGACAGAAGAACTGGCCACGCACAATACTCGATTGAACCAGACACTCACCGATTCCGAAACCAGGCTCTTAGATCCTTAGCATCCCTCGACTCTTATCCATCTCCTCCTAACTATCATAAGTAGGTTTTTGCTTTATTCCACGACAAACAAGGATGATAAACGGAATGAAGAAATCAAGCATCCGGCGTACAATATATCTTGTCCAGGGCAACTCACCGACATAAGCACAATTTGATGGAATGGGATCAGGAGTCGGCTCGCTCATGACTTCCATCAGGGTTTCTTGATGAAAGTCATCATCAGGGCCCTCATCCCAGTTACCACAGATTGATCCCGAAGATATAAGAGGGCATCACAATCATGCCACACATAACATCTGTGACTCGAATCGAGAGTCCCACTGAAATTACAATGACTGCAATTCCTGACCCTTTTGATGATTAAATGATTCACATCATGATGCTAAATGAAACCCACAGCACGTATCGAAGTGACTACTCTCTTGACATCAAATTTCATCGATCTCGTTTGTTACATAAATACACAAGAATGTGAGGTTTCTAGTAAGTCTCTTGGTTGTTAGGGAGCCCCACAAATTCACCTATATTTTAATCCAATGAAATGTGAAGGATATTGCGGATGTTCTGTGCAATATCAATTATGTTTTCTTGTGATTCACATTGTTACCTAGCCAGATATGGATGTAACATCCCAGATATGGATGTAACATCCCAGAGATGTTTGTGTTCACTGGGATCAGCCGTCTCTGAGGACTCAGGTCGATAGTTAACCCGAGAAATTCGTATTTAGTGTTATGAAATTCATTTTGATCGTCACCTAGTGTATGGATTTTCATTCATTCATCCTTTTTTATGTACATATTTTGGATTGGATAAATATATTCGGAAGGTCCGTCGATCTCTGCCAGCAAACGTTCACTACGCCGATGTACATGTATATATTCGAAATATAATTCATATCTATATTCATAGTAGCTCAAATAGTGGATGTTGGACTCCCAGCCGGTGATTAAGACCTTGTTTCCTCTGTTGGCGAGAAAAACTCACTTATATTGCATAACAAGCTCCTGATCAACAATGACATACGCCTGTTTGGTGTTTAGTAGTACCCTGATATATTCTCTGCTCAATCAGAGTGTGCTGGATGTGACGTCAGCAGCTTCATCCCACTGACACAAACATCTCGTCCGATACTCTTCCTCGAACACATGGAAAGTGTCGGCCAAGAACATTTGTTGTCTCTTCTGCAAACATAAGTATTCCATTTTTCAAAACTCATCAAGATAGTGGCCATTTTCTTTTATCATCGACATATTATTGTTTGTGCTGCAATGATTTAGCAGAAATCAAAAATACTCCGCTGTCGATACAACGTTCATTGCCAAGAATATGATATGGAAATAAATGATGAAATTAAAAAAAAAGGAATAAATAATGAATATATCTGATTCATTGAAGAGCTATCGAGATCATTCTATTCACTATTTCCATTTCCGAATCCAGTATATTTTCATAAAAGCATAATAACAATCATGATGATTATCTTTCAACTCAAATATTTCCAGTGAATCATTAAGTTTTTTTGCATAGATTGGAAGCATCCCCGAGAATAGTGTGAGAGTTAAGTTGCCATAAATGTCCCTTTTCCAGCTCTTATATTCTTATATCATAGGCATATTCGAATTCAATTTAAATACTGTCTGTAGGTTAATCGAGGAGGTGGTATATTCATTATTCCAAATTTTTTGGGATTTTCTCTCCTCGTTTCTATAAAATAAAAATATGAATATTATTTCAATATACGTGTAGTAAGGACAAATCAGATGATTTGCCCCAAAATGTCACTGCGTTTAAAGAATTTTCCTATCAGAGAGCCTAAAAGAAAAATTCACTAGCTTGTCAGTGACAATTTGTATTGAAAAAATTTTTGGAGAAGGGAAATAAAGGTATATAGAAAAAATATCAAATTTTCACTTATCTTTGGACGTTTCGGGACCGGTTCTGCTCCCGTTTTCAACATGAGAAGAGATTATTTCAATAGCGAAGTCGTATAATGTCTAGAAGCTTTTCAGTTTTCAATGACAATTGGTGACGTTGGTAATCAAATGAGTTACAGAATGTTTTCATTAATTTATCTTGAATTTACCATTTTCATGTTCAGATTTTAGTAGTGAATACCATGTTCTGTCTATATCAACTGAACAAGAAGCAATGTTATTGTTTCCGTTCAGAAGAATGCAAGCAGATTCCTTGATTTTTCTGTTCTGGTTGTTATCTTCTTTTCCAATAATTTTAATACTATTCCACTCTGCCATATGTTGTCCGTCTTCAGTAAGGATATGTTCAGCTAGTTTCGATTTATCGATGTTTCTTTTCTTTATATTGTACTTATGTTCCTTCGTGAAACCAAGAGACCTCTTTCAGTAAGGACGAAGGAACATAAGTAAAATATAAAGAAAAGAAACATCGATAAATCGAAACTAGCTGAACATATCCTTACTGAAGACGGACAACATATGGCAGAGTGGAATAGTATTAAAATTATTGGAAAAGAAGATAACAACCAGAAGAGAAAAATCAAGGAATCTGCTTGCATTCTTCTGAACGGAGACAATAACATTGCTTCTTGTTCAGTTGATATAGACAGAACATGGTATGAACTACTAAAATCTGAACATGAAAATGGTAAATTCAAGATCAATTAATGAAAACATCCTGTAACTCATTTGATTGCCAACGTCACCAATTGTCATTGAAAACTGAAAAGCTTCTAGACATTATACGACTTCGCTATTGAAATAATCTCTTCTCATGTTGAAAACGGGAGCAGAACCGGTCCCGAAACGTCCAAAGATAAGTGAAAATTTGATATTTTTTCTATATACCTTTATTTCCCTTCTCCAAAATTTTTTTCAATACAAATTGTCACTGACAAGCTAGTGAATTTTTCTTTTAGGCTCTCTGATAGGAAAATTCTTTAAACGCAGTGACATTTTGGGGCAAATCATCTGATTTGTCCTTACTACACGTATATTGAAATATTAATTCATATTTTTATTTTATAGAAACGAGGAGAGAAAATCCCAAAAAATTTGGAATAACGAATTCAATTTATTGAATTGATTCCAGTGAGAAAGCCATTTTATCCATCTCACTCCTCTCTATTATCTTGCCTTCTTAATCTTTAATCCAGTTTTCTGATCTCACCTTATTGTTGAAGCTTTCGGAATCCAACTAATTTCCATCCCAACCTAGTTATTTTCGTGATTTTTGCAATTCTAATCAAAATGCCTTTTTGGACACCTACTCGGGTTAACTCGATCCCCAAACTGTATATTCGTTTACCTAACTCGAGTTGCATGCCCCAGTTCGTGAACCCCGATGTTGCCTTCTCCATCACTAACTCAGATTTGTCTGTAGTAACTCTATCCGGGAAAAGGATCATCAGAATCTACAAAGGCCCGCATACGTCTGACCAAATGAAAAAATTTGGTAATTTCATTCACTACTCCTTATTTTTCCATGGTTCTTGATTCCCTTCGTTGTTCTAGCTGAATAAATTGTTTCATTGATGGTGATTGAACAGATTACATACACAATACACAAGATCACACAATATTATAAACATTGATTGTATCTGCTGATGAAATAAATGTTTACTTTTCCAAAACGAAGGAACTTGAAGGAGGAGCCAACGTGGAACATAAGAGTTGAAAGAAATGAAACGTTCTTTTTTGAGTGTCACAGCTGTCTGAGAACAGGTTTTGAACTATAATGATTATATATAGTCTTCGTAGCTCAGATGGCCATTGTTGGACACCAAGTTGGCAAATGAAAGCTTGTAAACTTTGTAGCTAGAAACTAATCGCTCACATTTGATAACGACCCAGCAAACATCGAAACTCTGGCCGCCTTCTGGCCCAATGCATGATCAGAGTGCTGACAACGGTTGAGCTGCAACGGACGAACGTCGGCCCATTATATGGTGTATTGTAATCGTTCATCCATCATCCAGCCAGCACTAGACCAGTATTATTAGATAGTGATACCATTTCACTACGTTGTCTGAACATCGGCCCATTGTATGGTATATTGAAATCATTCAACTATGATCATAATCCAGCCGATAACAGGCCAATAAAAGGCAGTCGCGCTTTACCAGATTCCATCATATGATATCACCTACATATCAGCCATTTCCTGTGTAATTTCGATAAGAAGATTTCTATAGTAAACGTCAATTCATCTATTATATTGTTTTTCGTTCTTCAACATTTCGTTGTATACGTATAGGTTCCCATTTTTGCTCGCTGATAGGTATATAAACTATCACTTGATGAAGTCATCATATTTCACCAAGAAATTTCAAAAGAAAAACTCAGGTGAGTCACAGAAACTCGTCTACTTCATCGGAGAATTAGAAATTTGTGTCCTCTGTTATGATATGATTATGAGTATTTATTGATAGTACCCATAACTCATCAATAGTCAGTATCTTACAAAAAGTGAAAATGGCTCAGTTAGTAAGATCCCAGCTTCGTTATCCAAAAGTCGCAGATTCGAACAGACATCGATCCGGCCGTCGACCAGAGTGACCCATTGACGTCTGACCGACGTCGTTTGCTGCTCTTTCGCCGCGTCGGCAACTTCTGGCGAACAGATTTGGGCCGACGTAATGAAGATCGATATTGTTTGCTGGGAAGCGCTCGATCAATAAACAGATAATCAAGCATACAATGAATATATATGGATACAATAAACAGAAACGGGTTAGTGCAACTAGTAGCATGCTACTAGATCTCATAATATGCTCTGAAAATTCGAATGTAAGCGACTGTGCAACATCCGACTGTAGTACATTTACGGACCATCGACTCGTATCATGTAAAGTAGGTTGCTCAAGAACGGGGACTCCGAGTTTCCTATACAGATTCAGAGATTTCAAACGGTTCAATCTATCAGATTTCGATAATGACTTGACTGATATTGATTTCAATAGAATTTATAACATACCCGATATGAATGATAAAGTTGATTTCCTCAATTCTAATATTCTCCGTGTTTTTAATATCTATGCACCAATGAAAACGGTGAAAATTTCAAAAAAAAAATCTCCGTGGCTAACCGATAATCTGAAATGGATGATGAAACTGAGAGATGAAGCTCTGGTAAGATATAATAAACCAACAATAAACATCACTGGACCTACTATGAGGATTTGAGAAATCTCACGAATAAAACTATAAACCTTGAGAAAACGGCATACTTGGAATATAGCTTCAGGTATGGAAAGCAAAAATTTGGAAAGGGTTAACAGACCTGAACATTCACAACAAAAAATCAAATACAACTATTCCTGATTATCTATCTGATGTAAATCAGATCAATGATTATTTCTGAAGCATCAACAATAACAACTTGTTACCTGATGAAGAAATCATTTCTGTGATCTCCGTCCCATTAGTATTCTGTGCGCAATTTCCAAAGTATTTAAAAAAATAACTGATACACAAATGAGAAATTATCTAAATGAACATAATATCTTGCCAATCTGGATTTCGTTGTACATTTGCATTGTTGAAAGTAGTCGATGACATATAGAAAACAATGGACAACAACAAACTTCGCTTGTTAGTACTGTTGGACTATTCGAAGGCGTTTGATCGCATCAATCATGTTCTTTTTTATATCTCTCTTGCATTACTTGGGATTTATATCAAATGCATCTGAATCAATAAATAATTACGCACAAAACCGATCTCAATATGTCACTTTAAAAAACAAGTCGTCGAATATTATCAATATCTACAATGGTGTGCCTCAAGGCTCCATATGGGGCCCCTTGCCATTTGTGCTGTATACATCCCAGTTCCCGGATTGTCTTCAAGTTTCGTCCATCATGTGTTATGCTGATGACACTCAAATTTACATAGAATCTGATGAAAGCTCTTTCGATCTGACACAAGAGAAAATCAATAATGACTTGAATTTTCAGATATCACTGTCTGCGAGATATTGTCTGGGTGTTAACCCTGTGAATTCATTAGTGATGCTATTTGGTAGATCAATATCGCGCAAACGTGTTGCGAATAGAGTATATATAATTGCAGACGCAGTCACGCTGCCCCTTGTGTGCTTTGCTGATGTAGTATATGGTCCCAATCTCCTCCAAACCGACAAAAGCAGATTGCAAAAACTTCAAAATTCATGCATTAGAATGATTACTGGAACTAGAAGATATGAGCATGTATCCCATCGCCTAAAAGATCTAGGTTGGCTTAATATGGAGTCGCGACGGATTCTTCACTCTGCTGTCTTGTTTCACAGAATCATCAAAGAAAATGAACCAAGTTATCTTTATAGAAAAATTAGTTTCAGGACGGACATACACAACCTCAACCTCCGATTTAGAAATCAGCTCTCCACACCAAAATATGAAACTTCTCAATTCAGAGGATCTTCTTCTCATTTTGTACCTTGACTGTATAACAGGTTACCGATTCGTTATGCGAACTTTCCGCTGGCGTCATTAAAAAATTTAAAAAATGATATTTCACGTGGTGAAATTACATTGACTCGAAACCTTTCCTGTTTGAAATTTTCACTCACTCTATGTACACGTTTCCATGGGCTATATACTACATGTGATGGTGAAAATGTTAGACGTAGTATATATTTATATTCATACATAATCTCCTATTGTGGATGGTTGGATGGAAGAGGAAGTTCAGTCTGTGTCTTGAACATGGACTGAAATTGAATCCTGCCTTTTGATAAGTTGGTTTTCTTCTTTGTACCAAGAATTTATTTCGCTGTACCGATATGCTTATCAATAGAAAAAATTATTATTATTATTATTATTTTTTTTTTTGTAAGGCGTCGACATCAGAGGTCATTAGCCTGTCACTCATCAGTTATTATCAGACATTATTGTTCACAGGTTGTTGTTTTTTTTTTCAGATTTTTTGATACACCCCAATAAGTTTCGGAAATTCTATTAGTTTTTTTTGTGCTTCAAGCTGAGTAGCTAAGCAAGCTTGTATTGTATTTGGGATCATACTTTGTCGTCGTGCTCTTTCCAGGAATGCGCATTGTTCAATGATATGTGCTACTGTGAGTCTCTGGTTACAGTGAGGGCATCTTGGTTGTCTTTCTCCGTTGAGCATGAAAATGTTTGTAAGTTGGTATGTCCTATTCTCAAACGAGTAATGACAGATTGTTCTCTTCTAGATAGGGCGTTTAGATGGGTGCGATATTTCACGAGAGGCTTCAAGAGACGTAATTTAGTTTCTGTTGTATTCCATTCATTCTGCCACAGTTTTTCGTTTTCTTGTTTCAGGTGTATTTTGATATCATCTGGTCTTATTGGAATATTTACAGTAACTACGCGTTCAGAAGCATCCCTCGCAGCTTTATCTGCAGCATCATTACCTACAATTCCGCAATGACTTGGAATCAACAGAATTTTCGTATGTTTGCCTTGTCTTCGTAACATGTCGATTCGTACAATTATGCTTCGGACTAATGGATCTTTACTATATGGCCATTGTAATGCTTGTACTGAGCTCATAGAGTCTGTGCATATTATAAACTGACGGTCTTCAGAAAATTCCATGTAACCTATTGCCTGTAGTATAGCAAATAATTCTGCAGTGTATATGGTAGCCTCAGGGGGAAGTGTCCATGAGTGATTTTCGTCTGAGCTGAAGAAAGCGCTTCCGACACCATTTTCTGTTTTTGAACCATCTGTGAATATTTTATGGTATCCAGGTTAGCCGTCCATGATGTTTTAAAATTCAGCCATTATGACGTGTTGATTCATCTCTGATTTTTTATATTTTCTCAATGTCCAAATAATGTCTATGGGGGCCAGTGTCCATGGAGGGACTTCGCATGGAAACAGTACACAAACTGACCTTGCCTCATATTCGCATCGTACGATGAATTCTTCCAATCTCACTCCTGCCGGGCGTGTGATTGTTGTGCGCCTTTGATAAATTTCATTTATATCTCTTTCTGGTGTAGGTGGATAGTTAGGGTGATTCGGCATTGCCCATAATTTTGTGCAGTCGTTTGCAAGTAGCCGTTGTCTTCTATATTTTAGGGGAGGAAATCCAGATTCACAACAGAGCGCTGTATATGGACTGGTTCTGAAGGCTCCTAGTGCTGTTCTCAGCGCAAGACATTGAATGTTGTCCAGTTTTTTCAGCCGTGATTGGCGGGCTGATCCATATATGAAACATCCATAATCAATTTTTGACAGTACATGCGCTCTGTATAGATTGAGTAATATCTCAGTACCAGATCCCCAGTTGATACTAGCGAGCGCTCTGAGTGGGTTCAGAGTACGTTTACATCTATTTGATAGCTCCTCAATGTGTTTGTTTCATGTTAATTTTTCATCGAAGATAAAACCCAGAAATTGGGAATGTTCTTTGCAAACCACATGGTCATCATAAAGAGTGAGATTTGGTTCAGGGTGCGCAGTTCTTAGGCGACAAAAATGTACACAGTGGGTTTTTGTAGTGGAAAATTTGAATCCCAATTGTGTCGCTCGGTCGGAGAGATTATTGATGGCTTCTTGAAGAGTTCTCTTTATAGTGTCCATGTCGGTAGCGGAATAAAATATAGCAAAATCGTCAACATACATACTTCTACCTATAGCTGGGTCCAGATCACTGAGCAATCCGTTGACAGCTATTGCGAATAGGATTACACTCAGAGTAGATCCTTGGGGAACTCCGTTATCTAATGAGTGTATGTTCGAATATACCGTATTGTATCTTACTTTAAACAGCCTATTCTGAAGAAAACTTCTGATGAATAGGGGCAGATTACCTCTTATGTTCCAGCTGTGAAGCTGTTTTGATTATGGAGAGGTGCCATGTGGTGTCAAATGCCTTCTCTAGATCGAAGAATACGGCAACTTGACTTTTTCGTGCGAAACTATTCTGAATTTCTTTTTCTAGGAGGAAGAGTTGGTCGATTGTGGATCTATTTGATCTAAATCCGGCTTGTGCTGATGTTAGTAAATTATTACTCTCTAGATACCATATGAGACGAAGGCTAATCATGTTTTCCATAGTTTTACTGAGGTTACTGGTTAGTGATATTGGGCGATAGCTGTTGGGTAGTTTCGGATCTTTTCCTGGTTTTGGTATAGGAATTATAACGGCCTTGCGCCATGTATCTGGGTATTTACCACTGATCCATATTTCATTGAATAAATTCAGTAAAACTTCTTTGCCTGTGTCAGGAAGTTGTTTTATGAACTCATACATCAGATTGTCCTCTCCTGGTGCTGAGTTTCCTAACATAGAGAGAGCATTATCCAGTTCGCTGGTAGTGAATGCCACGTTATATTCAGGGGTTATTTCTTCGTTGAAATCAAGGTATCGTTCTTCTTCTTGTCTCCGAGTGATGAGATCTTCGTCATATTGTTGAGAGCTACTGATTGATTCAAATTGTTGGGCGAGTATCTCAGCAATTTCATTTTTGTTTGTGATTAGTGTACCATTCACTTCAATTATTGGAGATAGTTCTGTGAATTTCTTTCCTAGAATCGAGCGAATTTTACCCTATATTTCTGACACTGGAGTGTCTGCTGTTATCGTCGATACATAAGTTTCCCACGATATTCTCTTGCTCTCTCTAATGGAGCGTTTTGCTTTCGCGCGCGCTCTTTTGAAAGCAATTTTATTCTCCTTTGTGGGCGACCGTCGATATGTGTTTAGTGCTTGTTTTTTCTCAGCAACGTTGGATGCAATTGTGTTATTCCACCAGGGAAATGCTCTTCTTCTTTTTATTCCACTAATTTGTGAGATTGCCTGTTCTGCTGCTCGGAGAATTTGCTCGCTTATGTTCTTCGAAGCTTGGTCAATATCGTCGTGTGTTGGAAGCTGGTATGTGAGTTCTTTATAAAGTGGGCAATCTGCATATTTTTGTTTCCAGCGCTTGGGTAGTGCGCATGGGATAAGATGACTTGCAAATTCGACGGCAATGGGTGTGTGATCTGTGAGAAAAGTATTGAGGCTTTTCCAGTTGAGCGATGTTGAAACAGGTGGTGAGCATATTGCCAAGTCAAGAACTGACGTTGAGTTAGATCTGAGGTTGAGGTAGGTTCCTTCTCCATTATTCAGTAGAATGGCGTCGTTGTTGTCGATGAAGTTCTCGACTATTCTGCCTCTTGTGTCTAGTCTCTCAGAGCCCCATAGCGGGTTGTGAGCATTGAAGTCCCCAACTATCAAGTATGGAGATGGTAACTGGTCAGCGATTCGTTGTAGATCTTCTAGGTTCCAGTTAGGTTCAGGTAAGTATATATTGCAGATACTCATTTCTATAGGATATGTTGTTCTTATAGCTATTGCTTCGAGTTCAGATTGGATATTGAGTTCCGAGTGGGGAATATTGTCTTTGATAAAGATGGCTTCCCCACCTCTTGCTCTTTAATTGGGATTAGCATCCTTTCTGTAACTAGCATAGTTTCTCAAGCGAAAATTGTCTGATGGTTTGAAATGTGTTTCTTGAAGGCAGATACAGAAAGGAGATTTTTCATTCAGGACGATTTTCAGTTCTGAGAAATGGGTTTTACAGCCATTACAATTCCAGTATATCAAATTTTCTGAGTTGTTCATTATTGTGGCGTTTGTTGGCTGGTCGATGTCTGGAGATTCGTTCGTACTTCATCTGTTGTTTTTTTCAAGTCAGGAGGTTTTTGGGCTCTACCCTTCTGCTATCCTGGTTTTCTTTTGAGTCTATTTTTTTCAGATTCTTCTGTCAATGAGGACTGACTGGAATCAGTTTCATTTTCAGATACCTCGGTAGGTGATTTTTCAGCTTTCCTTTTCTCTCTTGTTGTGGTAGATGAATCTGAGTTGATAGTTTCTCTGGTTGTGATGATTGATGGAGGTAAAAATGTCGGAATAGAGACTGAGGGAAGTGACACTGGGGGAGGTATAGCTTTGGACGTTGTGTTAGCTATGGATGAGGGGGATATTTTATTTTCAATGATGGTGGTGCAAATTTTGATGATTTCTGGGATCATTTGGGTAATAATATCTTCGATATCTGAAGCTGATACATTTGAGGAGGCAGTTACTCTAGCGAAGGATACTGACGGGGCGGGTGCATTAGCTCTGACTTTTCTCTTAGCTTCGAAGTAAGAGATTTTCTCAAGGGTTTTGATTCTTTGTATTGCTACTTCTTCCTTGAATGCTGGGCAGTTTCTGGACCTTGCTGAGTGATTGCCCTCACAATTGACACAGGTGATTGGATCTTTACATGGGTTACCTTCATGTAATATATTTCCACAAACGCATATTTGTTCTTTATCACAGGTTGTCGTAGTGTGACCAAATCTCTGACATTTGAAACATCTAAGTGGTGCAGGGATGTATGGTCGTACCTTAAGGTTATAGAAGGCAATAACAATATTCGTTGGGAGGGTGACAGAATTGAATGTTAGTATTATATTAGGGGTATTCGTCAGCGATCCATTTATTTTAGTCATCATCCGTTTGGCTTTTGTAACACCCTGGGTTTTCAATTCTTCTAATATTTCCTCAATCGAGCAATTTAGTTGGTCTCTACATGATACTATGCCCTTGCAGGAGTTGAGTGTTCCATGAGGAGTCACTACAACGTCGAAATCAGAGAAACGAGTAATTTTCAGTAGCCTTTTAGATTGTGAATTCGATGTAGTTTCGACTAGTAGTCCTTCTTTCAGTTTTTTAATGTTCTCCGTATTTCCTATCAAACTATATAACCTACATTTGAAAAACTTAAGTTGGTGCTGATATCTCAAATTCTAGAAGAAGTGGTATAAATTTCATATGTTTTTCGAAATCACTTCAAAAAACTGCCATGTGAATGTGAAATTCCTATTTGAATATTTTCATGAATAAACAAGTTACGAAGGAGACATGGAAATGATCAAAATCTGTTTTTTGCGTATAAAACAAAAACGAATAGATTTTATCAAAATATTTTTCCACATTATAGTTGGTCTCGACAAACTCAACATTTGATGTCATTTAACCGACCTCGTATCTCTCACCGTTAAAAAGATACCCATGGTGAGCATGGTAAGTGGGACACACTGTATATGTCCACTTTTGATTACTTTCTTTGTGCCAGTTTCGAAAATTTTGCCAATAGCACCTTCTCCGAGGAAAAACTGAAAATCTATTTTATGTCTCATTCCACTTCGCGATTACGTGAATAAATAAAAAACCACAGAGTTCCCATTTGAAGCAAAACACGAAATTAAATTGACACATATTCGAAAACATCAGAAAGTTTGCATAGTAACAATGAAGATGCCTACAAAAATTTTCCTGCAAACACAGTTATGGTCTTCAAATCTGACATAGATAATTTCCTTATTTGATCAATTTGTTATGAATTCTTGATATTGAATCATTGTTCATTTTGTCATTGAGCAAGAAAGTGTATCGAACACGGAAAAATATGATATTAGCCCTCAGTTTTCTGTATTTCACCGCTACGTGTCGGGAGACAACACAACCTCGACCTAAAATTAAATACTTCCTTCCCATGTTCAAGAAACAACTATTGTTTCATTCTTCCTTGACGAATTTAACTTTTCAGCCCGCCAATGTTATTCACTCACAACCTTACTGGTTCATCTCGGAGATTCTCTGTTAGATGGAGCATTGCTTCGGTAGATGGGATTCATATGTCAGGACGCTAAAAGTGCAACACATTTCTCTTCGAAACTAGCCGACTCCACACTGTGTGGAGGATAGTTTCATTTATACAGGGTGTCCCGAAATCAGGCTGCCAAACTTCACTAGCGGCTTTTAACTACCGAAAATAGGAAGAAATCTTTTCATGAATATGAGTCGAGAAATGTCTCCTAAAGGAGCTGTGGCC
Source organism: Phaedon cochleariae (assembly GCA_918026855.4). Classification (NCBI taxonomy): domain Eukaryota; kingdom Metazoa; phylum Arthropoda; class Insecta; order Coleoptera; family Chrysomelidae; genus Phaedon; species Phaedon cochleariae. The sequence continues at coordinate 31,849,707 of OU896713.1, forward strand.
CCCCGAAAGGGGGCTCCTGGAGATGATATTTCTTGAATATTTCCGAAACGCCACGTGATAAAATGATGCAATTTGATACAATAATTAAACTTTCCATGCCCGATGCGGTGAACATGAGTTCATTTCAAAGTTTCATTCAGGAGTGTATAATACAGGGTGGGACTACATAAAAATATTTCCCGAACTTTCTTGTATGCATATTTCTCGATAATTTAATCTCGGGTTATGAAATTACGCACCTCTTTACAGATAAAAGGTACTTCTGATCCGTGACGATCAGATGTATTATTATCGAGTAGAAGCAATTCAAAAATATTGTTACATCTCAGATATTATGCATAACATTGCAATGAGGCGTAGTGGAGATAAAAAAAATGCACAAAAATTATTGTAGTTTTTTCATCTTCATTTTTCTATTTTTCGCGCTTTCATGAAATTGTTTGGTGAAAAGGAAGTTCTTGATTTTTTTATAGCCACTATGATTCGCAAATTGGCAACGTTATGCATAACATATATGTTAGTGCATCAATATTTTTAAATCGATTTCACTCGAGAATGATAAATCTGATCGATGCGGTACAATAGCACTTTTGTTTTGTTGTGGAATGGTGTGGATTTCCAGCATTCGAGATCAAATTGTAAAAAAAACATACAAATGAAAATGTTTTAGCAATATTCAGTGTAGTCCCACCCTGTATTATACACTCCTGAATGAAACTTCAAAATGCTTCTATGTTCATCGCATTGGGCATGGGAAGTTTAATTTTTATACAAAATTGCATCAATTTATCGTGTGGCGTTTCGGAAATATTCAAGAAATATCATCTCCAGGAGCCCCCTTTCAGCGGGCCGTAGCTCCCTCAGAAGACATTTCTCGATTTATGTTCATTGAATTTTTTTTTTTTTTTTGATCAATCAAGCCGCTGTTGAAGTTGGGCAGGCTAATTTCGGGACACCCTTTATACAGTGTGTCCATTTTGTGCGTAATTCTTCGATATCTGGAAAGCAATAACCTTCGGAGAAAAACTTTGGGAAAAAAACTTCTTCAGTTACTGAAGTTGCTCATTCAAAAAATATTCTCAACATTACTGGGTATTTTATAAAAGCGGGGCAACTCGAAGAAGAGTTTTTTTTTAATGGAACACCCAGTATTGTTCATTCGGAACAAGTTTCGCCGAGGTTCTACTTCATATCGCTGTAAAAGAAATTGGAATCGGTTGCGGCGTTGCCAAGTCATAATTGATAAATCAATTTTTACCATTATTGAAGAGTCATGTTGAATTGGGCATGGTATATTCAATTATTCAAATTTTGAAAACATTTTTGGCATACGGTAGAAGCAAGGTCTCACGTATACCAATCCAGTAATTTTGTGACATGTTCTTCAACAGGGTGCTCAATTTTGCATTTAGAATTTCGCAAGATTCAGATGGCATTCATCAGAATTTTTTAAACGGAACACCCTGTATTTCAATTCAAAAATTCATTCCGACATCTTTCGCCTCTTTATCGCTGGAAAAAAGGTCGAAATCGGTTGCGGCGTTGTCAAGTTATGGATAATTTCCTCATTTTTACTACTATTTCGGGGTTATTCGTACGTCATAGTTCTTTCATTCATTTTTATTGTGGGAATATTGCGTTGCTACGGTATTATCAAATTCGTTCATTGACCATTCATATATTTTTTCACTATAGGAACATTTACAGGCTCTCCAACTTTGAATCTTTCTCGAAATACACTTATATTTGTGTAATGACCTGTCAAACATCGCCACAATCAAAATGTCTTGGATTGATTCGAAATTTTGCTGAATTTCCTCCCAAAAGCCGCGTATTAGAGACATATTATTTGTATCATTATGTTTACCTCCTTCAAGTTAAATGGAGATTTGGATTGTGGGAATAACGACAATAAAAATGGCCGAAATTTCGGATAATTGTCCTAATTTTCGCAATCCGCATCTTTATTGTTTGTATTGTAGAAGTTGTTTCAAAGACAGGCGTTGCTTTTGGCATGTTTGTTCGTTTCACATATTATTTGAATCATAAGTAACAAGTTACATCACGGAATATTTCAAATCAAATGAAGAAACCATATCATGACGTTCAAATCACTTCAAAATAGTAGTAAAAATTAGGAAATTACTCATAACTTGAAAACGCCGCAACCGATTTTGATTCTTTCTTCAGCGATGAAAAGGTGAATGATGTCGAAATAAATCTGTGATAAAAAATACAGGGTGTTCCATTCGAAGAATTCTTATGATCGTCGTCTGAATCTTACAATATTCAGAATGTAAATTTTAGCACCCTGTAAGGGATTATCTCGCAAGATTACTGGATTGGTGTACGTGAGACCTTGCTTCTACTGTATGCCAAGAATATTTTCGAAAGTTCAATAAATAATTATACCATACCCAGTTGAACATGACCCTTCAATAGTAGTATAAATGGGTTCATCAATTATAACTTGGCAAGGCCGCACCCAAATTCAATTTTTTTGACAGCGTTGTAGAGCTGAACCTTAGTGGAATAAATTTCGAATGAACAATACTGGGTGTTCCATTCAAAAAAACTCGTCTTCGAGTTGCCTTGCTTTCATAAAACACCCAGTATTGTCGGAAATATTTTTGAAATGAGCAACTTTGGTAACCGAGGAAGTTTTTTCTCCAAAGTTTTTCTCTTGTGATAATTGATTTGGAGATATCGAAGAATTACGCACTAAATGGACACACTGTATTGAAATATGTGATCTGTTTCATTCGGAATAGTCAGGTATGAACAAAAAATGTGAAATAAATCAATTCGTGGGACTCTCAGCCAGGTGATATGGGTTCGAACCCCAGCAAAATGAAGCATTTTTAAAATTAACATGGATTCTATATGTGACATGTATATTTATCTATATGTACATCAGAGTCTACATCGTCTAATGCGCTGCTGAAATGTAAGTTCAACAATAGACAGAGATTTGTATTTTTGCTGTTACGAGAGGTAGGAAAGGCACATTCGAATGCGGTAAAGCCCTTTCTCCTTAATATATATTATAGTCGTACTTCGACTTCACCTGACTTCAGACAATTTTCATTCGTTAATTGATTTCTACTTGGATGTTATGAACAGATAGCACGTTCCATCTATGATCGCACCAGGAGAGGAATATTTTTAAACAGAAATCGACGTTATTATCGTAATTGGAGCTGGATGTGGCCCAGAACCACTAAGAGTTTGACAGACTTTCTTTGCTCACATTCATTTTAGATCAATTACTACGAACAAATTGAACCTACTCTCTTTGACTTGGACTGAACTTCATGGGGTGAAGGATATTCTGCTCCTGATTGAGGTAACTTCAAAATCAACACCAGCATTAATCCTACTTCACATCAATGATCTGTTGGTAGCAAACACTTGCCCAATCCACAGTTCTGCAGGTGAAAGTTATCTCCAAACTGCAGTCACTTCCAGAATTCAAATTCTTTTCAGGGAGCAGAACTCACAGCGAAGGCATGTCGATACGGTCAATTAAGATTTCGCGGAATTCAGTTTGCCTGATGAAACAATATCTAGTTCCACCATTCATAACCAACCCTCATGGGATTCGATCTTACATGTTATCGAAATTAATAAAATTAAGCCAAAGAACCGAACACAATTAATCCAGGGTATAAGTGTTATCGGGGCAAGATGATTCATTCGTCCTCACGGCTAGCTCAAGTGAAGATGGGTCGGGTTCACAAAAAAAAGTAGGTAAACATAAAAACCAAATGAATAAGGGGCGCTAGGCAAATTCAGCCCTGAGTACGTTCAGGAAAGTGAAATATCATAAAACTCACCAAAATGCCAATTGACCAATGATCCTGAATTACTGCAACAGTGGCCACTGAACTGTACAATTCTCAAATGAAAAAAAAAAACATTTCACCTCGAGAGAGTATGCGTATATTCCAATTGTGTGAATTCACAGTATAAGAAGTAGGTTATTGGTACCTTTCACTCCATATTAAAATTTTCAAAGTTTTATCTTTCTATTCGAAAACTAGAAAATACAAACACCACAAAAAGAATCATGAAACCTGTCAGTATATTGGACGAATAGTACTATGTTGGCGATAAAAGGAACTATATACAGGGTGTTTCAGACTCAAATGTTCATACGATACCTGTAGATAGAGGACACTTCGGTGGTTCCAAATCACCCCCCATCGATATGTCTACCGTCTTTTATAACTGAGATACAGGACGTTATCTTGATTTTGGCAAAATCTTCATCTGGTTATAACTTTTGAACCACTTTGTATAATTTATTTATACTTGATTGAAATATTCCACTTATATTACCCATCAAAACGAAATAAGAATTCGAATCAGAATCCAGGCCCGTCTTAAGGAAAAAGAGAAAACTTCTTTTATCTCAAAAACAACACCCTGTATGGCAAAATTTTGTGGGTCTGTTTTGATATTTGGAAAGAGCGGAAAAAAATTAAATAAGTGACCTACTTTTTACGAGTGCGCATCTAATTTGACAGATGGTTTATTATCATGTTTTGAAATATTCAGCTTCATTTCGAGGCATTTTCATTGAATTTATAATTCAAAATTCAATTTCAATACAAAAAAATAACAGTCTTCGAAGTTCAACATCATTAGAGTCAAATTAGGTGAACTATCGATAGATTTGTTGTGACAGAATCACTCGTCTATGGTGTCATACATTTTTGAGGGCTCATTTTATTTTCCACTATTGATTCACGAGCTGCGGTTAAGTTGGCTGTGCAAAAAAAATCTGATATTCTGACAGGTCATAATCACTAGTGTGATATCATTGGTAATGTTAAGATAATTATTTCTGGTGCTTGTATTGGGTTGTTACATTTCAAAGTGTTCATAATTGTGCCTACAATAACTTTACTGTCAGAATTATAATTTTTTCTCACAGCCTACTTTACCGCAACTTATGAATAAATAGTAAAGTATAAAATGAGTCCTCGAAAATTTTTGATATCATCGACAAATTACTGTCAAACGAACAAATTCATCGATTGTTCACCTAATTTGACTCTAATGATGTTGAACTTTGGAGACTGTTTTTTTTTCTATATAAAAATTGGGTTTTGAATTATGAGTTCAATGAAATTGCCTCGAAATGGAGCTGAATATTTCAAAACATGATGATAAACTATTTTTCAAATTGGATGCGCACTCGTAAAAAGTAGGTCACTTCATTTATTTCTCTCCGCTCATTCCAAATATCAAAACCGATCAATAAAATTTTGCCATACAGAGTGTTGTTTTTGAGATAAAAGAAGATTTCTGTTTTTCCTCAAGACGGACCTGGATTCTGATCCAGATTTTCTTTAGGTCTTGATGGGTAATATAAGTGGAATATCTCTACCAAGTATGGATAGATTATACAAAGTGGTTCAGAAGTTATAACCAGATGAAGATTTTGCCAATATCAAGATAACGTCCTGAAACTCAGTTATCAAAGACGGTAGACATATCGATGGGGGGTGATTTGGAACCACTGAAGTGTCCTCTATCTACAGGTATCGTATGTACATTCAAGTCTGAAACACCCTGTATATATATATATATATATAATGACGATTTTTCCCCAGAATACTTCGCGTGAGCTCATGCGCAGGTTTTTTTTTTGGAAATGCCGTCTGCTGTTGTATGCCAAATCAAAATAAAATTGCCATAGTTCTCCACTTATGATCTATACCTGCGGGTATGCATTTTTCAACCCTATTCATCAGGTAGGTACTCAGATCGTTCGTTTTATCTACATATTATTCTAGACACAAGGAAACACTGAATGTCTCAAAGTAAAATCGAGAAAAAAAATGTTATCAATGTTCTTTTAAATAACTTTCGTGCTTGCGTTTCACCCTATATCTAAGTTATGACAAAAAAAAACAACAGTCAACCTCGAACCGATATTATGATTCTAGATATCTCTGTTAGTGCCAATGACAGGATCTTGGACGTAAATAACTAACCCCTCAAAGTAATAAAATGAATACGTTATTGAAATAACGTCACCAGAGGCATTGAAGAAAATTGGTTGCATAGAACTAATTGTTCTGAAATTGTTATGAAATTGTTCTGGAATTGTTCTATCCGTCATTCGGCTGTCCCCTCACGAGCAACCCTCAGAAGTCTCCGATAGTCTTGTGTGAGCAAGAAATGACGGGGGCCTTACCTTTCAACGTGTGATCTCAAACACTTTCTTGGGCCATCAGAAAAACTTCTGCAGTCGCTGGGTGTCGAGCACCCGACCGACAAGTGGATGCGGATTAGAATATTGACACTCTGTCCGCACGACTACCTGTATGGCAAACCACTCACTTCAGCGAATCAATGAAAACTATACTAAATCTGGCAACGTTTTCTTCTTTTTGATTTTGTCTCGTATTGATTTCTTCTTAAGTAATATTGAATAGCGAAATATGTGTATTCCAAGGGAATAACCATGTATAAAGATATTATGTGACTTATATAAAAAAAATCACACTAGCAATTTGGAATGATTCAGAGGAATGAAGTTACAATGATAACCACTTACCCTGGCCAGAGGAGTTATTCCTATGTATGTAATTTTATCGTAGTGAAGTGATTGAAGGCCTCTTTATTTTTGGTGTTTCATCCAATATCTTATTCATTCCCTTCCTATGCGGGGAAATGAAACACAATATGAATAAGATATGTTCTATCAGTGGTTGCTTCAAAAAAGTGTCAAGCTATTCGCGAAAGCAGTAAAAAGACAAAGGGAAGAAAAAACTCTTCTACTTCAAACTATTGCCCTCACCTTGGATGAAAAATGGATTCGAAAACAGGATCCAAGTAGTTAAAACGTGGGTGTGATGGAACTGATCCTCACAAAAGGAAGCTACTTTGGGACTCCAGAAATCTTGTAAACTATAATCCAAGAACAATTCCCGAAATAACAGAGTAACTCATTCCAAAACCAAATCTCAATGGAGGAAGACGAAAATGTCTAAAAATTTTCGAAAGTTATTGCTACCAACACCAAAAATATACGTTTCACCAGATATCGTAGTTGACATAGATCGCGTATCGTTCTTTTTAAGGAAAAAAAGTAGTACCTTCTTTGTCCTCCGCGTGCTCGCTTCCGAATTCACTAAAATTTCAATACTTCCTCTGAAATTCATGGACGAATGCACGAAGGCCATGAAACAAAAAAATATAACATCAGCGACACGAAAAATTTCTACTACACCTCTTTCAGGTGTATTTCAGAAAGCGTCAATTCGATTTCAGAGAGCGTCAGTTTCATTTCAGAATAGTCATTTGTATTTCAGAAAGCGTCAATTGAATTTCACAATAGTCAATTCCATTTCAGAAAGCGTCAATTGTATTTCGGAATAGTCAATTCAATTTCAGAAAGCATCAATTGTATTTCAGAATAGTCAATTTAATTTCAGAAAAGGTCATTTGTATTTCAGAATAGTCACTTGTATTTCAGAAAGCGTCAGTTGTATCTCAGAATGGTCAAATGAATTTCAGAAAGCGTCATTTGTATTCCAGAAAATATTTGAATTTTAGAAAGCGTCAATTGAATTTCAGAAAGCATCAAGATCGATTAGTTAGTAGAAAGTGCACTCCATGTAAGAATGCATAGAATGTTCAGTGCTCCTTAATAACATTCACGAAATGAAGCTCTGTTGCTATGACCTAAATGTTATGATATTTTTATGATTTTTGAAGTTGTCTGGCAGGAGAACATTCCGTGGAATGTGTCTGGCAATTGTATATTCTCTTTCATGATAGGGTCCGATTGAACATGAAAAAATCAGCCTCTGTTGGAATGATGTTTTTGCCAGTTTTCTCTGTACTTTCAACACCCGGTATCTCTTGAAAGCACATCCGGTACTGAAGGTTTTTAACTCCCGAAACGATTTCACCGAGAGGTATAACACACATAGAAAATATCAACCTTGTTGAAATGACGTCTGGCGGTCGCTTGCTTTCAGTCTATAGAAAACAATTTCTGAAATTCAATTGACTATTCTGGAATACAATTGATGTTTTCTGAAATCCAATTGACGCATTCTGAAATTCAGATAATACTTTCTGAGATATAATTGACACTTTCTGAAATTCAAATGACTATTGTGAAATACAATTGATTCTTTCTGAAATTATATTGACTATTCTGAAATACAATTAACGCTTTCTGAAATTGAATTGACTATTCTGGAATACAATTGAAGGATTCTGAAATACAATTGACTATTCTGAAATACATTTGACGCTTTCTGAAATTGAATTTGACTATTCTGAAATACAATTTACGCTTTCTGAAATACAAGTTACTATTCTGTTATTAAACTGACGCTTTCTGAAATACATCTGGAAAAGGCGTAGTGCAATTTTCATATCAATATTCACCAAAGAAATTGACTACTGTTGTAACATATTTAATAGACTGTTACAAATTCCTACTAAGTCAACTACATCAGCAATAATACTCTTTCATGGGAGAATCGTGTCAGATACATCGCGAAACCAGCTTATCAACGAACACGAATACGACCTATTCCAGAATACTGTTCTTTCATTCGAGGTTCAGCACTCAAACACACTCTGATGCTTTTATATTGCATCCATTGAAGAGCCATTTGCCTGATGGTGGGTGATGCCACCTTCACTTACTCTTTGACATCACTGGAACATTAACTCATATTCAGCAAGTGGTATCTCGTCTATAAAATTCGAAATTTCATTTCCCAATAGCTCTAAATAACGTGGACCATTCAAGTTATAATCGTAGATTATTGGACCTAGTAGTCTACTGCCTGAAAAAAATACACAATGAGAAACAGTTATTCATGGACCAACATTCTAGTAAGGTACCAAATATCCCACACCAAACATTGAAACCAAATTTGTTCTGCCATTCTCTGATGACATGCGGATTATTTTGAGCCCAGTAATGATGATTATGTTTATTGTAAATTCCATTATTATGAAATCTCGTTTCATCGGTCCAGCAGATATTCAATGGAAAGTTCTCGATTCTTTCACACTGGTTATGGAACCAGTGACAAAACTCGAGACGACGTTCATTATCACCAGGTCTTAACCCTTGTACTATCACTGGCTTGAAAGGGTGGTACTTATCATTCACTGAATGTCTGTGGATTGTTGTTTTTGGCACAAGAGTTCTCCGACTAAGCTCTCGAATTGAAATGGTAGGAGTTTGATTGATGATTCCTTCGAGATTTGCAATATCTTGTTCATCCAAGCGCAAACCATACATTGGCCTAGGTGCAATGAAACTTCCATGCATGCATGCATTACATGCATTACATGCAAATTTCTTTGTAATGTTAGAAAAATAGAAGGATGCGGTTGTTGTCTTTCTGGATATAAATGGAAGTATTGTCTAGCTATTTCTCTGTTATTTCGATTATTTCTGATATAACAATTGTACATATCAAATTTTTCGAGATTTGTGAACGGCATTGTTTGCCCCGAAATAATTGACTTGTAATTTTTCTTGACGTTTACAGAAATGTCACTTGGCTCACCTTTGCTCCAAGCCTACTCTATGAAAGTTGTGCCAGAACACATTATCGTTAATGTTTATAGAGAGCTTAGCGCATAGCCTACTGGACATAAAAACAAACATTGGAAATCAGTAACCCAAATATGATAAAACTGTAAGTCTGATACATCACTAGCAAGGAAATTTGATGCTGATTTCAAATCTTTGAAAATCCAATATGGTGTCCACGAGGGTGTCCATGAGAAAAATTGAAGTTGTAGGTGATATCTCAGAAATTTGACATTTTGACGGAAAACTGACAAAACCATTGGAAAGAACACTAAAAAGTGCTATGAGAATGTCGAAGTCATTTTTTCATAAAATCAATAGGTTCCGAGATATTCGAGAAAAACAAAAATACAAGATTTCAGTTTTTCTCAAATAACTCAAGAATGACTGAAGCTAGCCCAGATTTCTCGATAGATTATGATTCAACATCAAATTTGCTACAACTTTGCTGATTTAACCGTTTCTCTATCTCTCATAGTTACTGAGATCCCAATGGTGAGGATCGAATTTGGGACACACTGTATAAGATATCATAGAATCATTATTTCATATGACATATATACAGTATGGTGGAAATGTATGGAATAAATTGATTATCTCTGACGCATATGCATTTGAAAAATGAACCTGAGACAGGTCGATTTTTATTTTCGAATTGATACCTCTTGATATTCATACGGAGTTTGTAACGTCATCCGCGTGGTCGTGGTGACGTCATCGATTATATATCCAAATGGAAACATCTCCTTTTGATTTTTTTTTCAGGAGGTATATTCATTGTCTATCCAACCATATACCGATATTAGCAAATTGAAGTGATACAGGGTGGGAAAAAATTATTAATTATTTTATATTCACAACGAAAACAATTACAATGAATGAAAAATTCGTCCTGTAAGTATACAGCAGAAACAATATATATATCGTGATTGATGATGTTTGAGGAGAGATTTGTCACACCGAATGGAATCATTTATCATATTCTCTATGTAGTAAGATGAGGCTCACAAAAAGAATAATTAATAATTTCTTCTCACCCTGTATCAGTTTATTTTGCTGATATCAGTATATAGTTGTAGAGACAATAAATATACCTTCAGAAAATAGAAATGGAAAAGGGATGTTTCCATTTATCAAAATAATCGATGACGTCACCACAAGTACACGGATGACGTTACGAACTCCGTATGTATATCAAGAGGTGTCGATTTGAAAATAGAAATCGATCGATTTTTTTTCAAATTCATATGAATTAGAGACAATGAATCTATTTCACACATTTTCACCATACTGTACTATATATCAACCTTCGATGAGATTCATTGATGAGTTGGTCCCTCCAGATGTTTTCCGAGTGGGGGAGTTAATCAATCGCTATCACTGTAGTGAGTAGGTTCTTCATGGGGATGAAGAAACATTGAAGTTATGAAATCAAAAACCACCTTCTCATTTGTCTCGGCCAGACGCACCCACACGCCGCGCTCGATGTTGGCTATGAGGCCAATCATCGGGCCCGGACGCGTCCGTACGTCTGATCGAGTTCAATGTCAGTTCGTCGCTCCTTGAGTGACCCTAATGCTATATTTTTTTTCGTGATTGGGAGTTTGTTAAGTCTGAGTCTTCTTTGGAGCCTCGTTGGTGTTTCAAGGCTACGGGAGGGGCAACTGCCTATAGATTATCTGGTTCTGCAAAAACATCGGTTGATGCATATATCAATCCATGTTTCTTGCATGATTTTTTCTTGTTATGGTCATATTCCGGGATAGGTCACTTCCACCGATGTGATATTTGAAGAACTTCATGGCTGTGTTGATTATAGGTTCTTTGATCCTTGGCAAATTACCACATATCTCGTGAAGATTTGCCACTCGTAAGTATATATCACCGTTGGTGATAATACGCAGAATCTTATTCTGCAACACCTGCAACCTATTCATATGAGTAGGTGGGATGATGCAGTATACGAGACATGCGTACGTCATCACAGGCCTGATGATTTGCTTGCATACCAGGACCCTGTTCTCCATCGATAATGGAGAGGTTCTGGATATTAGCGGACACATCTTCTTCATTGTTTCTTAAGTTTCCTGTATGAAGTAGTTGGTGTTGTGCCTGAGACTCATACGGGTGTCCAGTTCAACCTCCAGGTATTTCAAGGTAATTTCGTCTGCCACCTCAACCCCTTCGACTGGCGAAGGTCTGTTCAGCAAGGAATTGTTGACTTTCTGGTGAAAATTAGTGACCTCGGTCTTTGTGCTGTTTAAACAGATCATTGACTCGTCAAAGTACGGTATGATTGTCCTGTCCAGATGAATCTAGATCTGTGTCCTGGCGACATTCGAGCCGAACGAGTGAGCATATATTGCCGTATCGTCGGCAAATAATGTTGTACTCGTTCGCTCATCGCAGATATCGGAGGGTGGAGTCGCCCCCATACTTGAAGTAGGAGGATTTCGCGGTGAGGGACTTGATTCATTTATTCATTCATTTATTCATTCATCCATTCATTCATTTATCCATGAAGTATATGAAACTATACTAAGTATACATTCAAACGCTGTTGGACATAACGAGGTAAGCATTCAAATGTTACTACATTGCTGTCCCCTGATATTGCCACATATAACCCACCTATTCAATTTCTGCATACAGAAAAATGTTTATCCAGCAAGTTGGAAACGTTCGCATATTCTTCCATTAGCGAAAGTTGCTAATGCAGAAAATATGAGTGACCTTCGCCCAATAAGCATATTGTGTGCAATCTCTAAAGCTTTCGAAATTATATTGAATGCTCAGATGCGTATATACTTGAATGAATTTGACATATTACCATCCTGCCAATCAGGCTCTAGATGTGACCATAGTTGTACCACCGCTCTTCTGAAAGTGATTGATGATATACACATCTCTATTGATAACAATGAATTGTGTCTACTAGTATTGCTCGACTATTCTAAGGCTTTTGATCGAATCAATCACCAACTTCTTTTATCAATTCTTAGTTACCTGGGGTTCACTATGAATGCCATATCTCTACTCAAAAATTATCTTTTCTACCGATCTCAAAGCGTTATCATGAACAGTGAAAAATCTAAATCACTAGAAATAAAGAACGGTGTTCCTCAGGGATCAATTTTGGGCCCTCTTATTCTTGTTCTCTATACTTCACAATTCGCAGAGTCCTTACGTTACGCTTCAATGCACTGTTATGCTGATGACACGCAGATGTATTTAAATTTCGAAGAAAACTCCTTCAACCTGGCACTTGACCAACTGAATCATGATTTGAATACTCTCATAACCGTTTCAAATAAATACTGCCTCACTATTGATAAATCCAAATCATACGTTATGCTTTTCGGAAGGACAGTAGCAAGAAATCGTTGCAAGAATTTTTTGAATATTCGTGTTGACGGAGTCCCCCTACCCACCGCAGATACAACGAAAAATTTGGGATTGTACCTTGATAATGCATTACGCTTCACTACACACGTTTCTCATATTTCAAAACAGGGTTATATGAATTTAAGAACGATCTATTCGAACAGAAATTTCTTGAACAAAAAAAGTGAAATGATACTCTGTGATGCTTTAGTGTTATCACATGCTAACTATGCAGACGTGGTTTATGGACCGAGGCTGATGAAATCGGACAAAATGAGACTACAAAAATTGCAGAACTCATGTGTGAGACTTATTACAGGCACAAGGAAGCGGGAATATGTTACGCAACATTTAAGGAATCTTGGATGGCTGAACATGGAGGCTAGGCGTACACTACACTCCAGTACGATATTTCATAAAATAATAACAACTGGGAAACCTCCTTATCTATTCAAGAAACTGACTTTCAGAACTGACATTCATAATCTCAACTTAAGATTTCGAAATAATTTGGCTGCGCCTAAACACAAAACCTCCTTTTTTCGTGGCTCATTTTCATTCCAGATCGCTCGCCTTTACAACCGGTTACCCATTGATTTCGAATTATTACAAATAAAAAAATTCAAAAAAACTGTGAAGCAATATTTATTTGATAACAAATTTCCAAATTTCTTATTATAATATGATGATTATAATGGCATATTTGAATCGGCACATCACTTTTTCTCCGCTTATATGTACTGATCACTGTATTTTGATTTTTTTTTTTATGAATAGTATTTTCTTTTATATTTATATTATCAAGTAAAGTTCGATTTTGATTTTTTTTTGTCGGAGCAGTTGAATAGTCTTCAATATTCTATTGTATATACCTTATAATATTATTGATCATGAATTTATTATGGTTGGATGGAAGAGCAATTCCTGCCATGAGCAATCATGTGCAGGCATTGAATCCTGCCTTTTGTTAGGATATAAGCTTATTGTTGTACCTACAATAAGAGCATTCATTAATATTATTATTACTATTATTATTATTATTTATTCATTCATTCATTCATTCATTTATTTATTCATCCATTTATTTATTCATTTATTTATTCATTCATTCATATATTCATCTATTTATTCATTTACTCATTCATTTATTCATTCATTTATTTATTCATTCATTCATTCATTCATTCATTTGTTTATTTCTTTATTTATTTATTTATTTATCAATTTATTTATTCATTCATTCACTTATTTTCTCATTTATTCATTAGTTCATTTATTTATTTATTAATTTTTTCATTTATTCATTTATTCATGTATTCATTCATCTATCTATCCATTTATTTATTCATTTATTTATTCATTCATTTATTCATTTATTTATTCATTCATTCATTCATTTATTTATTTATTCATTTATTCATTCATTCATTTATTCATTTATTCATTTATTCATTTATTCATTCATTCATTCATTCATTCATTTATTCATTTATTCATTTATTCATTTATTCATTTATTCATTTATTCATTTATTCATTTATTCATTTATTCATTTATTCATCTATTCATTTATTCATTTATTCATTTATTCATTTATTCATTTATTCATTTATTCATTTATCCATTTATTCATTTATTCATTTATTCATTTATTCATTTATTCATTTATTCATTTATTCATTTATTCATTTATTCATCTATTCATTTATTCATTTATTCATTTATTCATTTATTCATTTATTCATTCATTCATTCATTCATTTATTCATTTATTCATTTATTCATTCATTCATTTATTCATTTATTCATTCATTCATTTATTCATTCATTCATTTATTCATTTATTCATTTATTCATTTATTCATTCATTCATTTATTCATTTATTCATTTATTCATTTATTCATTTATTCATTTATTCATTTATTCATTTATTCATTTATTCATTTATTCATTCATTCATTCATTCATTTATTCATTTATTCATCTATTCATTTATTCATTTATTCATTTATTCATTTATTCATCTATTCATTTATTCATTTATTTATTTATTCATTTATTCATTTATTCATTTATTCATTTATTCATTTATTCATTTATTCATTTATTCATTTATTCATTTATTCATTTATTCATTTATTCATTTATTCATTTATTCATTTATTCATTTATTCATTTATTCATTTATTCATTTATTCATTTATTCATTTATTCATTTATTCATTTATTCATTTATTCATTTATTCATTTATTCATTTATTCATTTATTCATTTATTCATTTATTCATTTATTCATTTATTCATTTATTCATTTATTCATTTATTTATTTATTCATTTATTCATTTATTCATTAATTCATTTATTCATTCATTCATTTATTCATTTATTCATTTATTCATTTATTCATTTATTCATTTATTCATTTATTCATTTATTCATTTATTCATTCATTCATTTATTCATTTATTCATTTATTCATTTATTCATTGATTCATTTATTCATTGATTCATTTATTCATTTATTCATTTATTCATTTATTCATTTATTCATTTATTCATTAATTCATTTATTCATTTATTCATTTATTCATTTAATCATTTATTCATTTATTCATTTATTCATTTATTCATTTATTCATTTATTCATTTATTCATTTATTCATTTATTCATTTATTCATTTATTCATTTATTCATTTATTCATTTATTCATTTATTCATTTATTCATTTATTCATTTATTCATTTATTCATTTATTCATTTATTCATTTATTCATTTATTCATTTATTCATTTATTCATTTATTCATTTATTCATTTATTCATTTATTCATTTATTCATTTATTCATTTATTCATTTATTCATTTATTCATTTATTCATTTATTCATTTATTCATTTATTCATTTATTCATTTATTCATTTATTCATTTATTC
Source organism: Phaedon cochleariae (assembly GCA_918026855.4). Lineage (NCBI taxonomy): Eukaryota > Metazoa > Arthropoda > Insecta > Coleoptera > Chrysomelidae > Phaedon > Phaedon cochleariae. The sequence continues at coordinate 31,865,612 of OU896713.1, forward strand.
ATTTATTCATTTATTCATTTATTCATTTATTCATTTATTCATTTATTCATTTATTCATTTATTCATTTATTCATTTATTCATTTATTCATTTATTCATTTATTCATTTATTCATTTATTCATTTATTCATTTATTCATTTATTCATTTATTCATTTATTCATTCATTCATTTATTCATTTATTCATTTATTCATTTATTCATTTATTCATTTATTCATTTATTCATTTATCTTCTTATCTATTTATTCATTTATTCATTTATTCATTTATTCATTTATTCATTTATTCATTTATTCATTTATTCATTTATTCATTTATTCATTCATTCATTTATTCATTTATTCATTTATTCATTTATTCATTTATTCATTTATTCATTTATTCATTTATTCATTTATTCATTTATTCATTCATTCATTCATTCATTCATTCATTTATTCATTTATTCATTTATTCATTT